>VZSZ01008489.1:60574-75337 GCA_013398815.1 Ibidorhyncha struthersii
GCCTCACTCACAGTAGTACGCCACCACCGGCTCGCGCTTGTCCAGCTCCTGCGCGGTTCGCAGATGGTGCTGGATGCTCTTGAACTGCGGCGGCAGCGGGGGAAGCGCCGCGGCCGCCATCACGCCGGCGGCGACGCACAACGGCAACAACGGACGGGCGAAAACGGCTCTCGCTCCCGAGCCTGGCGCCGGCCGCTTCCGCTTCCGGCAGGCGACGCCAGAGCGCGTGCGCGGTGGGCGGGCTTGGCGCCGGTGGCGGTACACCGGGGAAGAGCGCCCCCTGCTGAGCGGGAGGGGCCGGGGAGCCTGAGCCGGCGACGGGGCGGCCTTCCGGGGCTTCGGCCCGCCGCAGCCGGGCAGCGCCGGGCAGGTTGGGCCGCCCGCCCGTCCCCGTACAGCCTCACGCGTCTCCTGCCTGGCTCGTTAGCGTTTGAAGCGCGTCCCACAGCCGCCGTGCGGAGGGGCCTGGAGACCCCGGGGCGGCCGGGGCTTCCCTGGGCCCCGCCAGGGGAACGGTGGCCTGGCCCCGGCTCTAACGGGCCGAGCGGCAACGTCCTCCCCAGCCATCCTTTACCCCTTCCTTTGGCATGTCAGCCCGAAGGGCCATGCGTGCCTTCTCCCTGGAGGTAGAGCTGCAAGAAAAATCCCTTTTAAGGTTGAAAAACCTTCCTGTTGAACTGCCCCGAGGCTCACCAGAGGTCCAGGAGGCCCTCGAGCGCTGAACCACACCTTTACTCACAGGCCTCTGCCGCTCGCTGGAGACGCCTCGTGCTACCGTGGCCCGGCCAACAGCGATCTGCTGGACTGTCAGCAAGTCCACCGGCCCTGGAAAGTACATCTCGCAGGATCACCACTTCCCAGAAAGACCTTTTTCTTGGAGGAACCTTCAAAGATTTCTCTTTTTGCTGGGAGGGGATAAGAACAGCAAAAAAAATAGGAACAGTTGAAGCAAAATGTTTTCAAGTGGATCTCACAATTCGCAGTATTATTCTTATTGTAGTAGTGTTACGGTTTAGGCTGGGCTGTCTCCTTTCTGAGAAGAGAAGGCAGAGAGAATAACAGAGAGAGAGACTTATGGGTTGAAAAGTAACTAAAGTACTTTAATGAAATATTAATAATGAAAAAATATATTTAAAAAAGAAAATAATAAAATATGTACAAAACTGTACCAAGCTCCCAGGATGATGATCATGTTACCAGCTAGCACTAGGGAAGTCCCAGACTGGATTCAGTGACGGATGGGAACTGGATTACGGATCTGGATTTCAGGAATGCATGGATCAGGATCAAAGACAGACAAACAGACTGAGTCCTCTTCAGACACCGTCTGTTGAAGAAAGAACCTCATCCCTTTGATCCCTCAGCTTTTATTCTGAGCATGAGGCAGATGGGATGGAATACCCTGTTGGTCAGTTTTGGGTCACCTGTCCTGTCTGCTCCTCCCCACAGGTGAGACCCCTCTACGCTTTTCTGCTTCTGACCCTCCACCTTGGTACATACCAAAGTTAGCTGGCCTTGGTTGTTATAGCAGTAAGTATAAGCAGGAGCCTCTCTGCATACCATGCCTTGGCATAAATTATAAACATCAGAGGTTATCTGCTAGAAGCAGACACTGTCTGAAAAATATGCCCTTAATTTCAGAGAGTTAGTTGGTTAGAAGAGACTTAACTGAAAAGTAAAATTACTGAACAGAAAATTGGTTCTGTTTTACCTCAAACCAGGACAATTGTCTGTCATGTTCTCATTCTGACAGCATAGTTAAATGATTTTTCAATGTCTTTTAACTGGCCCTGTTGCCAAACTTCCACCTGGTCTCAAAATGGCTGTCTGCAAGACAGGAGAATGTCAATGCTCCAGGGCATAAAGAAAGATGCGTGTTGGAGGGAGGTATGGGGTAGAAGAGGTGGCTGCATTGTCTCATTGCTATCATGGGAGAGTACTGAAAAGAGAATGGAAGGGAAATGATGGCTGAACAGAAGAAAGGAAGGCAAGAAAGGAACAGAACAAGGAGTGGTTATGGGACTGGGATGTTGTGGTGGTGTACTAGAAGTTGGCTGGCCCAGAGCAACTATACCTCTGATGTAAAGGCAATCGCGTCACTTACTGGCTGTATTTAGCTTGTTTCATTGAAGATGATGGAGGGAATAATTATGGCTCTTTGTTAAGTGAGAACTTAAATGGGCATGATGTCTGGCTAGAGACAAAACTGACTGCAAATGCATAGGCTGGGGATTGCTTGGAGTGTTGTCTGTGAAAATGAGTCGGCTAGGGTATGGTGGAAAACAATGAAAAAGTCAAAGAAGCACTTATAATGTGACCCTGATGTGAACGATGACAATACTTCCTACAGTGTTCTGGGAGACAGGACTTCATGTTCGCTGTGTAAAGAAATAGGATTGAATCAAAGAATCCCCAAGTGTATTATATAATTCCTTTCACAATGGCAAAAAAAAAAAGCCTTCAGGATCATCTCAAATATTTGCTAAGCATTTGAGCTAAAATCAGTGCAACACTGAGAAACGCATGCAGGCATGTTATAAATCTCAGAGGGAGTAAGGGTGGAAGGAAGCTGATAGAAAGCAATGTAAATGAGGACAAAAGTGGTGGGAGTTTGGAAGACTATGAGAAAGAAAAATTTAGAGACGCTTGAGAATACAACGAGTGCCAGGAAAACAAATGGCAAATATAAGAAAGAGAAGTGTTGACAACCATGGGGAAATGGTTTTCTTTACGTGGACATAATCTCCATCAACGTGTTCCAGAAACTAATGACGGAATCAGTCACAGAAAAACATTTGCACTAAAAGGCAATAATACACTTTTTTTTTTTTTAATGAAAACCTGAAACTGAGGAATTTGACAATTTTAATTTCACTGGAATTGCAAAAAAAAATCTGCGTTGTATCTGATTTGGAAGAAGAACATGTTTTGATATGGTCCAGATTTTGACCACCAAGGGAAGGGGCATGGTGGTGGGTAACCCAGCTCCTAGAGCCCCCCCAGGGGTCCTCAGACAGTCCCATGCCAGTCCTGGCTCTGCAAGGCTCTTGGTGGTAACAGGGAAATCCCCAGAGGGTCTGGGGATTTTGGCACTCTTCTGACATTTCTGAAGTTTTTTGAAATCTACAGAAGAAGAAGAACAAGCAATGGAAATATTAAGCACCAGGGAAAATACTGACAACATTATGATGAAGTTATTTTATTATTATACAAACATCTGATAAAGTGTGATTTGAGTACAGTTGGTCATGACTGTACCTAGCACATGGAAGTAAATTCTTCTTTTTAGTAGTAATATATATAGTATGTTATTTATTAAAAAAAAGTTTGTTTTTTTTTTACCTGAGATTTACAAGTTTACATTGCAAAGAATAATTCCAGATGGATCATAGAATCATAGAATCATAGAATTGTTTTGGTTGGAAGAGACATTTAAGTTCAACCATTAACCTAACACTGCCAGGTTACCACTAGACCATGTCCCTCAGCACCACATCTACATACAGATGTATACAGCAAAAAATTAAGCATGTATTGACCAAAGTACAAGGCATATTATGCAAACAAGAAGTTAGCACAGTGATTCTTATTCCACTTG
The DNA here is from genome assembly GCA_013398815.1 of Ibidorhyncha struthersii. Classification (NCBI taxonomy): domain Eukaryota; kingdom Metazoa; phylum Chordata; class Aves; order Charadriiformes; family Charadriidae; genus Ibidorhyncha; species Ibidorhyncha struthersii. The sequence goes on from VZSZ01008489.1 coordinate 64,173, forward strand.
TAATGCTCGCAAATACCAAGTAACCAGTTTAATATTGCACAGATCTGATAGTGTTGACTGGACATATATTTAAGACACCATATAATGTATTTCCGTAGGGAAAAAATAACACAACATTAATGCTTTAATACAATGAATGTATTGAAATTTATCATCTTGTTCTCGATCAGCATATTAAAAAACCCACACATCCGGTTGTTGATTTAAATGGGAATCAAATCCAAGACTCCTAAATCATGCAATTCCATTTATGTAACAAGGACTACTTTCGAGGGTGAGAATTACAAGGTTCTTATAATCCAGCCTTGTTTGAGACTGCTTAACTAACCCTTGGTGCTAAACGATTTTGTAATAATTTTTCCAGAATTTTCTGGAAAAGACCCAAACGCTGTCACGGGGATCTCAACTTTTTATGCTTTTATGCTGAATGTTTTTTCATGCAAGTTAAACTTAACTTTGCTGTTTCCTGGATCACTGTTAAGTAGCGATGAGTCTGACTCTCTTGTTTCATTGAGATTCAGAACACAAATTGTTCAATTTAGTAGCCATAGAAAATGATGAAAGAGGAAGAGATGTTCCTTTTTTTTTTCCCTAGAAATTGAGGATATTTGAAAAACAAATGGAAAAAAACTAACTGTTAAGATTGTTATTTGTACATATTTTATACAGGAAACTACCTCCTCCTTTCTTTCCAGTTCTGAAATCTGTACCTCACTTGAGCACAAGGAATGAAAGAATTTCTAAATTTAAGTTATCTATTAGTCCTTAAGAAGAAACTGTCACACACGAAAACATCTGATAGCTATATAAAGTTCAAGACCTAACCTATCCAAATACACTTATTGCATAGAATAATTTTTGTATGCAGACTTCTTTTTAACTGTTATTCTAGCAACTTTAGTCAGAGCAGTAAGAAGTTAGAGATGTGACACACACAGCAAAAAATTCTGTGGGCCCAATTCTGCAGTCACACGCAAGCAAAACTCTCACTGAAATTCAGACATGACTGGACCCAGACAAGGCTTTTCTCCAAGATTTCCTTTTGGCACTTTTAAGCCTCTTATGCAAAGCTAAGTCATAAAGACCCTTTACTCCTTCAAAATGTGAACATACAAAATTGGTAAAAATCTTGTGTGTTGTAAGCCAAAACATAATGAGGGTAGGGCATTCCAGTCAGCGCAAAGAATATCTTGCTTGTCTTTCACTTCTTTTAAAAGGACATTCGGAGCTAGTGGGTGACACTAGCTGGGCTGCTGCGAAGTAAGCTGATATCGATGGATATGTTGTCACAGCAGCCTAACCAGGAGTCTCTGCCCCTGGCGTCTGAGATGCAGGTTGCAGCAGTGGCACTGCTTGGGAAAATGTTTGGATGCTTTATGGTACCCAGAGGTTATCCACTATTACTGCTTAATTCTCAAGCCATAAAACACATGTAAGAAATTTGGAATAGTTTTTCCTGGGAGGTCAATAACCTTATCAGCTCCAATTGCCATGTGTTCAGAAAAGCTGTGAACGAAAATAGGTTTATAAGTAACCTCCTCCTCACGCACAGACATGCCTCTGGAGGCAAAACTATTGTATGTGGCGGGTCATGAAAACATGTTACTCTAGTAAATCTTATTGCCTTTGGTCTTGACATGGGAACAAAGATTGTTCACATAATGTGGTGGTTTTTAGATAAGGAGTAGGTGTCAGACGACTAACCTGCGGCAGTAATCATGAGTGTGGTTCTCTTCTGCAATCGTTATAAAACTGCAGGTGGACAGGGTGGTAAATGACTAGGAGTGATTGACATCACTGAGTTTTTAAGAAACCTATCCTTCTACATGAGATCTCAAAAATTTCGGCAACACACAAGACCACTGTAATCACAGTAAATGTATACATTGCAATAAGAAAAATTGTCTTTTCAAAGTGCTCTGGCACCATGCACCGGGTAATGTTAAACTTTTTTTCAAGTGCTCCCACATCACACATGTAGATTGCGTTCACTTTGAAACCAAAGAGCTGAATCTGAAGCCAAAAGGCCACAGCTTCAAGGATGATCCTTAAGAAAACAGAGAAGATATAAAAACCACTGTAGAAGGACTTTTGGAGGATGTCTTCCTGTTTGATGCTCTTACACGCAGCATAAAGGTGAAAAAAGGCTCCAGGTACCAGTACAATCACGAGCTGTAACGCCCAGAATACCTAAAATGTAGCAGAAACGTAGTTGTCAGGTCATTTACAACTGCACCGGGACAGCTAAAACTTGCACATATTGGAAGATTTTACAAGTCAGTTTTCATATATATCAAATATATATCAACACTTAGATGACAGCAAAGGTAAAAGTCACTGTTATGTTTTAACTGGAAAAGTTCAGTTGGTTTCTGAAACATGAGGGCTGTTGGTATGAAGGACAGAAAGCACAACTCCATATTTAGTCACAGGTGAGAGGTTATTAAAAAGAAAGTATTAACGAAAAAGCTAAGTGATAATTAGCCCAATCAGTTACTACTTCTTTTATGGAACAATTGTTTCATTTTTTCAGTTTATTTTCTTAACATTGGATTTCAACAATAAAAAAGATAATTACCTGAGGAGTTATAGGCCTGAACTGGTTGTAACAGAAAAGATTAACCTCTCTCTTGTCTGGGTCACAGCTGAAATGCAAGGCCTCATTTCCATAAACAGCAAAGCCCAAAACGCCAAGGAAAAACATACGGACTGAGCCAAAGAAAAGAGTGTGGAATTGGCCAATTACCGTTGGTGGCTTGAGCTGCAAATCACAGGGTTATTCAACATGAAAACAAAAATGAACAGCATTATTGTCGGAGGCCTACTTGCTCTCTTTCATTACCCAAAATATTTATTTTATTCTATTTCTTTTAAAAGGAGTTTGCCTATGAAGGCTGCAGTAGCTTTCTAACAAAATAAGAGCTGAGAACACTTTATTGTTGCTACTAATTTTATATAAACATTCATTAGCCTAGCAGTTATCAGTTAATTTGTTTCACTGCCTCCATCTGTATTCTGCTGTTGCAGAACGCACCAGACGGAGCTGAACGCTCCGACTGAAAGTCCATTCATTTTGCGGTTGCATTGATTTACGCGATGTCGGGTGACGGCACAATACGGACCGCCGTGCCATCATCGAACCTAACGATGCTTATTCTTGCAAATTAAATTTCCGCTTCCCCGCAGGGGCGTGCCTCTGGCACCCGGGCGGGCCTCTTTCGGCGGGTCCCGTCGGCTCCCGCAGCCGAGCGGGCCGTGAGGGAGGGAATGACATCCCGCACCGCCGCTCGCTGCTCGGGGGATGGGGGACGCGGCGCGGCTCCCTCGCGGTTTGGGGACGGACCCCTCGCTCCCGGCTCCGGCCCTGGGTCCGCCCCCGCGTACTCACACATCCCTCCGAGAAGCTCCGCATGTAGTTGGGGGACATGGCTGGGAGCCGGCCCCGGCCCCGGCCCCGACTCGCTCCGCCCTTTGCCCCCGGGCGGGCCCCCGGAGCGGGCGCAGCGACAGCGGGGCGGCCGGCGCCGGGCGCTAATCCCCGGACAGCACCGTCAGCACCGCCGGCCGCCACCGCCACGCCGCTGCCGCCTGCTCCCCTGTCCCGGCCCCGCCGCCGTACGTCCGGCCTTTCACCCGCGCCTCGGGGTACCCGCTGTACCCCCCGTCACCCCAGCCCAGCCCCGGCAGCGGGGTTCCCCCGCTCTCCCGCTCCGCTCCCGGTCCCGTCCCCGGGCCGGGGCTCGACAGCAGCCGCAGCCCCAGTGCGGCGCTCTCGGGGCTGCCGCCGGTGGGAGAAACCGGGACGCCGCCGGCCGGGGCGCAGCGGTAGGCGCCGGGGCTCCTGGCAGGTTCCATTTACACCACCATCTAGGACTGATTTTTAACTAAGTCCAAGAAAAAGTAAGGATGCAACCGAACTTAGAAGCTGCAGTTCCAAGTTTCTGACTTCAAAGAAATAACAGCAACTGAATTCAAACGAGTAATATTAACCGCTCCAATATTGCTACAAATAATTTAATGGCAATAATTGCTATTAATAATTTGCCAGCGTACTCCATATGCACAGTTGGAAGAGCTCCAGAAGAGCTGTGCACGCAAACTCATGCATGCGCCAGACACTCCTGCAGGTAAACGGCCGCAGGGACATACCTCAACGCGTTAGTCTGAACGTAGTGGGAGTTTTATGAGAAGGTTGAGAGAGGAGGGATGGAGATGGGAAACTGGAGGAGGGGAAGAGGTAGCTCGTCATTCAGTTGCTGGTGCCCAGTAGCCTATTTGGCGTTCTGAAGAGGGTGCACAGGAAGGTGAAAACCAGCCACCAAATCTAAGAAGGGGCATTCAGTCTTTTGCCTCCGAACTCATGAGAGAGCCTCCCTTGTAATTGTTTGCAGCGTGACTTCCAGCTGAAGTAACAAAAAGTATTGGCCCCTCTGTGATGTACGCTCATAGGCATGGAAACATAGGCAGGAAGGGGGAAGAGATGGGAATCGGGGTTCATTTTATGTGTGGATTTAGCTGCTGTGGCTCTGAAAGGTACCGCAATGACTTATTAATGGCATGACTAGAATGACTGTTGCAAGACATCGGAATACCCTTCGTAAGGGGAACCTGCCGCGCATCTGCTGAAGTAGCTAGATTATAAGGAAGGTGAAAAGCATTTCAGTGTGTGTTACTTACTACAGCTCCTTTTTCAGGCAGTTAATTAAATGTCTATTTGGAGTACTGTAAAAGCTGCTGTATTAGTAGCACTGAGACTGGGTTTCTAAACTTTTTTTTAATGCAATCTGCTGCTCCATTGCATAGAGAGAATGCTGAGCTTTGTATATATTGAATGAGCTAAAAGCAATAATACCTCACAGTGGTATGTGATCCGCAATAAAATACTGTGGTTCTCAGGATGTGTGACTAACCTTCACAAAAATGCAATAATTGTGGTTACGGTGAATTGTTTTTCTTCTGCTCGTAATACATGTGGAGCTTAATTATCATCCAAAAGCAATTTTTAATGTTTCCACAATACTATAAAATTACTAAATTAGCTCAGCATGCTGGACAGATGTTTAATATCAGTAATATTTTAATCATTTAGTTCTTTTAAAATGGGAATTGCTGTTGAAAAACTACTGTTGAATGTACTTCAAAGAATACTTGTATTGTTATTTCTTATGATCTCTTTAAGCAGAAATGTTTAAAAAAGCAATAATGGGAAAACAGAAAAGCTCCTCATTTCTAACCACAGATAAATCTTTGAATGCTTTTTATTTAGCTTAGTATAGTAGCAATTATTTTCACATTAACCGATGAACGGAAACCCATAAGAATCATTAAGTTTGGTCAGGAAGCATTTGATTTCACAATAGATGGAAACAATATTTAAGAACACATTTTAGGTAAAAAGCTTCACTATGCAAATGGTACTTTGTATGTTTTGATTGTTAGGTGGGGATAACATAATTACTTACTTGACTGGATCATCTAATCTAAGACAATCTCTGTACGACCTCAGTAACATTATGGACATTTGAATTTCTGTCCTGTGATAAAGATGCTGAAGTAAGAGTTAGTTGTTAATGCACTGCTTTAGTTCTGGGAACACATGAGGAACACAGCTGCATTGAAATAAAAAATGAATTCTGGAGAGGTTGTCAAATAAACCCAATACAAACCCCATGCGTGTCCAAGCTCAAACCCCACTGAATGTGATGAATGGGCCCACAATAAAACTGTCGGTTTCTTTGAAGTGGCTCAGTACGTGTCATGTGAGCTGAAGCACAGGAAGCCCATTATCTTCACACGAGGGGGAACTAATAGCAATGTTTTTCCTTTGTCATGTGTGCTCAATAATGCGCTTCGTAACACCACATAAAGAGGATGGCTTGAGATGGGAGTAGAGCAGGCTGGTATTGTGCAGTCCTTTTGAATGCAGTCTGCTAAGACAACTCAAGCTGTTCCTTGGGACTTTCTTGACAGAAAATCATTATTTGTTTCGATTCTGCAGGAGTGGCTGTCTGTCGGTTGCCTCTCATGCACAAATGCGAGGGAAGATGTTGATATCACGCTTGTTTCGAAGTGAGTCCTAAGCCTGGCTTTCAGCTCAAGGTTGCAACTCAGCAGTGCGCTCTTCAACCTTTTAATGAGTTGAAGTCCTAGTAAATAACCACAGTTAAACAAATGGGAACTAAATGCATGCATAAGCCTGCACTTGTGCTTGGAGGGATGAATTGCATGTTTGATATTAAGCGCCCTGCTCATTGCTTTATTAGTGTGGTTAAATGTAATGGCGCCTATTATCCTTGTGCCATGAAACAATGGCACCATGAAAATGGCACAAAATGAAATGACACAAAAAATGGACTGGTATCAGTAAGATAAGTTTTTGTCTGCCGGAAGAGAGCTTGCATGCCTAAATCTTGGAGAACAGCCTCTTCTGCCAGCTTTCCAGCTTTGCTTAGTGCTGGAAGCACCTGAATTTCCCTTTTGGTTTACAAAGTTCCCCACATTGAAGCTTGGGCCCAGTGGAGGCCTCTACTAGCCACAGACTGGTGCCTCCACTGCAATTTGGACCTGAGATGGAGGTTGCCTCACCTTCAGCTAGGGCAGGAGGCATAGGGGGCAGGTGGCTTCCTCAGATCCTCCTGACCGCCTGCTGGTTTATGTGTAGCAGGAAGACTAGCGGGCAGGATGCAAAGTCTGGGAGTTGAAAAGGATGGACTAAAGAGAGTCTGGGTTTATTGTGCAGGGGTATGGGCTCAGCCGTGGCGCTCAGTCTGGGGAGATCTGCGTCATACATAAAAGCTTCTTCATCACTTTTTTTTTTTTTTTAAATTACTGCGAAGTCTGTTTACTCCAAAATGCATATTTTGAAAAATTAGGAAATGGGAATGATGAATCACTCTAGCTTTCTTTTCTACAGTCACCATGTCCAGTCATGCAGACTTAACAAAGAGGAATTTCCATAGTGGTGTTTGTTGCAGCTTTGCCAGGCCTGGGAGGCTACAAACTCCTGCTTGCAGCCGGTGCTCCAAGGACATAGTACTGCCGGCGGGCACAGCTCAGCCCTTACCACAGAGTGTAGCTACTACTTCTGTTATCTGGAGTCTTGAAGGGGAAAGGGCTGCACAGCACACATCTGACATCTTTTCTATTGGTTAGCTGCTTCTTAGAACTTATCCCTGAGTAGCTGAACTGAGCATTTCTTTTATGAAGATACCTAGTTTGCTAGCTTATGCTATTTGTGACATTCTCTACACAAATCCACAACAACTCTTCTTTTTAGAGTATTTCTTCTCATATCTGTTTCTCCCAGGGAATGCATTGGCATTGCCTAAGAGATGATTAACTTTCAACATTATTTTACTCATAAAAGAGTCGCAGAGGTTTGGTGTCGAGATGTCTAACCTTAGAGTTTGAGGTTTGGCCTTAGAGATGTGGCCGTAGAAGCTGAACATTTGACCTCCTTGGAGGCTCCACAACAAGGAATGTTTCATACTCAGGTAGAGAGCCTTTGTCTCCATCCCTTCTGTTCTCCAACTCTGCCTGGTCTTCCCAGCTGCTTCTTGGGCCCACTTCCAGCTACCCACATAGTAGCAGTAGCAAATCCTGTTATCTATTCTGAAACCTGGGGACAGGGAAAGTGATCTGTTTCTGTAGCCTCTTGTCCTTTAAATAGAGAGCCTGACTCAAGAAGCTGAAAGGTAATGGAATTCTCTGCCAAAAAAAAACCTCCACCAAATAAAGAAAGCCTGTATTCAAGTAACAAGAGAGAAGACATGACTTACTTAAGGTTATTGTACAGCTAACTGTCTGGGAGAACTCACTCTGCTACAATGCATGTCCACTTTTCCCAGCTGTACGTGCTGGTCTGATGTGTGACATTGCAAAAATTTCTCTAAGGTTTGGTTCCTAATGCTCAGTGTTTAAAACCAAATAGTTTTTTTTTTTCCCCCTTGTTTGTTGCCTTGTTTCTTTTTAATGCATGACTGATGCTCAGGCCTTCGAACACGATTACTTCCAGGGTTGCGTTTGAACACAGTTCTCCTTTAGTTTGCAAGCATGCACACTTAATTAATGCCTACTTACTGCAGGTAGCTTTGGTGGCAGATATGCTTGACTCTTCATGGGACTACACAAAATTTGTTGTGATGTGCAAATCTGGAATTAGCCCTGGAATTACCAAGCACCTTGAGCTGCGCTAACCTGTGAAAGGAGCCCTTTTCCCTGTTAGAAGCAGTTCTCGGTAGAGGGCGTTTGTGAGGTGCGTGGAGTTCCTCATTCCTGCACGGACCGGTATTGCTTCCCGGCATTTGGGAATTACTGATGAAGCAGATTTGCCTCCCGCGTTTCCAGGTCGTTGCCAGTCCCTGCCCTGTGCCCTCGCATCCCCAGATCATCTCCATCTGCGCTGGCCGAGTTCAGCCTCTCCACAGTTTCTTCTCCACTAAGGATACTTACCTGTGGTGCTCTCTGTCCCCTTTGCTCTTGTGGTAAGTACCGTGTCACAGCTGCACGATGAGATTGTCGTTAGACTATTATAATCTGAAACAACATCCAAAGAGTCGGATGGAGTCTTTTGTTTGAAAAGAGAATGATGAACTGTTTATATGTGGGGATCTGAATTCCGGCTGGTTTATGTCAGGGTCTGTGGATCTTTTCCCTCTCCTTTTTGCCTCTTCAGGAAATGTATTCATGCTGTTTGAGTATATTCCCTTGTCTTTATACACACATCTGTTGAATGACATTAGAAGAATAGTCTAACTTTCTGTTTCCTTTGAGCTGGAGACACTCACAGTCTCCAAAGCTTATTTTGTTGCTGTTCAGAGTTCTGAAAAAATAAGAGTAGGTACAATCGAGTAATGACAAAAATCAGGAACATAAATTCCCACTGAATATGTTCCTAATTCCTCAACCTTAGAAATTCCATCCTTTGGACTAAAGGACAGGTAAAAATTATTAGGATAGAAGAAATCCCCTCACTACAAGAAAGACATTGAGGTGCTGGAGTGTGTCCAGAGAAGGGCAACGAAGCTGGTGAGGGGTCTGGGGGACAAGTCTTATGAGGAACGACTGAGGGAACTGGGGCTGTTTAGCCTGGAGAAGAGGAGGCTGAGGGGAGATCTTATCACTGTCTACAAGTACCTGAAAGGAGGTTATAGAGAGGTGGGGACTGACCTCTTCTCCCTAGCGGCGAGTGATGGGACAAGAGGAAATGGGTTCAAGTTAAGCCAGGCGAGGTTTAGGTTGGATATTAGGAAAAATTTTTTCACTGAAAGGGTTATCCAGCATTGGAATAGGCTGCCCAGGGAGGTGGTGGATTCACCATCCCTGGAGGGATTTAAAAAAAGGATAGACGTGGTACTTGGGGACATGGTTTAGAGGTGTTTTTTGTCAGGTTAGGTTAAGGGTTGGACTTGATCTTAAAGGTCCCTTCCAACCTCAACAATTCTATGATTCTGTGATTCTATGAAATCTTCCTTGGAGGGCAGCAGGAGGAGTGGGGGTGGTGTGCAACAAAAACCAAACCAAACCAAACCAACCTTTCTCCACACAAACTGCAAGAAGTTTATGCCAATTGAAACTTTTAAAGCGTTCTTTTCTGAGCAAAAAGACTCAGCTTCTTGATGTCTCAAGTGAATCAGAATTAAGGACATGTTGACTTTAAGCTATTCTCCCAGTGGAAATCATATTGATTGTTCGCATACAAACCCATTTTCAATTAAATTCATGAAAGGACCATACTCTGAGGTCAGTGCTAAAGACATATATTGGATCCAACCAATAGGAACCAAAAAGACTGATTTGGACTGTTTGCAAAAACCTGAATATTGATGGTTTTAGAAAAGTTCGTGTACACTCAGCAAAGTAGAGGGTACCAGCAACTGTGATAAATATCCAAGCTGATGGGAAGGCTGCCTCGGAGGGAGTGTATTTGAATTTAACACTGTGAGGAGGAAACTTGATCAGTAACAAGAATCACTTCCAGTGGAGCTCTGTGACAACTCCAATCAGCTGGCTAGTGGTAAAGGTGAAGTCTCTAGCCTGATCATTTCTGAGGCCTAGCACTGGCTGGGTTTTCTAATAACTAATCAGCATTATATGAATCAGTAATTTACATGACTGTAACACATTTATAAATTCAGGGAAGTGAGAACAGTCGCAAAGATCAGTCAATAGACACAGAGAAGTGCAACTTTTAAGAAGCGATAATACTTTTTGCTTGATAATCTTATTAAAAGGTTATTTAAGATAAATCAGTGATGTCTTTTAAATTTAAATCCTACACTTGACGGTATGCCATGGACAGGCTGTGTATCGCTGCAGACATGACATGCTTTGCTTCTGCTATTTCAGTGGTCAAACTCTTTCTCCCATTTCAGCAAGTCCACCATGCAGTCATTTGCTTTCTCCATGCACCCGTCATATGAACCTATAGGGCTTCAAGAGAACTGGTTTAAAAAAAATGAACAAGCAAGGTCACTGCAAGCTCATACATGCTTCTTTTTGAGAAGAGGAAGGGAAAGAATCAGCCTGCAGAGAATGTTACTGGCAAATGCTGTTATTCCTCTGCCTTAGCTCTTTATCTTGAAAACTTCAGTCCAGTAGGTCTGCCTCTCTTTCTGCATATTTGCACTGTTACCTTCATTCACGGCTTCTGCTAGAGACAGATGAAGCTGTTTGGAAAGTCTGTACATGTGCAGACACTAGGATGTAAAAAGTATTACCTCACTGAAAAGCAAGAAACACTAGGGACAAATGCCACGTTTCAAAGAGGCAAACAACATTTATTCTCCACTGTTATACCATTTGAGGAGTAAGTGGTGGATAAAACACACCCGCTGTCCCCATTTCCGCAGTTGAGACCAATGTGAAATGCAACTTCGCAAATCGAACCCTAAAATTTCAAAGGCAGCTGATGGCTTTCTGTAGGGTCTCTTCAGAACCCACAGCTGGATGGCAGGAATAAAATCTCTTCATCTCGAAGTCCCTCGCTCCCCTTCACCCGGTATTTCAGAGCCCCGTGGTTTCACCTGGATAAGATCTGGAAGACGGGTTTCCCGGAGGCGACCCCGCCTTCCGCCCGACGTGCCGGACAGCTCTCCGGTTTGCCGGGCAGCGCCTCTCGGGGGGCTGCTTGCGGAGGGCAGCGGCGGCAGGCGAGACCCCCTTCG
>VZSZ01008489.1:75861-116340 GCA_013398815.1 Ibidorhyncha struthersii
TGCCGGCGGACGGTGCTTCCTCTGCATTTCTGAGGGGAGAAGACTCGGCAGAGAAAAAGGGGGAGAAGAAAGGCAGGAGGGAAAGGGGAAAAAGTTAGTTGACTTGCAGAGAGGTGAAGCTTTCCAGTGGTTCCCGCTGCACTTTGCACTGGAGACCTCCGGTCTGCTCGAAGCTGGAGGATGGAGGCAGAGCTGCCGCCCGAGCTCACAGCAATGCCCCTCGGGGGAAATGGGAGCAGCCGGCCGGTGCCAGACACAGCCCTGCTGCCCCCGGCGCGGGGTACAGCCGTGTTCATCATCCGCTGTGTGATCCCTTCGCTTTACCTGCTCATCATCACTGTGGGCTTGCTGGGCAACATCACCCTCATGAAGATCTTCATCTCCAACAGTGCCATGAGGAGCGTGCCCAACATCTTCATCTCCAGCCTTGCTGCCGGCGATCTGCTGCTGCTAGTGACCTGTGTGCCCGTGGATGCCTCCCGGTATTTCTCTGAGGAGTGGCTCTTCGGGGAGGTGGGCTGCAAACTCATCCCTGCCATCCAGCTCACTTCTGTTGGTGTCTCTGTCTTCACCCTCACCACCCTCAGTGCGGACAGGTAGGAAAGCTGGGCTGTCCCTTCTCAGCTCTCCGCAGCTTGACCTAAGGCTAGCTGGGGCTTGGCATGAAAGGGGAAGCACCCCTCTGATAAGGTAACCCTCATTTGCAATCCCCTCTTTCCAACTTTTGTGAAGTGCCCATACTTCTCCTTCCCTCACTGATTGATGGCAAGTCTGGGTGGTACTAACTTACGTTAAAGGGTTTCTGGAGATGGGTGAGACTGGGCCTCCAACTTCCGGGGTGTCAGCTGCAAGAGCAGGGCTTAGTCGTGTCTTCTGCACCTCTGGGGTGGTCCTGTAACAGCCCATGTATTGAAATTTTATTCACTAGAGGAAGGCTTTAGACCCCAAATATAATCCATGGCAAACCACAGTGATATGTGAACAGGCAGAGAGCAGCTTAAACCAAGTCAAGCACAGAGGTATTTTTAATAGATTTGTTTCTTTCTGCTGAGAAAGTGTGTGTGTGTGTGTGTGTGTGTTTGTGCCCTTGTAGAAGAGCAGGTTACCAGAGGTGGCTGCCAGAACTAGTTCAACCTCTGGGAATTTGGAGGCACCAAACTGTTCTGTTGTAATTGTCAGTCTTAAACTTTTGGGTGAAACTATTCATTTTGGCTTCTTCTGAACTTATAGAAAAGGAAGGAATAAAAAATGTCCCCAAACGAACTAGAAAGTTAAACTGCCATCTCTAGTACTTGTCAAATTAAGAAGAAACAAACATCTGGACCCCAAGCTTTTCCTTCCAATTAATATAAATGGATACTTAAGGGATTTATAGCAACTGGATGGCTGTTGGACTGTGCTTCGGGCTCTGAAAGATAAAATCTTGCAGTGTAATTGGCAACTTCAAATTAAATGAAATTATCTTTCTTCCCTTACCTAAGCACTTCTTTTTTTTAGCCAGAAATGAAAATGTTTAATTCCTTCTCCATAGGAAACACCCCATTTTCTTTTGTAGTATTTTAAGCCAAACAAATGCATTACATTGGTGCATCATGTAAAGGCTTGAGTTCAGTAATGAATCTTCACACTTACAATAATATTTCTTTAAGACTTTTTTTTTAAGAGTATAACTGTAATTTATTTCTTTTTTTTAGCCAATTCAGTAAATCATTTGATTCCACCTGAGAGTAGTGGCCATCAATTTCAGTGGTATTTGAATCAGGACCTAAAATACTTGTGTAGAAAGACTTTTTAACATATGAAAATGGACTATATTTTTGAAGAAGAGCTTGAAAAGCATACTTTAAAGTGAATTCCTGTAACTCCCTGATTAAAAGTGAATACCTGTAACTCCCTGATTACCTCAGTTAAAGAGTATGTTAAAAACTGTCCTTGGAGAGCCAAGCAAAGCTTGCAGTTTTCTTTCTGCTCTATTTCCACCTTTTAAAAGTATAATTGTGGCATCTTATTTGAAAAGGGAAGAAGTTATTTGCAGAGGAGATCGTATCTCTAGTGAAATATAATGTGAGGGAATGCTGGTGGTTTAATGTTTAAGGATTCATTCATTTATTTTTATATAGCTTTGGAGCATTCATTGTTTGCTTTTTCCATATAATTTTATAGTCTTCTTTTAATATCAGTAAAGATTCAAGAAGTAATAATGCTGAATCTGTTTACTCTGAATGCATTTAGAATTACACATCCTAGAAAACAGCTACAGATGGTGTGCTGTGACCACACAAGCTCATAATAAATACATTCCTCCAGCATTTTGGAGTCCACAGTATGCACAAATACTAGAAATGGTTATACTAAGAATTTAACAACTCTGTTTCTTTACCCTCTGTAGTTATATTTTCAGTTACTGAGAACAAAACCCATTTCTTTTTCTGTCAGAAGAGCACCCACTGACTTCAGAGACCAGTGTCTTACCTCCAAGGAGCCCAAGTCACCTCTGAGTGAAGTTGGCTGGACTCTCAGCGGAGTTTGGGTTGGACTCAGATCTACTTTTTTGTATAACACTTGTGTTGAACAAAAGGGGAGGCACTGGTGTTAGGGTTTTGTCACACTAATTTGTAGCCAGATCCTGACATCTGTCATCTTGACTGGATTCGGTTATGGCAAAACTGTATGTGTAATTATGCCGGCAGGTCAGAATTGGTGGCAGCATCCTGCACCTAAGAGGTGATGAGGAGGCGAGGCCTGGCTGGGGGAGGTGTTTTCTCCAGATACGCAAATCTAGCGTAGGATGTTAGCGGGGTGGAAGCGGTGATATCGCTAAAAAGGCTCCATTTTAATCCACTACATCTTTGGTCTGGTATACAATGTCTTCCTAGTGACCCCTTCTTTCACAGATAATACTCAAAGTATGTTTTAATGTATGGTCATGAAAGCCTTTCCTGCGACCACAGGACTGCATAGAACTCCAGACATTGATTACACTAAGGAACAGGTTTATAAAGATTTATAAATATATTCTAAATATTTATTTAGAGTTCTTTACAATGTGCCTGTGTGAATTAGGATAAGGGAGGTTGTCTTGGTTTCCACAGTGTAATTAGCACTCATTGTTTATGTGGAAATTCTGCATAGCAAATTACATGTATATGATACATTTAACAACAATGGCTACAGAAGCAATAAACTCTGAACAATCGTTACTTACAAACTGAAGCTATAAGGAAAAAAAAGTAGTATTTGTTGCATAGATACATTTTCTAAAGTTGCTTTGTTTCATACAGCTTTTTGTCACAGAAGTCCCTCTCAGCATCCCTAGTGCTTTCAGTGTGACAAACATGCACCTTCATTATCTAGTACTGAGATTATTTGGGTTTTGTTTTGTTTTGTTTTTGTGTGTGTACAAACATGATATGTAATCTGTAACAGCGCTTCCCAGACTTCCCTAGAGCACGCTTGCAGATTGAAATTGGCAGCACAGAGCAGATCTGCCCAAGATCTGCCCATCCCAGGAACAGCAGCTGGTCCCATCAAACAGCCCTTCCCACCCTTGAGCTCCTGTAGGTCTGGCTGCCAGGGGTGGGCCCTGGTGCCCTGCTGCAGCCCTACACATTTTGGGGCAGAGGGGGGTGGGAGGTCTGCTCAGTGGTGGGGATAGTGGCAGGAGAGATGATGCAGTGGTGGCACTGATTGTGCAGCGTGTTGGCATCAGAGGAGGGTGCAATCTCTCTGTCCACTGGGGTGCGGAAAGCAGCACAGGAGCTGCTGAGCCAGCCGGCGCCTCTCACTGCCACGCAGGAGATGTGCAGGGACAGCACCCCTGCCCCTCAGGGCCACTGCTACTATTGATTTTCCTCTGTTGTGGAGAAACCAGACCACCTCTAGAAACCTTAATACTTCTCTGTTTTTAAAAAAAAAACAAAAAAAAAAACAAACCCAAAACCACTCAAGAAAAAAACAGAGGGTGGATTAGAGAAAGAGAAAACCTAATAATTACAGGGGATGACAAATGAAAAAAGGAAGGGGGCTGAGGGACAAAAATGTACAAAACAAAACAAAGAAGGGAACTGAGGAACTAAGGGGGCCATAGGGCAGAACAACCCAATAGCACTCAGCGCACCCTGAAAGTGTCCACAGATCAGGTGCGTGACGGCCAGGGGTGCACTTCCTAGAGGTGTAGCAGGACAAGGAATTAAAAATGGGTCCCTTGTGGAGCTTGCTTCTCCAGGGGCCATGGACTGTAGTTTTGGCCAGGTCTCATGGGTGTTGATGAGAAAGTCCCAGGACTTGGTGTGGTCTTGAATAGGGAGAGTAAAAATAAAGAGGTGACAGAAGTGTAGCCAGAGGGACTGCAGCATGGCACACATGAAGAGAAGGTGTGCCAGGGTCTCCTCACTGCAAAAAGGACAGAAGCCAGGAATGAACCTGACTTGAACTATTCCTGACCTGAACCATCCCATGAACTTGTTCACTGCTCCAGGGAGTGTTTTTCCAATTTACCTCCATGGCAGGCCATGCAATTAGCTCAGAATGCAAACTGGGCCCATGGGGCTCCTCATTCTCTTCTCAGAGTGAGAAATCTTGCCATTTTGAGCCTGGAAGGAATCTAGGGTAAGGAAGTGCAGTGCAAGTACGGAAAGGTGTCTCCAAGATGCCTTTCAGAGCTAGAGGGCTGGATAAACTACCCTGTGGAGAGGTGGCTGAAGAAGCTCAGGGGGCAGTGGATGCTACAGTGTGCACCTCGGGCCACCACTGCATTATTGTGTGTGCTGATGAGAAGCAATCGTACCCACAAAATGCCAAGAGACCTGGGGTCTTGAACTAATAAATGGCAGCCCCTTAAAACAGCTTTAGATTTGTCTCACATAGTCTTTCCTTTTCTCTTTGGCTGTCGTTTATGCCTCATTTTTTGTGTGATCTGTAGAAATAGGATTAAATTTAATTCTACTTTTTCTAGATTGAATTTTCCTTCCAATGAAGGGTTTAAATGTGTTAGCTCACATACAGTCCTGTTGCACTCTAATGAAGACACTGAAGCTGAACAGTGGAGCAACTGGCCCTACTGCAATTGAAATAGCATCTTCTTTGTATTCTTCCTAAAAAATGTTACAGAAAGACAACATTGATGAGACAAATACTTGATTAACCAGGTAACAGTTATTTTTCATTAGTGTCATGAGTCCTTTCCTATTTCTTAATAACAAAGGAGTTTGACAATCTAAATTCGTACTTAAATAACTAAATACAGTGCTTAAAATGTATTCTGTAGATTTGCATAGCTAAACTATTTGATCCTTTTTTTGTTTGTTTTATCTATTTATTTGCTTTGATTTTGCAAGATTGCAATCTGTATTTTTAAAAGTGTAAAAAGACTCAAAAACGTTTTGTGCAAGATTAGTATCTAAGTGCTGACTTCTGACTACAACTGATAACAAAATATCTTCTGGCTCAGTTTGCATGTCTACTGTCTCCTACTTTTTGAGGGACTCAGGAAATGTTTTGAAGACATTCAAAAGTGTGAAAAGGTGCCCTAGTAACTAGTTTAGAATTTTTCATTAGTAAAATCACCCTTAATAGAAAATTCTTATTTACTTTTCTTCAGAATTTATTTAAAGCTTCTTCTTTTGTTATATCAGGTGCTGATTCAGGCTGGAATACAGCGATTGGAGACCTCTAAGTCCTCATTTCTTGTTACATGTAACGGAGCAGGTGAAGCAGGGGAGTGGACATGATTTCCTTTCTAGCTCTAATAGCTGACATTCAGGGACAAAAGAACCTTGACAAGGAAAGTAGTATTAAATGATATCCTGAAAATTACCAAATTAATCAAAGAATAAAGAAAAATAATCAAAGGTAAAATGAAAGACTATCTGTATAAGAGGAGAACAATGCCTTGACTGTATATAGTAGATGGGAAAACAAAATTATATGGAATCAGTAGAACTCTGAAATCTCTAAGTTTATGTCTTAAAAACCCAAACACTTGAGGTAAATGTATTGAACAAATGACTTACTGAGGTACATTAAAAGAAATGATGGTCCAGATGTTTCTCTCACTGTAGGCTGAAGCAATGTAGTTATAATTATGCGATAATAAGCAAAGTAAAGGAAATTTAAGAGAGATTGGGCAAGCTTTGTCTCTCACATTTTTTTCACTTGCTCTTTAGTTTTTATGTGCAAACTTGACTCACAAAATAAAGCTTGTCAGAACAACTTTGATGAAACTCTGACATATTTAGTCAGGGGCAATCCTTTTTGTCAAGTTAAACAGTGACTCCTGTCCTCGCCTGTCCCCATCCCAAAATGTTCTAGTTTGTTTGTAGCCATTCCATACAGCTGAAAGGAATATGATGGAAAATATTCCAGAAAGATAAAAACAGATGGGGGAAAGAAAACCCCACACAACAATGGAGGAGGAATTTTATGTCTGAAGTAGATTAAGGAATTACCCATTTTAAGGTAAGTTTGCCCAAGTCCAGCAATTCAAATCAGCTGTTGGAAGAGTTCCTCTTGTGGCCGTCTTTACGCAGCTGAAAATGATTTCTCAGCAAACAACATTTTACTCTCAAGTTAGGCAAATTTTTCTCAAGCTTCATACGGACACATGCATCTGTTAAACTCCTGCCTTTGTGCGTGCGTCCTGTGTGCGCTCTTCAGCTGCTAGGGAAACAGCTTAGTCCTGAGGCTGGCAAGGCGAGAAATGGCTGCGGTGCTTATCTGAGCCAGTGATCAATGCCGTGCCTGTGTCATGCTGGCAGCAGCCAGCTTTGCTTTGATTAATGCAAATGCCGGTGCCTGATAGCCTTTCGTAGGTTGCAACCTAAACCCTGAGAAACTGTTACAAAACCATTTCTCCTATTTCCTGTTTCACTGATCAGTTCAGTAAAAGCCTGTGCCCGTGGCAGACAAAATAGCTGCTAAACAGCAGATCCAGCTGAATTCTGACCAAGCAGGCCTGAACGTCAGTCCACATACGTTTATTTTGTTTGTCTACCCCCATAACATGGTACACAATTCCCTTATATGTTACACTGCAATGGGTTTATCCAAATTGGACTCTTGGAATCCTCAAGTGTGCTTTCAGCAGGTCCTCAGAAATAATGTCAAAGATCAAATATGTGCTACCAATGCTCTCTCTGGGGAAGAGACTTCATGTGTTTTCTGTGATGATAAATTTGTTAGAGAATAAATAATAAATATCTTTTGTATATATGCAGAGTGATGGATCTCTCAAATATCATTCCCAAAAGGGACAGTTTCATTGAATCCTGATTTGAAATAGTTCTGTTATAGAAGAACTGGTGTATTTCTCATACAGGTTTTGCTGCAGGACCATATATTCCTAGTCATAGAATCAGAGATTCATAGAATGGTTTAGGTTGGAAGGGACCTTGGAGATGATCTAGCTCCAACCCCCCTGCCACGCGCAGGGACACGTCCCACTAGACCAGGTTGCTCAAAGCCCCATCCAGCCTGGCCTTGAACGCTTCCAGGGATGGGGCATCCACAGCTTCTCTGGGCAGGCTGTTCCATGCCTTACCACCCACAAAGTGAAAAATTTCTTCCTAATATCTAATCTAAATCTCCCCTCTTCCAGTTTGAAGCCATTCGCCCTCATCCTATCACTACATGCCCTTGTAAAAAGTCCTTCCCCAGCTCTCCTGTAGACCCCCTTTAGGTACCAGAAGGCCACAATAAGGTGTCCCCAGAGTCTTCTCTTCTCCAGTCCTAAACTCTTTTTGTGTTTTTTTAGAGGTACTGATGAAACAAGGCATATGCAGTCACAATCCCTGTGTACCTTCACTAGTAACTTCTAAATCTATGCTGAGATTCAGCCCAATTTGACAGTGTAATCACAAATAGCAAATAAGTTCTTACAAGTTCATGAAATTTGTGGAAGGTAAGAAGAAACCTACTTTGGTGTTCACTGAAGAGAAGTGTATTTTGGAATTAACTTGACACAACTGGTCAGATGTCAGGGAAAATAACCAATATATAAACAATCCATAAGAACCTTGGTGTAATTAGTTCTGCCATGTTGTCATGGTTTAGCTCCATCTGGCAACAAAGAATGACACGGTTGCTCACTCACTCCCCCCCGCAGCAGTGGGATGGAGGGAGGATCAGAAGAAAAGGCAAAACTTGTGGGTTGAGATAAAGGCAGTTTAGCAGAACAGCAAAGGAAATAGGAAAACAACAACAATAATACTGACAGAGGAATATACGAAACACTGTTAATGTACCACCTCTTACCCACTGAGTCCAGCCAACTCTGCAGTGGAGATTCCCACGCTCTCCCTGCCCTGGCCAGCTCCCTGGCTGTATACTGAGCATGGTGTCACATAGTATGGGATACCCCTTTGGCTAGTTTGGGTCAGCCAACCAGGCTGTGTCCCACCCCAGCTCCTTGTGAAAATTAACCCTATCCCTGCCAGAACCGGGACACGTGTGTAGAGTTAATTGTGTATTTCCAGCTTTGTTTGAGCATATGTACAAATAAAATGGTATGAATATGAACGAAATGGATTATTCATGATACTCTTTTGTCATTTTGTCATTTTGTCATTTTGTCATTTTGTCATTCACATGAATATACCAAATATTTTTTAATTTTTTCCAATTAATTTTCACAGTATTTTTTTTAACAGTGCATGTTTGTGCTTTGGCTCCAAGTTTGTTTGATTGTTTTTATTTTAAGGATTGCTATATTAACTTTTTCCTCTGTGATTTTTTATTTTTTATTTTTTTACCATAATGTGTACTTGTTTTTTTCCATCTACATTGATTTAAATACAAAATTGCTACAGAAGTTGCAAATGAAATTGAATGGGAAACAAGTCTAAAAGTGACAGAGTGAAGCCTTCTAGATGATAATACTGGACCAAATAAATGAGTTGCAGCATTTTTAATTTAGAAATTAGAAATTTTGGGTCTAGATTCTCAAATGGTAAAATCTAAGTCTGTTCCGGACACATTAATAGAGGTTTGGTTATTTAATTCTTCCTGGCTTGTAACATTTCTGAAAATCATCTATGTCATGTTCTCCTCAATGGCTATGTTTTCTGCCATGGCATGGACTATTACTGAATTCATAAAGGAAATGGGAGGAATGATTTTGCAACAGCAACAATTTTATAAAGGTAAACTGTCACTGAGCATACTTTTCACTTGGGATTTCTGCTTCCAGGCACTTTAGTTTCTGTAACTGGTATTTTTATTGACCTTCTGCTCCAGCAGTGATGATTTTATGAGATCTTCATTCAAATATGTATGGATATCATTGCGGGGAGACATGCAGTGAATATATGGTTGATATGCAGATAAGCTGCATTTCTGTCTCATCAGTCTAAAGGCAGGGGTATCAATGGCATTTGGATCAAACCTGTTTGGGGAAATCTTTCTCTTTCCTCAAACTGCTTTGGCCCTTCAAACTTCAGAATATAAGCTCTGAAAGAATAAGACAAGGTTAAGTGTGGTTTTCTAAGATTTTTTTCTTACAAAAGGATTATAGTGAGGAAGAAGTAATATGACTAAACGGAGAGCAGAGCACTAGGGGTCAAAGCCAAACGGTACATAAGCTCATCTAGGCTACATATTGCAATGCCTACCCTCTAACACAGGTGCTGACTTTCCTCTCCTCCTGTCCACCCCTCCCGAGCAGAATACAAAATCCAGAATTCCAAATTAGTGTTGGAATGAGGTAAATGCTCCAGAAAGGCAATAAAAACAAAGTGAATGTACATGCTGAGCTGCTTCGTACTTCCCAGTGGGAAATGCTGTATCCAGGGGTTTGTATGATGCAGCCTGGTAAGAATAAGGTTGTCTTTTCATTGATGAAATGTTAATTTTAAGCCACTGTCTAGCAGGCCTCGGCAATGACTCCCAGACACCCTGGCTGAATGAATGCTCCATTTTGTTCTTGGAGAGGCAGGTACCAGAGCTGCTTTTGCCACAGCTGTTTTGTGAAGGCTAATGACTCCTGTGCGTTCCAACCATCACTTAACCACAACTTTGCGATCAGGCTCTTCAGCTTTGCTGTGCTTAGTTTCAGGATTCTTATGAAGCTTAGATGCAAACTGAATAGGTCTGGTCAGGAGAGCTCCAGGCATGCACGGCAGGGGAAATACAGCTACTTGCATAATTTAAAAGTCAAGAAAGAAGGGGCAGGGTGGGCTGGGATAGGCTAGCCACTGCACGAGGCTTATGGGTGGTGTTCATGGCACCAGGCACCTGAACGCATGTGGCTTTTGCTACGCACATATGTTCATATACACATATATATGTGGTATATATTTTTTTATATATATGCACAAAAACATAGTCAGCAGTGCCAAAACATAGGCCTGAGCACGGGAAGTCAACCACTTGTCAAACTGTTATTAGAGCAGCCCATGGTGTGGTTTTGACCTGAGTCAATCAATATTCTCCTAAACAATTTCTAGGCGTGATTCAGCATTAAACACAAGCCCAAAGGCCATTATGAACAGAAGTGTAAACTACCTATTTTATTCTGATGTGGTGGTCTCTTAGTGGGAGGTTAAAGAGTTTAATAGATGGTCATAGGTGTACAGCCAATGCTACCTGGCCTCCACATTGAAGAATAGACTCTGGCACTATTTAGTTTGCTAATATACATGTAGTTTTTTGTTAGATTTAGCTCCTGGTCCCCCTCCCCTTCCCCATCACTCTCCTCTCCTCTCCTCTCCTCTCCTCTCCTCTCCTCTTCTCTTTCACAGTAGAAACTTCCAGAAACTGCAACAGTACAGACATATTTGTCTGTTTTATAATATGTAAAAATGTGTTCATCAATGACTTGGCATCCAATTTAAATATAAATCTACTGGGAATACTGACATAAATGAATGCTTCTGAGTAATAGTCAGTGAAACAATTTACTATTATTGCTCTCAGGAGGAGAATTGAACAAATTAATGATGGTACTTTTAACTAGAGCATTTATAAGTAAATGGGCTTAGGCAAGTAGAACTAAAAAGCCAGATTGCAGACAGTGAGTTACCATTGCAAGATTTGTACTAGCTTGTAAGAAACACAGTTAGCTAATGTGAGGTGAACACCAAGAGGAAGAAGTAGCAACAAAAGAAAAAATCAAAATGAAAAAGAAATGCTGGGTAGACAGGACAGGTAATATATTTCCTGGAAAAAACAAAACAAAACAAAAAACCATCCTAGGAAAATTTTGTTTTGATTCTTTTTAGGGTGGAGAAATCATCATCCAAAAGACTAAATTAGGCTTTTTTTGTTGAAGCCGTATTGATAGTTTTTGGCTCAACAGAGCATATTTCTATAGAGTGGAAAACTTTTTCCACTTAGGAAAATCTTAGGATTTTCCACTTGAGAAACACAGAACACGTGCTATTGACATTCAGTTTAACTGTGTTTACACATGGTCTGATAGTCTTCATTTCAAATACTGTTCATTATATTCAGCTATCAGACCTCTGAGATGATCATTCCTGGTGAATGCAGTTTTCTGCATAAGATGTAAGCACAGAACAAAAATCTTGTCACTAACTATATAAAAAAAGAAAAAATGTACCTTAAATTGCAAGAATTTAAAAGAATAAAATAGAATAAATGCAAATCTCAGACTATTTTTGTGTTGTGAAAGAAGTTCCTGCGGCACTGGACATCAAATGATTCCACACTGTTCTCCGTTAGATAAATTGTTCTCCTCTTAATGATACAACCAGAACTGAGTCAACAGAACTGCCCATACAAGGAAAAGGGATTTGGCCCCATTCAAAATTTCATTCCACTTTGGTGGAGTGCACTACACCTGGACACAATATTAGTATTTTTAACAAATATTGACCATACAGCCATGTTTCCTATTCAGATATATTTTGATCCTTTTATATTGTGAGACTAAATGCTGTCTTTTTGCGTTTGAAATCTTCATGCAATGACACAATAAAATGCTGGCATATAAATGGTTTTAGTAAATGACTCTAGTTTGCAGGTAATGCAGTACTATGGCACAGTAACATCACTTCAAGCAGAAATTTTATAATAAAGCAAATTATACAAACCCCTCCAGCTCCAGGATTAAAATGCAAATTAAATCAAGTAGTATGGAACTGCCCTGCCTGAATTAGGCCTTTGCCTGTTTTATGACAATTCATTATTATATTTATTCTTTTGCATTATGATGGCATGTAGGAAACTGAGTGATAAATTAGGGTCCTGTTTGTGGTAGGTGCTACATGAACAGTAACAAGAAAGGAGTGCCTGACTTGAAAGGTTTTTAAGTAGAGACAACACAAGGTACAGAAACAGAAGGGCAAGGAAATATTGAGGCAATTCTGCTTAGAATGGTAGGTTGTGATCATAGTCCCGTGGCTGCCTAAGTATTGTCTAGTTGTTTTGTTTTTTCTTTTTAATTTGTTTTTGAAGGGGGTCACAACAAAGTACTCTAGAAAAAGAGGTAGCACTGCAATGGAGGGACAGCTCAGGACTAAATCATGAAGCAGCTTCTTTTGAAGTCAAGTGTGTGTGAGGGGAAGAGCACTGGAGACTCATCAGAGACAGGAGTAGAGCTTCCTGTAATAACTGGGAGCTGAGACATACCTTTACAAAGGCCTTTGAAAACAAAGATGGGGAGGACTAGATAAGCTGTACTGGAGTTTATAAGGTATAAACATGTTATAACTCTGTAGGAAGAGGATATTCTTTCTTTCACCATTTTTTGGGGTTGCATGGAAGGGAGGAGATTGCTTTGTAATGAAAATACACTATACAAACAAACCAAATCTCTGCAGAATGGGTGACTTTGTGCTTGTGTCTTTTGGCAGAAAACGCAGCTCCAAAGAAAGGAGACTTATAAAAGTATTTCCTGAGATGGGGTGCCTTTGTCAGCAGTGATAATGATAGAGGACGTAGGAAGACAGAATTTACATGAAGGTTTTTAATTAAAACCAAATGCATATTTATAATTATTTCCTGATCTTCACGGCAACCTATAATTTTCTTTTTTCATCAGTGAAGTAAAGGAAAAGATGGATTTTGCTTAGTAATCTGACTAAATAATTTGCCCCTTTACTCTGATTTACCACTGTTGTTTTACTGATAGAAAATACGCGCTTTGTAATTTGAATGTTTGGTGCTATGTTTTAGCCTTACACTGGTTTTATATAAAGGAAGAGGCTGAGTGTTCATTTTGGGAACACTTCTAATTTCACTCAGTTTACATTTGATTTTATCTGTAACCTGTCTCTTTCTACTCTATATCTTTTCAGAGATGTAAACAAGATGACAGGTTTTGTAAAGCACTTTTAGACCCTTTTCATTCCCGTTGACACTGAGTACTGTGCAGAGTTGAGTCCTGGGAAGAAGAGTGCCATCGTGTAGTCAGCTGAAGTAGCAAGTAGAATTTTGATAGATGATGATTAAAGAAGTATTTTGGGCTGAGCCCAACTGTTTTTGTGAAAAAGAACACTCTGCTGCAATGCCTTCCAACTTGGAGTCAATCATAGCTCAGGGTAAAGCATGCTATTTGCTGAAACAGCAATATGCCAAGGCACAAATATATGCAACATTTCCTGCAAATGTAAAAGCTTCTAAAAAGGTCTCCCATTTAGATATTAACCAGAGCAAGTGCTGCTAAAACAATGAATTGTGTGTGACATGGTCACTGTCTTGGGTGACAGGGCTGTGGTCAGAATATTTTGAAACACTGAAATGGGAAAAGAGAGGGAAAAAAATCTATAGTACAAAATGTAATTTTTACCCAACGCCCTCCCCTAACCCCACAAAGTCCCCAAACCCAGCTCTTCCCCAGCAATATAAAATTTTAAAGAAATGAGCAGATGTAAGGACTTGACGTCAGCTCAGTTGAACTGAAATAGAAGGTCTGTCTTTATGTAATGAAATCAAGGCAGACAGCAATAGGAAGCAAATTATTGAATAATAAGGTCACAGTTTGTGCTGGGGAGCATTCATGCTTTGGGCAGAAGCTTCTGTCCTTCCCATGGCAGTACAAAGTATTTCTTTACACCTGGGCGTCCAGGGAGTTTCTCACTGTGTGTTAGAAGAAATGGTAAATGTAAATTAGTAGAGACAGTTTACTGAGTTTAATTTTCTACTCCATAATAAAGGTGAAGACACAGTAAAAACCCTCTCTCTCGATTCAGAGAAGATATGAACATAAATAGCCATTATTTTTAATTATTTAGTGATAAGACAATTTATCAGTCCTGAAAAAGAGGATGCCAAGGCACATTTTGACTCAAACATTCTCTGAAGAAAAAGTTTGCTAGGGTACCAAGACAGTGCTCTGCTCCAGATATTTCATGGCATAGCCATTTCCACTGTTGGTTTCCACCAAACTCACACCTTGCTTCATGGGGATATAGCTTTTATCCACAGTTCCTCAAACATCTGCTCAAGGTTTTGAGTGGTTATGACATACCTACCGGGACCTGCAAATCAGCCATAAAGGGTATTTGGGATCAAAACTCTATTTCTCAACATTCCCTTCAGCAATTATGTTATATTTAGCCATAACCTAACCCTGGGTATGTATTTACACCTGTTCATACCCATACATATTTATATGTGTATATGCATGTATATGTAGCTACATGCATGGATAAGGAGTTTTATCACCAAGTAGAGACATCTAAGTTACAGTTCTTCTCACTCTAAGCATATTGTATAGCTGACAGAGAAAAATAAGCACCTCAGAGGGTGATTTAATGCACCTAAATCCTGATTCACCCTTTGAAAGTACATCTCCGCTGACTAGAAAGACCTAAACATGAATAAAATTATGTGAGTGGAGTATGAATGTGTCCTGGCTCCCTTCTTCCTGTTAAACTGTTCTTTAGATGTTAAAGAAAAATAATTTTTTAATTTCTCAAAATTTCTGCAATTTAAAAAAACCCAACCCACCCATCCCAAATCAAATCAAAACTAGAAACAAAAAAATGGAAGCAGCAAAAAAAAGAACATCAGATAAAGTAACCTTCCAAATTACCATAGCTTAGACAAACTGAAATGTTTTGTTCAATGTTCAGTTTTTAATAAAAACATTAAAACGTGTGGTGCTTAGGGACATGGTTCAGTGGCAGGCTTGGCAGTGTTAGGTTAAGAGTTGGACTTGATGATCTTAAAGGTTTTTTCCAACCTAACTGATTCTATGATTCTATAATTTACACACATTTTGAAAAGAAATGTTTTGAAAATAAATAAAAAATCTAAGCAAAACATTAAGGTATCCTCAAAACGTTTTTCTCAAAGTATATTTGGCCTTCTAAACCTGACCTTTTCTTGTGCTAAGTTTCACTTTGTATCTCTTTCTGCAACAATTTTTTTTTTTAATAAAAGAATTCCTGACCAGAGTCTACTTCTATTCATTTATTTTACTTTGCTGTAGTGTGATATTTCCATTCTCTGAAATACTTCCTGGTTTTATTGTAATGGTTATGAAATTATCAATTCTGCAAAGGTTTATATGTAAACATATATTATAAGACTGTTTCCCAAAACGCGGTATAGAACAACAGCCTCCAATTGTTTATGTGGAAATGTTTACTTTCTTAAGGAGTTCAATACTTCTGCACAGGCCAGTGGGAGTCATTCCTGCCTGACTTTATGAAGATGCTTATATTCCAGGCATTATAGTCAGGACAGTATATCTGGGTGCAGAAAGGTGCTGGGGAGAAGAGGCGAGAGCCTCCACAGCAGCGGTCGTTACTGGTCTGGCAAGAGTTGGTAACGCTTGTCATTGCCCTGCGCTCCCAGGGGCTGGTGGAGCCTGAGGGCGGTAAAGCCATGGTGGTGGCCAGGAGGGAGTCCTGGGCTATAAGAGCCGAGGAAGAAAACAAATTTGCGTGCGCTGGCATGAGAGTGAGGTGGAAGTATGGTGGTAGGATTTGCATCTGTGGGTTTGCTGGGAGGATTTGGGGAAAGAAAGAGTGGAGTCACGGCTGCTTCTGTGCTTTCACCAGGCTGGCACAGAACAGGCACCCACAGCCACAGGCTGTACCCAGGGCTCCTTTTGCCACCTCCGGTGGGTATATATGCAGACGAAGCTAGAGATTTAGAGAATGCAAATTTAAGAAAGTTTACAAACCCGTTCACATTTCAAATAAGAACAACATATGACATTATTTTAATCAAAGGTGTGAAGTGGCCTTATGAATCAGATGTTGAATTGGAAAAGATACCTTTTAATTTACATCTGCATTTTGGTTGATTTCAGGTACAAAGCAATTGTAAATCCCATGGACATCCAGACCTCCAGTGCAGTGCTGTGGACATGTGTTAAAGCCATTGCCATCTGGGTAATCTCCATGCTCCTAGCAGTTCCCGAAGCAGTGTTCTCCGAACTGGCCCACATCAATGACACAGATAATGCCACTTTCACAGCATGCATACCATACCCCTTGACAGACGACATGCACCCAAAGATCCATTCTGTGCTGATTTTCCTTGTGTATTTTCTTATCCCTCTTGCCATTATTAGTATCTACTACTACCATATTGCAAAGAGTTTAATAAAAAGTGCTCACAACATCCCTGGAGAATATAGTGAGCATTCCAAAAGACAGGTAAGCAATTTGCTTTTTACATCCTGATGAAAGATTTGTGTGCTGTATACACTTATAAATGAAAGTACAGGAACTATAACATCCAAATTGTTGGATTTCGTAGAGGATTAGTTCAGTTTCCACATGCATGAACTAAGCCAAGGATTATCTGAAAAATCTTGTTTTCCCAATTACTCGGTATTAAGCCCAGTATGTAAATGAATATCAGCAAGAAAAATTAGAATTCAATGCCATCAATGTGTATTTCTAACAAGAAATGGGACTGGTATATGTGGTTTTATGTGTTGTTACTGTCACCATTATTTGTGTTCTTACTGAGGAACAATGTTTTTGTAGTTAATGATCCATCACCTATCTCTGTAGGCAACCATTTGGGAAGAAATCTTACATGACCTTTTTGAGAATTTTCCCTGTTTTATTTGTGCTTGGAAATGAGAAAACTCACATAGGCAGGAAAATTTTTCTTAGGGGATCTAAGGTTCTTCTCAGACCACGGAGTGCTGAAAATATGAACACAGAGCATAAACTGATACTTTTTTTGGCTTTATCAGTAGGTCTTTCTTGGATACAATCATGAACTTGCACTTTTCTAATAGCCTTTCTATTACAGATGCTATAAAACTTTTGGTGTAGGTTCTGTATACCGTTGCGACAAAGCATTTTAAAATGCTGGACAAAGACATCTTCTCTGTAAGGCACAGGAAGCAGTAAGGTAGCAACAGGCTGTTCATTAGCAGGAACATTTATATATACAAGCAACAGCTTTTGCAGTGAAAGTGCCTCAATTACTTTACAAAAACATTAGTATTGATAGAGAAAAATGCTTATGCCCAATAAAACAATTTGGAAGGGTTTTCTCTGCCAATATTTTAGAAAATACATTTATACTCACTGAAATCTCCTTGCATGTATAACACGTACATTTTATTTTAAAAAGAAAGACCACATTCCCTCAAGTCCTTTTTTGCTCAGCATTTCATTTCTGCTCTAGCCTGTTTCTTCTCAAAAGTGCATACATATTAGCACTTCATGTATTATGTTATTTTCCTGTGAAATATAGAGAGCCTTTTGGCTGAACCCTCAGGATGGAAACAATATTTAATTTATATCACATTTCTGAATCCACATGTATTTTCAAAGTAAGAACATATTTTTTCATTCTACTTAGGTTTTTTTCTTTTTGTCAATCTATGAGGCTCAGAAGAATAGAAAATTCCGGTGTACTTACATATCTCCCAGCAAGAGGAAGTAAATTCAGACTATTGCTATCAACTCACATGTCTTTAGGCCATAGCACAAAAGTGTAATATTCACCCTATACCTCTGTACCTTTTAGTCTGCCTTTGCAATCTGTCTGAGTGCAAATCCTACCAAATTGGAATGGAAGAGTTTTCCTATCTTTTGTGAATTCCCCACTGGTTGTGGTTTAGATGGAGCCAAGAAACTACTTACAGATTTATTTTACAGGTTTTGAACACCTGTTAGAATAAATCCATTTGAATGTTTCAGGTTAAAATTGATAGAAAATTGAGAAAAGCCAGAAAACATTCCTGCCTCTGCAAAACTTTGGTGCTTGACATACATAATAAATCTTTTGAGATTAAAATGTAGAAAGTTTCTGCCTCCCTTTTGGTGCCTTCTATCTAGCCAGTTTCTCTCCCTCTCTCAGTTTGGAGCCGTTGTGCAGGTTAATTTCCTGACAAATTTTCAGCCATCCTCAATCTCTGCATTGTA
Source organism: Ibidorhyncha struthersii (assembly GCA_013398815.1). Taxonomy (NCBI): domain Eukaryota; kingdom Metazoa; phylum Chordata; class Aves; order Charadriiformes; family Charadriidae; genus Ibidorhyncha; species Ibidorhyncha struthersii. The sequence continues at coordinate 94,164 of VZSZ01008489.1, forward strand.
ATCCAATTATACTTTAGCACTGCAATTAAGGTACATCTTTCATGTTGTTGTTAAAGATTAACTGAACCTTTCACCTTACCCTAGAATTAAGGTTCTTCAGACTTTGCAATGCAGTTTTGGTGGTTTGTCTAGGAGAGAAGTGCAAGTTGAGGCATAATAATGGGATGTAAGTACCATTGTATAGCTAACACCATCTCTGTATTTCACTCAAAATGTCTCTACATTTCAAAGCCAATGATTTCTAAATAGCTTTCTCACTAAAGCTAACTTTCAAGCCAGGCACTGAGGAGATCTCATCAGAAAAGGTTGCTTCACGGCATCCTTTGGTGTGTGCTTTCAGCTAAAAGCCAATGTTTACTTGGGTCGTGAATCACTCTTGCTGCATATATCATATAGAAAGAGCAGCCTTCTGTAACTGCAAACAGCGAGGATCTTTCACTGAAAGTTAACGGAAGGCGGGAAAGGAAAGTAAATGAGATAGAAAATGTAATTCAGCCCCTGAAGGAAGCATTTTTACTGGCCTTGCTTACGACAGTTGTTAAAGCTAATATAAAGCAAAATGCTACATGTTTTAATTAAGTCTGTCATGTGGAGTAGTTCTATTTGTCGTTGCTCATTGGGGTTCTCTTCACCTTTTCAGATGGAAACTCGGAAACGTCTGGCAAAAATTGTTCTGGTTTTCGTTGGCTTCTTTGCTATCTGCTGGTTTCCTAACCACGTGCTATACATGTACCGATCTTTTAATTACAATGAGATTGATCCATCGACGGGACATATGGTTGTTACCTTAGTGGCCCGAGTGCTAAGCTTCTGCAACTCTTGTGTCAACCCATTTGCACTGTATTTTCTCAGTGAGAGTTTTAGAAGACATTTCAACAACCAGCTTCGCTGCAGGAGGAAAGCTCAGCAAGAGAGATCTGCCAGCTACTTGCGCAACTCTTCCGCCATTCAAATGAGTTCCCTGAAAAGCAATACCAGGAACACGGTGACTAGCATGACACAACTGAACGGGCACAACTTGAAACAAGAAATGTCGTTATGATTTAATAGGTGTGGTTTTTGACTGTGGAACAAATTTGAACTTTTTCTTTGCAATTTGTAACTCGCTTTTGGCTCTCATATGCTTAGACCATCTGAGTCCTTCGAACAGAGGATCTGTTAAAGTCTGGCCAATCTGAGGTTATTTCACACCTAGTCTTACTTTTAGGTAGAAGTGAAGAGTACGTTTTATTCAGAAAACAAAGCTGACTAACTTCATATTGTACTTTAAAGGAGATGCTAATATATGTTTAACATATAAGAGCAAAATAATGGTGTGAATATTAGTGTAGCTGATCTAATATTGCTTTAAAAAGTATAGATTTTCAGATCTGAAAAATACGTATTTTTAACTGAGTACCGATCCAGGCTAATGTCTTACTCTAATAGATTTTGCATGATTTTAGCTGTGCTGTGTGTACATGCGTCATTTATTAAGTGGTAAGCATTTTTTGAACCAATTAAGGAGCCATTGCAATGCATAGATTCTAGTTTCAGATATATATATAAAAAATCAAGTATTGAATGCTAGTTCTTTACCTCATTTAAATCCACCTTGTTTTTTCACTTTTCAAAATGTACAGATGAGAATTTACTTTTTGGGGCCTCTGTTTGCTATTGAGGTCAGCATTTTATCTTCTAAAATTACATTCTTTTCGTGATTAACATCTTGAAAGGAAAATGTTGTGTGCAACTTTCAGGTTTTCTAGAACATAGTGTCTGAAAGCTCATTGCTCTGATTTGTTAAGTGTATGATATCATTGCTTTAGAGTGTCTACATGCTTTATATTTGCTACTGCTAACTGATATTACTGATATCAGTACACAGCTAAGAAGGATGCTAAGTCTAATGGAATGGCTGAACATTCAAGGAGGTAAAGTTCTGAGTGGCTTTTCCAGAAAGGGTCTGTGGCAGGGCTTCCTACAGCTTGGAGCAGTCTCTGAATGTGGAATCCAGATTACTACCAGACAAAACCAAACCGAATGATGCCCTGCAGGAACGCACCTAACATACTCTGATCACTAATGATCATCCAGCCCATGGGACCAGACAAGCTGTAGCATGAAATAAACCCCAGGTGATGACACATGGGTAGCTGGCATTGGTGGCTCAGTACCAGCTATTTTGCTGTGTAGATCTACTACCTCTCTTGCACACACTGTTTACCAGTCTAAACAAAGCCTAAGTAGTGTTGAAAATCTCAGCTTTAAAAGACACTTTTTCTTTTTGTGAAGGCCCTTTTGCATAAATAGTCAGTGCACTTCTGGAAATCCTAGCTGGGCTGCCTGAAATAAGGGTTTAAAAATGTTTTTTTGAGTCATCCCAGCGCCATGAACAGTGCACAGGTCTTTGTCAGTATTCCCGGGAGAACATTTTCAGCATACATGGTCAGTGCAGAGCTGGGATTAAAGCAGCAGGGAATGGTGAGTGAAGCTGCCGTTACCAATTACCATCCTGTCCATAATAAATTTGCTAGGAGTGCTTACTGCTCTCCCTTTTCATTCACACTGCTCTGCTGGGGATACCTTATACAAGGCTAGCAAAGCTGCCCTCCAGACCGCAAGAAGGAAAGCAGTTCAGCTTTACCACACCTAATTTTTTTTTTTACTCTTCTTTCTTTTTTAAAATCCGTTCATGTGTCAACACAGGTAGTCAAATAGACACAATGACTGAAGCTTCTTGCTGCAAAAACTCGTGTAAGGCCACCCATATAAAAGTTTCTAATCTGTCCCAGGGCTGCACCAGTTTCTGCTGAAAGAGCTGATGGTGTCTAAGATGATTCCCCCCTTACACAGCTGCATGCTGTCAGACTCACTGTTCCCCAAGCCAGGTGGGAGGTTCGCTGGGGCAGGGTCTGTTCTGGGTCTGAGGTCCAGAGAGATGTCCTTAGGAGAAGGGGCAGTAGTGGCAGACAATAGCACCTTGTTGAAGTCATTTTTATGGTCAGTTCATGAGCCAAATGTAATTTTAAATAGCTCTTTCTTTCAAATTGAGTGGAATTGCTCCAGCACAGATCTGTGTCTGTCACAACATTGTAGCCTGTACTTCTGCAGTGACTTCTCTAAGTTAAACAGTAGAAAGTACACTAGAAATTTAGACTGGATTTCAGAATTTGTTGCTAGTCTTATAATTTCAAAAGCTGAAGTGCTAATACAGTGTAGCAGCTTATAGTTCCTTTTGCCCTTATTAAAGCACTTGATGTTAATTTAGTTCTATTTGTAACTCTGTGTAACCAGCTGAAGTCCAAAATTTCTTTCCCAATTCCCGTACATTCAAGGCTAGCTATACCCCTACCCCAATTTTTAAAACAACAAGAAGGTACATTGATGTAATCTGTTCATGATTTTAGCTAATTACCTGAAAAAAATTCCCCAGTTGTTAGCACTCGACAGAGAGAGCAGCAGATTGAAGGTCTGAATGTCAGCCAGCGTGATCCAGCTGGTGAGACCTATAGTATGCAATGCAGTTAAAGTTGTGTGCGGCATTCAAATGACAAAATTTATGAAGTTCAATGTGGACCAGCTCCATACTGCCCGCCCTGGCTGACTGCAGCAGCCCTCTAGCTTCAGAGGCTCCTTGGCAGACTTAATATGAAGGAGCAGACTGACATCATCTTATAAATCTGTCTGTAATAGTTTAGGAAGTTGTCATCCATAACTGCCTAACACTGCCTCATCCTCCTTTTTCTCCATTCCACCTCTTCTTTTCTCTCTCCAAGCCTAAATTCCATGTGAGCCCACATTTTCTCAGAACTCGTCTTTAATTTTATACCACTAATTCTTCCTGCATGCCAGCCACAATTTTAGATTCCTATGCTCTGATCTGTCTTGAATCATTTTTACTCCCAGATATTTTACACCCACGAAACACAAAGCTTAAAGCCTTCTTTTCTGAATTCTCAATGGTGATCATTGACTGTGATCAAATTTCACTTTTATTTCTGCTTTTTTTTTTCTGATTCCCTGCTTCTCATTTTGTTTGGCAATCTCTCCACACAGCATAACGTTTCATAGGCTTTCTAAATCCACTGTGTTTTTTATTTCCTGAAGGCATATGTCTGATGTGGACATTACCAGATGATACAGGTACACTACCAGAAAAATAATAATCTAATTTGTAGCAGATTTGATGCTTGCATTTGATTTATATTCTTCTCTTGGTGTCTTAAATTGCTATGTGTAGTATGGACAGCATGAGTCTGCCTTCTGGCAGAACTGCAAGCTACAGCCTGTTCTTTTTTGTTGTGCAGGGAAGGTATTCTCAGGTAGACTATAACTCCTTCTTGTCAGGAAATATGCAAAATTTTGGTTCATTATTTCCCAGGCCTAATACTCAAAGCCTGACTTGGGTAAGTAACCTAAATTGTATAGGCCTCCTCTCAAATCCTTGTAGCATGGTGTGGGGGAATTAGTTAGTCTGTCTGGAGCTTTACTAGGCATACTGCTAACCCAATATGCACCACTCTGAAGGTGGGGAGGCACTGGAACAAATTGCCCAGAGAAGCTGTGGAGGCCCCATCCCTGGAAGTGTTCAAGGCCAGGTTGGATGGGGCTCTGAGCAACCTGGTCTAGTGGGAGGTGTCCCTGCCCATGGCAGGGGGGTTGGAACTAGATGATCTTTAAGGTCCATTCCAACCCAAGCCATTCTATGATTCTATGATTTTGGAAGTGTCTGTTACTGTGCTTTTGTACACATTGCATACAAGTACAGCTGTATCTATGATTCTATTTCCAAACAACACTGCTTGCTAACAATTAAAAAAATTATTGTAGAATGCATTATATGAAGTATTTTCTTCATACTCTGTGGTCAAAGAAACAAAGGAAATCTGTAAATGAGCACGTGTCAACTTTTCGGGTACTACCTTGGGATCTATGCCAAAATGATTGTTAAAATACCATTTGATTCTTTTTTTTCTGTTGTGAAAACTCTCTTATTTCAAAAACATCAGTTTTTTTCTATCTTTCTCTCCCAAATTTTGAGTTGGTTTCTTCAATAACATTTTTGCAACAACTGAGAAAACTACCATCCCTTCTCACAGTCTCTGAAAAATGAGAGAATAAAGGTAAAAGTGCTGCTTCCTTTGTGTAAGATATTTTGTGCTAGTTCTAGTCTAGAAGAAAAAAAAAAAAAAGTCTGATAGCACCCTGTCACCCCACCCTGCCTGTGACAGAAACATTACAATGCTGAATCCTGAAGTGTCAGTATGGTTGAATTCTCAACAGACTTGAAGTACCTCATTGAGCATTATACTGTGAAGTGATAGTTGTGTTCAACAAAGCCACTTTGGTTACAATATAGAACAGTATCTTTACTTTTCACAACACACATAGATAGATATATGCCCCATAGATATTTTTCTTAACTCAGTCAAAACAGATTCATAGAAATATAAGCACAGGAAGAGTCAGTTTGGGAGTATGAGAGATTTAAACAGATTCAAATTAAGTTGAAGATTTGCAGTGTTGATTTCCAGTACCCATTTCTTTCTTCACTTGATTCTAAAGTAAGTGTCTGTTGCACAATAGTCAGCCTTTCAATAAAGCACAACTCAAGCTCACAAAATCACTGGATGCCTTTGAAAATTCACCTACGTATTTGCAGTACTTGTAACAATCACAGGGCTCTACGCAGGTGCTCGGTGTTACCTGCTACTGGCTTCTTGCTTCTTTCTGGTACCATGATGAGTCTCTCATTCTCCTGCTTGCATAACGCTACAGGGGCCCCATCTGCTGTGCCAGAAGGGGGTATGGGAGGAGGAAGAATGAGAACAAGGATAGACCAAAAATATGTGTCTTCAAATGGTCTTTGCTGGCTCAAAGATTGCCAGCATGATTGCATTTTGGCAAACATGGTCCAAAAGCATAAAAGTTTTAGTAGGGTAGGGGTCCCTTGGGATCTGGATGAGAAAAACATCTGAAAATGCGCATGCTGTAGCTCAGGAGCTGTAGCTTCCCAAAGAAGTTTTATGTTTCAAGCTATGGAAATATACAACAAAGGCAGAACCAAGTACAATTCACAAGTACATTCAGACACTTCTGGGGTTGGTTGTGCTCCAGTGGAGGGAAAGGGGAAGTCTAACTGAAGACCTTGACTCCATGCTTTACATTGTAGCACATTTTGCAGCCACTAAACTGTCGGATTGGCACAAAAAGTATATCGCTTAGCCAAATCTGCTTTTGATTTCTCATTTAATTTAGAAAATTGTCTAATTCAGTTTTGTGAAGTTGTCTTAATTTCTGATTGTTTCCGACTTTTTTCTGACTTATTTCTGACTCCCAATACTACTGCAATCTTAGTGACTAGCAACAATGTAAAAGAATTGTGTTTGCTTTTAACAAACATCCATTAATGACTTTTATGACCTAAGTCAACAGGAAAAGGGCAATATACTGGAGATGAATATGTTCTTTTTTCTTTTAGAGGGTAGAGTTGAGGATTGTCAGCATATAAGGCAAATTAAAGAAGTTTTGATTTTGGATTACAACATGATACAGTTAGTAAATTTCTATAGCATTGATTTTGAACAGAAAAAGTATAATACATGGCCATGCTTAAATAATCTGCTGGCTGTTTTTAGTCTATCAGGAGAGGGATTTTGTTACTTCATTCTTTAAACAAGGGGAGTAATTTGTGAGTCAGAAGCTCTGTGTCATTTCTGTCTCAGTGCACTACAGATTCACCTTGCAGTGCGTGTTTGATTCAGAAAAGACACTTCTATTGAGTGAACACAAAAAGATATTAATGCTATCTCTCTTCCAAGAGGGATGGCACCATAGGATAGCTGGTTTTAACCCTTTCCAGTTCTGAGCTGCTCCATGAACCAGTCTGTATTACTGCTTCCCAATGCCTACAGACTGTGTTTCCCGTGCATCTCCAGCAACCTACCTCCAGCAGACCCACTGCACGGAGGTGGGCTGCAACTTTCTGCCTTTGTTCCTGTAAAGCTGGAGGGTCCCATCTGCATGGCATGTGAGACAAGATATCCCTGTTGACATTAATAATTTTGCAAGACATTGCTCTATAGCACATGGCTCTTCCAGCGTTTGTAGCATGTAGTACTTACCTGCCTGTCACAAAAGGTCCTTCTCATTTCAGTCCTCTCAGCATTTTCTCATTTCATGCCCAAGGCAAGTAGCAGCCAGCTTTTCACAGTACCTGGGGACTGGAAAGGGAGAACAGGAAAAGGATGAGAAGGAAGTGTTTCAGATGTATCCTATACATGCTTGTCCCCTCCCTATATGCATAATGGGAAATCAGCTCCACCACAGGTGAACACCTTTGGAAAGCTAGCTGTGCTTGATGTAGCTGATCCATCTGAACTACTAACAACAATGTCATAGATATTTTAGGCATAAAAGGTGAGTCCCCAAAAGCCCCTTGTGCCTTTTTTCCATGCATTGCAACTGTCACACCTCTCACTGCAAAACCCAGACTTACATGAAAACTGTAAGCACATCCCAAGATTTGTCACCTGTTGCTGAAATGCGTTGTAGCACCTGGCCTGGAAAACTAGTCCTTGCCTAAGTGCCATGACTGTTGTTGTCAGAGCACCCCTATTCCCAGCAGGACGTACTGTCTCTCAGCCTTTTTGCAGCGCCCTGCATAGCCGTGCACAGCCGTTTGCCCGGGCTGAGCTGGGCACTGCATTCCAGCCTTAAGTTATGCATAGCCTAGGACTTGTGTGTATTTCAAGAGTTGTGAGAGTGGAGTTGAGAGTTATACTTAGAGCTAAGGGTAGATGATCTCAAGACAATGAAATAAAATCAATATGAGCTAAAAGCACTGCCAGTTCTAAAATGACAAAGTACACTTACCTCGAAGCATCCCAATGTCTATAAGTAAATGCTGCTCAAGCCCCCTGTCAGCTTTGCCTGGCTGAGAGCAGAGTTATTTAATTTCTGTAGCAGTGCAGCCATTTCAGAAAAGCACAGTACGTCTTTGGGTGGGCTCATGAGGCTATGGGAGCTTCTCTGATCTGATCTCAGCTGCTGAGAATGGAGGTGTCAGCAGCAGGGGAAGTATCCATAGGAGAGAATGACAGTAATGACAAATATTACTGTGCACCAGCCTCAGTTAAATGCTTCTCACATGTCTATACACTGTTTGCTTTCATTTCCTCTCTAGGAAAAGACAGATGTATTCGCCTTGTTTTATCATTACCACTTTCCTACAGATTCAGCGAGGAAAACCCAGGGACTGTAACAGTGCTCCACTCAGTGAAGGAATAACACTGTTCTAAACCACCTTTGTACCCCTGGGAAGCCATATGGGCTCCTGTGCCTCAGTTTAACATGTTGTCTGTGGTTACTCTAACAGCCTGGCTCAGCTGCTGGACCTGAGCACTGACAAAGAAGGAAAACCTAAAATCAGTGGTTCCTCTCACTTTTTTTTTTTAAGTGAGACATCGCTGAGGTTGTTGTTACTTCTAGGACCACAAACTCTCCCACTCCCACAGGACTTTATTCATTGCACAGAGCAGGAGCTGAGGGTAGCAAGGGTCACTGTAAATCCAGCATTTCTTAATTTTGGAGAGCTTTACTTTGCTACTTAAATAATGACCTTTTACTATGATTTTCTTGAATGTTCTGTGTGATGCTTACAGAGCAAGAGTGTTTTTGTGGGTTTAGCCTTTATTGAAACAAAGTGGCTGGGTCACCCTTACAGCGTGTATCACAAGAAGTCAGGCTCCGTTTTCCAGCATACTGGCCAATACTAACAGCAGGCTCAAGAACACGTTTCAATTAAACATCAAAGCTTCAAATCAGCTTATACCTGGACAGGATTTAGCAGCGCCTGACCAGAAAAGCAACTAATAAAGACGTATTTCCGAATAATGTTATTAAAACCTGAGCAGATGCAAATTCACGGTTTGGCTCTTTTGCCCACAAATGCAATAAAGAACAGAGACTACGTGTGGAGGAGAGGAAATGGTCCTTTTACACAGTATGTACGGGAGGGAGGGCCAGTGCACTGATGATTACACCCTACAAGATTCCCAAATGGGCAACTATGGGCTCGGAAGTTAATCAACTTCTCAACTCCTTTTCAAAGATGTAAAGGTGTTTTATGATGATGTTGTAATGTCAGTAGCAGCCTGAATTGGGATAAAAAAAACCCCAAACACATTGCTTTAGAGTTTTCTACCTTGCAACAGTGTGTAATCAAGCACTGAATGCTGCAGATCAATGATCCTTTGTGTGGGAGGTCGTAGAGTCCTGCCTCCTCTTAGGAGCACCCATTAGCTTTCTCTGGCAGTGCTTGGATTGTGGATGCAAGTGTGATCGGAGAAGTTATGTGGTGATGTACAGTATCAGCATTCAGTGACATTTAGCTGCCCACAAGCAGAACGATTGGCAATTCCCATGACGTTGTCAGATCTGCAATCAGACTGTGTACCTGGTGAAAATAGATACAATAAAGGTATTTTTAAGCCTCTTGAACGTAAGAAAGTGAGAGGAAGTAAGAGGAGCTTTCTGTTACAAAAAATAAAATGTTTTTAGGTCTTAACAAAACACTTATTTAGTACACTAACCTGGTATCTTGCCATTTGGCTAGCCTGCAAAACCTGATCATCATGCTGCTCATACAGAAAATTGTTTTTTAAAAAGTAGGTTGCTACCATACAGAAACCATTTTGAAAACGCAAAATGATCTCTGGGGAAAACAGCTTTATCTTAACAAGCTAGTTTAAGTCCACATCAAAATTATCTTGTAGGAAGTGCTAATTGTGTAACTAACCAGTTACTCTTTAATCATTATTTCCTGTTAGACATTACAAGATAAACAACTGCAGCTATTTCTGACTTGAAATTTGATGAAAAATTATTTAGAGCATGAGTCAAGAATGGCTGTTTCTGCAGACCAGCTGCTCCTTTACTGTTTCTTACCCTGCTGATTTTCCATTGTCTTGTACCTTATGTTGTCCCTTACGTAGAAAGAGCGTGAAGACGCTTTCTGCTCTAAGTTCTGGTCATGTAATTAACTAGTAATCTCAGATACAAGTCCTTTAAAAGTGTCAGGAATTCACTGAGAGAAAAATGATGGAGGATAAGAAAACAGTCTGGCAAAACATCTCTGGGTGGGTTTATTTTTTTTTTTAACTTTTATATTATGGATTGCCTTATAGCTTAGGTTTGTTAGACCTCATTTTAAGTCTGGAATAACTACAAATTATGAGTTCAGAAACATTATTTTGGGCTCACATTAGTGTAAGTGGGTATAAATAGGAAACCTTACTCTGTATTTTCTAGGAAGAGTGTTCTTTTCTAAAGAATTAAGGTGATACTCATGTTTCTAAAAGATTCATTTTCCTCTTTACCTTTCCAACAGAAACTTTAAGGTCCTGAATTTTAACATGAATTTATGCATGTTTATTCTTGGCAGTGTAAAGCCATAGTAAATATACAGTAAAATAGAGATACTTACATTAGTTTATTTAAAAAAAATCTCAAATATATGCAAAGCAGCCATAAAATTCTTATAAACATTAATAGGAAATGCATATGAATATAGACAGGACAATAAGGTATTTCTTCAAAGTGCTTATGGATTATAAATCAGACCATATGGGACAGAGTTTTCATTGCACTACTTCAGCACTACTTCAATTTCAGCATAATTGGGTCTAATTAAATTTTACTTTTGGAGAAAGGCTGCTAAAAATTAAATCTTAAGAGCTTTATTTTTCAAGCTGAGAACATGTTGGCAAGTGTTCATTGTAATAAGCCTGTTAAAAATCCATTTATTCATCTCATTTAGCCTCTATAATTCCCACAGAAGCACAAAACCAACAAAGAACAACTGAAAACCAAACTCAGGTGTCCTGAGTGATGGTTTTCACTAGGATTGTCTGAAAAATGGAAATTCTTCCCAAGAAAAGAAATCATACAAAAAATCCTAACAATTTTTTTCTTGAAAATATCACCTTTTATGTGAAAAAAGCAATTTTATATCTGTTAAGAAGAATGACAGTCCTGTTTGAATCTAAGCAAAAAGCAGAGAAAAATCACATTTTACAGGACTCATCAGGAAAATGGACTTGACAAAACCCCACAAAACCAGACCAGTATCAGTCTTTAGATAAAACAATGAAGATATTAAATATTAATTTAATGTAAATAAATTTACATGACTAGAATAAGTCAATGCCATATGGGCATTCATATGCCTTCCTGGTAGTGGAGCCCTTTCTACAGGAAGATGCATGGGTACAGTGTGGCATGAACAAAGAGTAGGTGTGCAGCACTACGTATCTCATCAGGGTTTTTGGACAGAGACGGAGCTTCTCTTGCTCCCTCTCAGTGTGCACTTTTAATTGTGCATTACAATGTCACACACAAAAGGATTTTCTGTTCTATCAGGCATTCTGATAGTTCACACCATGAGAAACATCTGGACAATTTCATATGCTGCAGTTTGTGCTACAGCACTTAAGAGAGATATTTTCTCTCTTCCTATTTAAATTCAGTGAGTTTTTCAGCTCCACAAGAGAAAGAAAAAAACCCCAAAGTCAGAAATTAATCTTTCATATAGTAATATCATGATAGAAATGCCTTTGAAGGAAAAAGAAGGAATATGATATTCTCAGTCTGTTTTCATGCCCCCGGGCTATGGTGATAAATAACATTTTGCTTTTCTTCTCCTTCCCCACTCCTGTGGCGGTGTTAGTGTTGTTCCTTCTGGAAAAACTCCATGGTGCAAATAACAAGAATAAAACCACTTTTTCGATGGTGGGAGTTGAAGATGGAATATTAACTTGAAGAATCAATGGTCCTCATAAGATTATAGTTTTATAGAGTGGGGAAAGGAGACATCTGAGACCAGACTTTAAGTCTTAAGAGGTAATATATGAGACTTCACAGACTATGCAGTACTAACATTACCTACAGAAAGTTTATGGTGCTTAGGAAGGCAAATTGCTTAAGCTGTCTACAGACTACTGTCTGTGTTGTGCTGGGGAATGTGGCATGTACCAGCGTCTTGTGCTGATATGAAGCTGGGATATAGGTAGAGCATTCATCTAGACGTGAAAGTTGGAAAGTGTCTAGTAATACAGACATACCCTTACAGCACCCTTACAGCTTTTCAGGAAGAAAGAATACAGCATCATTGAGGCTGGTCTCTAAAACAATTACCACATATATGGAGTTTTAGTAAAAAGGAAACTTCTCTTTTTTTTGTGATTATCTTAAAAAAGAACAGTAGGTCTTTGTGGTCAGACCCTCACTGGGATTTGGATGAGCACTTTATTAGAAGCATGGCAGAGAGAGAGGAAAGTAGCTGAGAAGGTAAGTAAAAGGACCATGAAATACTATTATTTACTTTAAAAAGTAAATCCCAGCATCCTGTATTGACAGAAGAGACTTTATATTTGTTTTAAAAGCCTTACTGGAATAAGACACTGCTACCTCACCCTGAGCAGATAAAAGAAATTTCAAGGGCAGATCATGTCTGGTATAATTCTCAAACTATTGTGGAGAACAAGAGCTATCTCAATATCTTCTTTGCAGTCTTTATATTCAAAACCTGCCTGTTTCTGAGGCCCCACAAAAGACTGAGAAGCGTCAGGCTCCTGGTGCATCAACATGCCTTTTGTTCTGACTGAGACAACCTGACCCTGCTCCAAAAAAACAGCCTTGGAAACTTGTAAATTTTAGAAATTTTTTAACAGGTAACCACAGTATGTGCCCCATCATGGCCACCAGCTGAGCACTCTGGCATGAGGGGCAGCTTGTACTCAAGCCACTCAGGCACTCAAGATATGAAGACAGCAACACACTGGTCCTCTGGGCCCTCCCAGGGTTACATGGGCAGGCTGAGTACCCCTTACACTCCCTACAAACACCTGTATCTTGTCTTACGCACAGATTGGAAACTGCTGGTGGATATGCTACACCTCCCTTAACTGCCTTATATATGTACACCTGACAGTCACAGGCTTCCTTTCCTATCTCCGGGTACAGTGCAGGAAAACAGAATCATGGCCCATGACAAGAGTCCAAACATACCCTTAACACACACACACACACACAGGAGATGTTAATTTAAAATATTTATGCTTCGGCTCTTGTGCTTGTATAACTGCACTCCCCTAGTCATGTATCCATCCTCAGGCAGGTTTAGGTGTGTTACAGGGCAGGTCACTGCTAAGATGTTCCACTGGTCCAGCACGATGAACGTGGACATGACAATCACAGTGGTGCAGTTTTTTCCTGGCCATGATGTGTTTCAAGACAAATGATCCTTCATTTAATTTCCTCTTCTTTCACTGGCTTATCTATTTATCCTGTAAATATGTCTCTGTGCAGTACCTTTGAAGCTGCCCACTCTTTATTGGTGTTTTAAACATTAGCACAATTAAACGAATGCTAATAAAAGTAATGTCATGTTATCTATTTCTGGAATCCATGTGTAATGTTAGACAAATGTTGTAATTACACCCTACTCCAATATCTACTTCATGTCTTACTCTTCTCTGCAAATGCTGGTATATAAAATGTTTGCTTTATGTATATTCTATGACCCTCTGTGGTTTACCATTCAGGACAATAACTGTGAGGTTTGAGACCCTGAATTTCACACATTTTATGGTTTATTTCTAAAAGAACATTTTATAAACTCACACTTACTGTCTCCTGTACTCAGCAGACAAGTCGATGCATCATTAAATTATACAGACATTAGTTTACTTTGCTTTTCTGGTGTGAAATATTTTCCTTTTTTTTTTTTTTCCCTGTCTCAGCATGATAAATACAGTCTCACGTCGAACAAATAATGTTGGTCTGAACTATGCATAGCTTCCATTTGAAAGTATTTTTGATAAAACCGACAAAAGGTGTGTTGCTGGATTCCTCATTCCCTCTCTCTAAAACTGCTTCATTCAGCTGGTAAAAAAGGTAAAAACAATATGCACAAAGTTGATTATTACGTGAAAGAGAAGGGGAAAAATCAGAAGCCTAAATACTAGTCCTAGTCCTAGTCCTAGTCCTAGTCCTAGTCCAACACTGTACCTCTCCCCTAATGACAATATTCAATACCTAGACCATGTAATAAATAATTTGTCTTAGGTGGACCTCTTATTTCCAAAAACTGTCAGCAGCTGCCTGATTCCCAGACTTCATGTTCATTCAGCTGTCGGCGTATCTGTAATGACTGCCAAGAAGAGGCTTGATTAGTACCTACTGTGGTAGTTTTTCTAATTAAGGCTTTTCTCTCCAAGGGTGTGAATTTCATATTTTGGTAGTAAGCCACAATGGATTAGACTCTTTGTTGACACAGCTGAATGGAATTTGAGGTTACTTAATCCCCTAAGGACTGGCACCTCAAACTATTGCCAGTTCACTTCCCGAGAATACTATTTCATAATAACCTAATTTGTTCAGAAGTTTTCAACATAGTATTTTTAAGCAGAGTTGTTGCCTTGTACTAGTTCTTGGCAGGTGTTCCGGCTCTGCAGAAATTGTAATCTGTTTTTGTAAAGGATTTCTAGAGGATTTGTATACTCAGAATTGACCAAATAGCTATTCAAATATATATTTCTCTCTCAAATAATTAATCCTCTCACTGTGTGCTAAAAGCCAACTATTTTGTTATGCTGATGATGTTTCATCTGTATAAACATTGAGAAGACTTAAGTTTCTCGAGAGGAAAAAATGAAGCTGAAGAATCAACCTTGCAAAAACAGAAAAATTCTCTTCCTTGTGAACATGGGTGCTCTTTTGCTGTGTCTACAGCAATGTGACTGACTGTGAGTAACAATGGCTTAGTCCACCACTCATGAAGTGGCTGCAATTCTGCAAGCCGCACATAAAAGGATGGTCTTACTTGAGAGTGAGTACTCCCTGGGTGCCATGTTTGGAGTTTTAAAAATCAGGAAAGCATCAGAATGGGTACTAATGAAATAAGTAGACAAGGAGTTGAAAGCTATAAGGTCAGTTTCGACATCTAAATCTTATTCACTGGTATACCCTAGTAACCTACCACTTTCTCTGGGAATTCACAATGAATTTAAGTTTGGTAATTCTCCACTTAGATTTCTGATTAACATGCATAGGATATGCTCCTCTCCTATCTTCCATTTGAGTCCTATTTGGTTTACCTTTTCTAAGGCATGTGCTACACCAAGGCTGCTGGGAAGCCAGTAATCCTAGCAGAGAGTGGACCACTCTGTTTCCACACCCTGTACTGAATGGTGGATCCTAAATCTGAAACAAGACTTATCCTCTGGAATAAAGGTGAAAATCTGCTCTGACTACCTTGGCCTTTGAGTAAATGCTGACGAGAGCGAATGGGAGGAGGAGAGGGAGAAAGTGATTAATTTGCTTGCCAAGGTTACCTCGACTGGAGTAGCTGTTAGAAGAGAGACTAGCTGCAGAGAGTAGAGAGATGTTAAGAGGCTGTTATATGGTAATGGGGATGTGAGAGGACACACAGGAGCGGCTGGGGTAGGTAGATGAGATCGAGCACTGACCCAGCTTGGAGATAAGGCACTGTAGGGGGAAGAGGCAGCAAGGAACTGGGAAGCAAGGAGCTGGGTGAGGGGAAGATTAAGCTACTCAGCATGTTTGTCAGTAAGCTGCTGTCACACATGGTCATACAAAAGCTCTCATAGCTTCAGGGAAGACAGCTGCACTAAGAGATGATGGCTGAGTGATAAAACTGCAACACCTGTGGGACTACTTCTGGCAGCTGCTGTAACAGCTTTATTTGTTTTCAATTTACTGTATATTGTTTTCTGTGAAAAAGGTCTTGCTGAGAAACAAGGAGAAAGGTTGCTTATTTCTAGGTGATGCTGACTGGCTCCTGAGGCACTCTCTGGAGGCTTCCTCTCCTGAAAGCCCCTGGGTGACATGGGGAAATAAAATGTTATGTATGGCCAGTTGGGTCAGGCAAGCAGCCTGCAGTTAGAAAGTAACTCCTGGAAGGAGTGAGGGGAGCTTTTTATGGTAGAAAGCAGACACATAAGTGTCAAAGAGAAAGAAATTCAAGGGACCAGAGGGAAACCATGGAAGTTGGTGGAGAAAAGATCTTGTCCTTTAAGGAAAGCGTAGGAAAGGAGGAAACTTGCAGATTGAGCCCAAAACACGATTCCTTAATTACCCTAAGATAATTAAGAATGTTGATTCTGGCATCAGGGATAATGGCTTCTCTCAGTACATGGCCAGTGAAAACCAGCCTGCCCAAATCCTCCAGGATCCACACTGCGGGGAATACCCAGGTATTTTCTGCAACAGCTTCCATGGCACAGACAGAAGAAAGTATGCCTGAGAATACCCCTTGGAGAGGCAGGTTCAAATAATAAATTGGATGGATGCCTTGTGTGCCTTTGCTGAAAGCGCCGTACCCTGGCTCACTGGCAGCTGCTCACTATCACTGCAAGTTGCAAAGTCACTGGTCATTTAGATAGAACAAAGCGGTTGGCCTCGTGCATGTGTCTGCCTGAAAAACATTTGTCAGGCAGCTAGCTAATTGCTAGCTAATAATCTTTGGACAGTGTGTTGCAGGGTCTCTCTTCCACTTCAGCTTATTTTCTAAGACAGTACAAATGAGAATAAGCTGCTTCAAATGAAACACTACTTTAAAGCTGCTCTAGGTAGCATCCCTGTCACTGCCAATTGCAGTGAAGGAAGGGTCCAGCACAGAAAGGCAGCAAAATGGTGTCCTCCCTGTTCTTACCTGCTATAGCTTTAAGGCCAGCTGAGATCAGCTCACTGCAGCAGGAAGCCATAAATGATACCTTATGGCTTCTAGGCATCCTTCCCTGAATAAATACTTTTCTGTGCTAGCGGAAAAAATTGTGCTAAACATAAGTGTCAGGAAATGATTATTACTAAAATATGTAGCACATTCTGGCAACAACCCAGCAACAGTTGTTTCCTGTGCTTAAGCTAAGAGTATGATAAAGACAGAATTATTTTTAAGGTTCTGCAAAATTCGGTTGACTTATTAAATACCAGGTTGTACAAATGATGCCATAAATATCATGATAATGAAAATTTCTAGCTACCAAGTTCCTAAGTGTCGACAGGAGGTTGTTTTCTGTGTGTCCACTGTGTTGAAATCATTCAGTCCAAAGCTGGTGAGTGGCGTCATCTCTGACCATGACAGTCTCATAAAGATAATATATGTGGGTACAAAATGATCTAACAAGTTATTTTAGTTGTCAATGCATTGATGATGATATCTTAGACTTCATTATTTCAGTTTTGAAATTTTAACACTTCAGACTAAAGTTCAAATGAAAAAAAAATCACAGTATCAAACCTTAGCGAACCAATCTGAAGAGAAGATAGGTAGCTGGTTGACAGAACTAGGGCCACTTTTTTACTTATCCCAGAGGTGCATTAATAATTTTTCAGGGAAGTCTTTCTGCCTTCACAGGACATTGACTTCATCTTCTAGTAACAGAGGAAATACATTTTCTTGCTCTATTTTAGTCTAGCTGTTTTATTTATTTCCTATGGTTGACAGTTATGACCTAAGGCAAAACCTCCAGTTGGTAATGATGGCCATTGAAAAGCATGGGGTAACATAGGTGTAACACAAGTAGTTCTTACCAGGGTATCAGCTTAGGGTATATGCCTGATCTCCTGTCATTCTTTACTACAGTCTGGTAACTCGTATGACAGCTACAAGGCCACTTTTCCTTCAGTGGGATTAGTTGCTGTGTTTCTGCTGCCACATTGTGAAAATACCTTTTTCTCCTGATGAAAACAAGGCCCAAGGAACCAGTAACTCAAACAAGAGAATTTAGGCATTCGTTCCTCACCAAATTGCTTGCAAATGATGACAGAAAGATGGGCAGACTCATTTTCAGTAATGTGATAAGAAAGAGCTAAATTAATGGATATGCAATTAGGGAAAAGAGGGGATGATTATAAATGAAATATCTGTCATTTAGATCTGAATATGTAGATCCGCTTTGATCAGTTAACAAAATGTATTCCCTTTTCAGCACAATATTGGTTCTTAATAATATTAAAGGCATTTGATTTCTTTGACTGGGAAGTAGGCCAATCCTAATCACAGGCACCATAAATACTCGTCTAATCCCTTTCTCTGTTTTATTTCCAACGTATTAGTTCAACAACATTTCTGCATGTCTAGTCATTTATATGTATAGCTAACAAAGCACAGTCTTCTAGAAGGTATGTTATTTTACTCTACAAATGTTAAAAATGGTTACCACAATCACTTTCTTAATCACTTTATTCATCACATGGACACCATGTGATTTTTGAAAGAGCATGAGTTACTACAATTATTGGAGCCAGGACTGAACAGAAAAAGAAGAAAGAGGAGGAAGAATAGCCAGAGAAAGGATAGAGAGTTAAACAGATAATAATCATAACGAAAGGAAAATAAAATAAATTTTAAAAATCTGTTTTATCTATTATATCTATTAATTGTAGTCCCTTCACAAGTAATGGATTAATATCATTTTATGGGAATTCAGGCATAAGGTTAAATCACAAGGAAGAATGATTTGCTTAAATACATTTAATGAACTTTGCTAAATTCCAGAATGATTTGTATTGTCAGGAAATCTCAAATGCAGATTTCTCCCAGGCTGAAATAGTACTGTTTCTCTTTCGGAATGAAAGGAGAGATGGACAGGAGAAGCCTGAAATAACATGAGTTGAAAAGAATTTTAAAGGTCTGCTCAGCTGGTTCTCTATAACAGCAAATTTAACCACTGATATTTTGTCTCTGATAAAGAGTTATGAAGGCTTGAAATAAAAGAAATAAAAGAATAATTCCACTCATTGTGATTCCATAATCTGCCTTTCCAAGGAGTACCATTGACCTGATGTTTGATACACTGGCATTGTTGAGCTTTACTTCTAATGTTTAACTTCCCTGATTCTTCTGTATATTTAAGAGGACAGTAACTTATTTTCTCCTCTGAAGTAACTAGAATAGCTGGTTCCAGTCCTAAAGTGCTGATTTGACATGACCTTTGTCAGAATTGTCTCCCATTCCTTTTTTCTCTAATAAAGCATTAAGTCAGAGAAATGTCACTAAAAAACCCCTCTGATCCCTTTGTCACTACTTAGAAAATTATTGTTAGCCTTCTGAATTATATTCGTTAGAATTTTCACTTAGACTCCTTTTCTATCTTCTTGAATTTAACTGAAAAAAAAAAAAAGACAGTTCAGAGGAAATTAGAAAAATTAATCTTATGATGTAGTTTGGTTTTCACACTGGAAGATCCCAAAGTGAAGATCATTTTAATTTCCTACAAGGCACTTAGCTGAAGTGCTGCTAGGAGTACAGTCTAAGCCATTAAATATTTTTACATGCCATGGCAAGTGTGTCACCCCATGCCGCAGCCTCATGCAGGTCTCCCAGAGGAGATATACCCTTGCAAAGAGAAAAAGCTCTAAACTGGAAACACCTTACTGCACTGACAGAGAAGTGTCCTGTTGAATACCCTTCCCCAGGGCTTCTTTCACTCTCGTTGCAGATAGATGTATATCCTGTAAAAACTTATACCTCCTTGTACAAATCTGCTGCTGGCTATTTGCGCAAAGAATATGAGATCATGAAAATGGGATTCTGAGGAGCTACATGTTCAGGAGAAAAGAAAATCAAGGCACAGGAAGTTATCTGAATTAATCATTATTTTTTTGTCTCAGACAGTAAAAGTGAAGTCATGATGGACTTAACATATATTTGTCATCTCACATTAAACCTAAACAACATTTGTGAGGATCCAAATGGTAACTGCACAGGTAAACGCTGCATCCCATGGCGTTCATGAACCAGGCAAGCCAGTTTCCAGTTGGTTCTATGGTGGCACACACCTAATGCCACCTAAATGGGGTGGAAAATGAAGGTCTCTGTACTAGTACTTAGATTATATTAAAATAAACTGTAAATATTCTGCCTGCTTCGCATAGGAAAGAGGGAAAATTATTTGCCATGTTTTTTTTTAAGGGATATGGCTTATCTTCTTTTATTCTCAAGTCTTGTTATCTTTTAAAAAGCAAGCTTTGTTCATATCACCATGTTAAATATGAGGACAGAACCAATTATTTGGGTGCTCTTTCTGCTCTGCTCTTAAAACCTGTGACTTTCTGAGACACTGATGCTAGAATATGGTAGGGACACCAAAGAAAATAGAATTACCTCTAGCTTTCCTCACTCCAATATATTCAGCATTTGCATTAGCCGACCAGGCCAACAGGGTGCTCCAGGTCGCAGGGAAGGGCACTGTAAATCTACCAACTTGGTCAGGTAGCCACAGTATCGACCCTGCAGAAGACCATGGCCCTGATTAACTGTTCATGTACCAGTTCTGATGCTGCTTTGCAGATGGAGCTCTTGTTCGAACACGTTGCCACCCAGGCATCGGGCTGCAGGGTGTGCCCTACTCTCACACCAGTGTCGGATGGGAGCGGTGAGCATGTCTGTGGCAGGCGTGCCCAGGTAGAGGAGCTTAGTGATGGAGCTCAGGGAGGAGGTAAGTAGGTTGAGGGTTATCAGGGAATGTGAGAGGGAGATAGATGCCTGGAGTCATACCCTGTGTCCCATTACAGAAATCCAGCAGGCAGACAGAGCCCCTGCTATGGAGAACTCCCTCTCCTCTCCCCAACCAACTGAATGGGGTAACTTGGAGGACAGGGGACAATGGTGAGATGTTCCTGCCTGACACAACAGGTGCTGCAGGTACATCTGCCCACCAACTACCACACCTTTCCCAGGTGCCATTACAGAACAGATACAGTGCTCTGCAAGGGTAACTGAATGATGGTGAGGATGATAATCCTCCCAGCTTGGAAGTGTCACTGGGTTCTAGTCGGACCACCCCGTGAATCAAAACCTCCACAGTCAAAAACAAAACATGGGTCATTGTAATTGGTGACTCGCTTCTGGAGGGAATGGAAGGCCTGATATGTAGACCGGATTCGCTATATAGGGAAGTTTGCTGCCTCCCTGGGGCCCGGGTTAACGATGTTAAGAAGAAGCTTCTTTCCCTGGTACAGCAATCAAACTATTACCCCATTTTAGTTTTTCAGGTAGGCAGTGACGACGTAGTGAGAAGAAGTCTGAGGGCAATGAAAAGGATTTCAGGGCCTTGGGATGACTGGTTAAGGGATCAGGAGCACAAGCCTTGTTCTCGTCTATCCCTGCAGTTGCAGGAATGATGAGGGAGTAAACAGGGAGAGCCAGCGGGTCAATGACTGGCTCTGAACCTGGTGTTACCGGCAGGGTTTTGGGTTCTTTGACCACGGTCTGATTTACAGAACACCAGGCCTGCTGGTAGCAGATGGGAAAAGCCTGTCTTGTGGAGGGAAAAGGGTTCTAGGACTTGAGTTAGCAGGGCTTATTGAGAGAGCTTTAAACTAGATTCGAAGGGGGATGGGGATGTAACTGGGCTCACTAGAGAGGTGCCTGTCTGTAGTAGCTCAGCACTTGTGGGGCAGAGTGCTAGTATTTTTGAGAATTGGAAGGCCCACCACCCCTCTAGGTAAAAAACTACATGCTCATTGGCCTCTCTGAAATGCCTATACACTAATGCAACGCAGCATGGGGAACAAACAAGAGGAGTTAGAGATTTGTGTGCGGTCACAGGGTCATGATCTCATTGCAATTACTGAGACATGGTGGGATGGCTCACATGACTGGAATGCTGTCATGGAGGGCTGTGTTCTCTTTAGGAAAGACAGGCCAGCAAGGCAAGGTGATGGACTTGCTCTTTATGTGAATGAGCAACTGAAATGTGTCGAGCTCTCCCTGGGGGTGGATGAAGAGCGAGTTGAGAGCTTGTGAGTAAGGATTAAGGGGCAGAGTAACATGAGAGACACTGTTGTGGGTGTTTATTACAGGCCACCTGTCAAGATGGGGAAGCTGATGAGGCCTTCTACAGACAAGTGAGAATCACCTCACAATCACAGGCCTTGGTTCTCATGGGGAACTTCAGTTGCCCTGATATCTGCTGGAAAGGCTGCACAGCTAGGCGTGTACAGTCCAGGAGGTTCCTCCAGTGCATTGAGGATAACTTTTTGACTCAGGTGGGTGGAGGAGGCCACAAGGAGAGGTACTGGACCTAGTACTGACAAACAAAGAGGGACTGGTGGAGGATATTAAGGCTGGGGGGCAGACTTGGCTGCAGTGATCATGAGAAGATAG
>VZSZ01008489.1:118168-164644 GCA_013398815.1 Ibidorhyncha struthersii
CTGTCATGGAGGGCTGTGTTCTCTTTAGGAAAGACAGGCCAGCAAGGCAAGGTGATGGACTTGCTCTTTATGTGAATGAGCAACTGAAATGTGTCGAGCTCTCCCTGGGGGTGGATGAAGAGCGAGTTGAGAGCTTGTGAGTAAGGATTAAGGGGCAGAGTAACATGAGAGACACTGTTGTGGGTGTTTATTACAGGCCACCTGTCAAGATGGGGAAGCTGATGAGGCCTTCTACAGACAAGTGAGAATCACCTCACAATCACAGGCCTTGGTTCTCATGGGGAACTTCAGTTGCCCTGATATCTGCTGGAAAGGCTGCACAGCTAGGCGTGTACAGTCCAGGAGGTTCCTCCAGTGCATTGAGGATAACTTTTTGACTCAGGTGGGTGGAGGAGGCCACAAGGAGAGGTACTGGACCTAGTACTGACAAACAAAGAGGGACTGGTGGAGGATATTAAGGCTGGGGGGCAGACTTGGCTGCAGTGATCATGAGAAGATAGGGTTCAGGATTAAGTGCAGAATGCACAAAATGACAAGTAGGGTTGAAACCTTAAACTTCAGGAGGGCAAACTTTGATCTCTTTAAGGAATTGCTTGGAGAAATCCCATGTGAGAGGGCTCTAGAGGGTNAGAAGGGAGTTCACAGTATGTGGAAGAAGGGGCTGGCCGCTTGGGACGAGTATAAGAATGCTGTCAGGGTATGCAGGGATGAAACGAGAAAAGCCAAGGCAGCCTTGGAACTGAACCTGGGGAGGGATGTCAAGGCCAAGAAGAAGGGTTTCTTTAAGTATACAGGAGGCAAAAGGAAAACCAGGGAAAATGTGGGCCCACTGTTGAATGAGACAGGTGCCGTGGTGACAGATGATGCAGAGAAGGCAGAGTTGCTGAATGCCTTCTTTGCTTCTGCCTTCACTGCTCAGGCCAGCCCTCGGGAGTCCCAGACTTTGCAGGTAACAGAGAAAGTCTGGAATAAGGAAGACTTTCCCTTGGTTGAAGGGGAACAAGTTAGAGATCAATTAAGTAAACTGGATACTCACAAGTCCATGGGGCCTGATGGGATGCACCAGTGAGTGCTGAGGGAGCTGGCAGAAGTCATTGCTGGGATGCTCTCCATTATCTTTGATAGGTCCTGGAGAACAGGTGAGGTGCCTGAGGACTGGAGGAAAGCCAATGTCACTCCAGTCTTCAAAAAGGGCAAGAAGGATGACCCGGGAAATTACAGGCTGGTCAGCCTCACCTCCATCCCTGGAAAAATGATGAAACAGCTTATTCTGGGCATCATCTCCAAGCACCTGGATGAAAAGAAGGTTATCAGAAGTAGTCAACATGGACTGACCAAGGGGAAGTCATGTCTGACTAATCTAATAGCCTTCTACGATGGCATGACTGGACGGGTGGATGAGGGGAGGGCAGTGGCTGTTGTCTACCTTGACTTCAGCAAGGCTTTTGACACTGTCTCCCACACCATCCTCGCAGGCAAGCTTAGGGAGTGTGGGTTGGATGAATGGACAGTGGGGTGGATTGGATTGAACAGTGGCTGACAGACAGAGCTCAGAGGGTTGTGGTTAGTGGTGCAGAGTTGAGTTGGAGGTCAGTAATAATTGGTGTTCCTCAGGGGTCAGTACTGGGTCCAGTCCTGTTCAATATATTCATCAATGACCTGGATGAAGGGATAGAGTGTACCATCAGCAAGTTTGCTGATGACACAAAACTGAGAGAGGTGACTCACATGCTGGAAGGCTGTGCAGCCATACAGCATGATCTGGACAGGCTGGAGAGTTGGGTGGAGAGGAACCTAATGACATTCAACAAGGGCAAGCGTAGGGTACTGCACCCGGGGAGGATTAACCCCATGCATCAGTGCAGGTTAGGGGCTGACATCCTGGAAAGTACCTCTGTGGAAAGGGACCTGGGAGTCCTGGTGGACAACAGGATGACCATGAGCCAGCAATGTGCCCTTGTGGCCAAGAAGGCCAGCGGCATCCTGGGGTGCATCAGGAAGCGTGTGGCCAGCAGATCGAGGGAGGTCATCCTCCCCCTCTACTCTGCCCTGGTGAGGCCACATTTGGAGTATTGTGTCCAGTTCTGGGCTCCCCGGTTCAAAAGGGACAGGGAACTGCTGGAGAGGGTCCAGCAAAGGGCTACGAAGACGATTAGGGGACTGGAACATCTTTCTTATGAGGAAAGGCTGAGGGACTTGGGTCTTTTTAGTCTGGAGAAAAGAAGACTGAGGGGGGATCTTATCAATACTTATAAATACTTAAAGGGAGGGTGCCAGGTAGATGAGAACAGTCTTTTTTCAGTGGTGCCCAGTGATAGAACAAGAGGTAACGGGCACAAACTTGAGCATAGGAAGTTCCATCTTAACATGAAGAGGAACTTCTTTACTCTGAGGGTGGCAGAGCACTGGAACAGGCTGCCCAGAGAGGTTAAGCAGTCTCTGACACTGGAGACATTCAGAACCCGCCTGGACACTGTCCTGTGCAGCCTGCTGTAGGTGGACCTGCTCTGGCAGGGGGGTTGGACTAGATGATCTCCAGAGGTCCCTTTCAACCCTGACCATTCTGTGATTCTGTTTGTCTCTATAATGAAAACCACTATGTTTTTTTTATCTCACTAGGAGTCAGTAACTCCAGCAGCAAAATTTGTTCTAATCTTTTGCAGAGAATATGTTTATGTGGAGCTTCTTACAAAATAGAACTGTGAATAATACCCAATTCCAACTCAGACTGCAAGTCTGAATGTTGGATTACACTTAATTATATTAATCAATGCAGTTCTATTACCGTCTCCACTAAGAACAAAAACTTGACTTATCTGCTTGAGTAATTGCTGGCTGTGATCAGGCATCTGACTGAGCTTTTGAAGAAGAATGCCCTTTTACAGGAAGCTAAAGTGGATATTTGCTCTTACTGATGCTTGTGTAAAGTTCAGTTCATGAACATGTGCACTGTTCAGCTCATGAACATGTGCTCTCTCATTTGCTTTCTGAGAAGAGAGTTGGTCTTAGGTACAAACACTCCAGCAATGCTTTCTAATACTGTAGGGCTTGCAGGTGTTATGAATATAAGTCTAGCATTGGAAATTAATTTCAATGTCTCACCTGGCTGATTTAGTTATCAGCTTTTCTCATTTTGCGTCTGAAGATAGCACCATCTTCTGATGGCTAGACCTGGAAAAATAAGTAGCTTCACAAGCTACTAGGCAGATGCTATAAAAGATTATTTTTAACATTTTGAACACTTTGGAATGCACTACTATCTCCCAAATTGTGTTTAGATTTGGTTCATTTCTCCCTGTTGTTAAAAAGTACCATTTAGTAATATAGCCCTTCCATTCTGGAGATCCCTGCAGTGTCCTGTCTACTTTCTTCTGCATGGTGGCCTGTGGAAATAAGTTTTCTCTCTCCTTTAACAAAAATTGCAGCTCCGCATGCTAGCATTAGGACCTGTTAACACCAGGAGGACATTTAACTTGTGACTACTTGGTCCTTGTTTCACTTGCCCTGGGGAAGGAGGAGGGAAGGGGAGCGCAGTGGAAGTGGGCTCCCTTCACTCCAAAGTCCATGTTTCATTAAGGCAGGGAGTTTAAACTCTTCCTTTCTGCTTTGAAAAGCAAAAGAGAATGGTTATCTCATGTTCTCTTCCTCCTACTGTTACTCTCACCACTTTTAGGTGCAACTACAGTATGTGCTAGTGCATTTGAAGGATTACAGTGTGAATGGAAGAGGTGTGGCTTCACATGGCTTGAAATCTGTAGTTGTAAAAATGTGCCTGATTTGTGAGGCAGTGTTCTGGGCCACGACCACGACACGGGCTAATACAATAGTGGGGTTCTACGTGTATGAAACATACAAAATTTTATTTACAGTATTGTTTTCACCAAATATAATTCCTTCTCTGAAAGTAACTTGCTACAAACTAAACCTAATACTTGCTAGAATGCAGACGTATTAATTTGCAGGCAAAATATGATTAAACATTAAAACTGAATGCAACTCCTTAGAGTGTGTCTGTCATTTCTTTTAATTCCATGTCTGAATAGCGATGTGTCTATAGCTGCCTCCTGTCTTAGCATAAAAAGGACAAGCTGTTCTTTTATTCAACTCGTACACATAGCCACAGTTATTTCCTCTTTATGACTAAATCCCCATATGCTCTAAACCAACAAATAACAACAAATAATAAAAGCCCTTGAAGTGATAAAAGAACCACACAATCATTACTGCAAGTAAATAATGGTAATCCATTGATGAACTAGAATAAAGCCTTAACAATATGAAGCTCAGCCTCAGTCTGGCTAAAAGACAGAGGTTTAGTCCCATTTGTATCTCTGTCGTTACTGGAACTGTTAGCATGTCAAGCTGACATTTGCCATACCTTTGTGTCTGCAAATTACCTTAAGTTGCACTAGAACGGCACTCCAATATGTGTGACTGTTGAAAACAATGAACAGAAAACCCAGAGTGTTCTATGAGCCTCAGTTCCAAATTTGGTCATCTCCCTGCCTGCTGAGAGGAGGAACAAGTGATATATCCTCAACATAGAGAGATGACTTTGCATCCTAACCTGGATCCTGGCAGTGAGCACAATTTAGACTCCTGGGGTGCAGCCTTTTCATTCTAGCCTGACACGGTGCTCCATAGCAAAATTGTATCCCTGTATTTTCAGTAGTGCCACAAAGCACCACCTCTTTTTGCAATTACAATCTCTCTTCTGTTTGTTTTTTGTTTGTTTGTTTATTTGTTTTTGGTTTTTTTTTTTGCTTTAAGTACGATCAGTCCAGGAGACTTTGCAAGTGTTATTCCCTGATCCATTAATTAAGCACTTAAATTATATTAGATTATATCAGTATTGAGTACCTCAGACAGTAACACAAAATGTTGGCTTACAAATTTAGAATAGAAACAATAGCCTGTTTTTTGCTTTTTGCTCAACTTTGGGGTGAATAAATAAAAATTGAAGGTTTTCTTTGGTATCTGACTGATTTTTTCCTAATAGTAAAATATGAAAATAAAAGCAATTAAAAAGTTTCTGTATGTCATTGCACCTATTCCAATACCTTAGTTCTTTTCTTCTTGTTTCTATATGTAAAGAAAAAAAAAGGAGAAAGCAAAGTTTGAGGTGTTCTTTTAATGCATCTTTATAATAAACTGTTGTTAGGTATAGTGTCCTGAGTTCTGTTTGATTCTTCTTGGTTTTGTTAACTTGATGAAATAATCTTCGTTAAATTTCAACACAGCATTTTGATAACGAATAGTGTTTGTTTTAAGAATAATCACATGATTTTTTTTGTTAATGCCATCTCATATAAGGCCATAACTCCCTGAGTTTTTAAGACAATGTTGTCAGCAAGAGATTGAAATAGCACAAAGAAGAATCTCCTGGTGAGAAGAAGAAAAAGAGATTTCTCTCAGCAAAATACATATTCTTTTCATGGGGTTTTGCTCAGCATAACAAAGGGAACCATAGCAACATAAGTAAACATAAACTTTCAAAAGCTGTAATTGACTGATAGGGTTGAAACAAAATTAAAGAGAAAAATTACTAGTATTCAAAGTTTGTAAGCAAAGATGTGGTGATACTTCAAGTTTTGTGTTTGGATTCAGAATTCATACAAATCCAGGGATAAAGGTCACAGATAAGTAAATTTGAAATCTCTGGGTTGTGTTTCTGCTGATGTAACAAATTCCAGTAACTGGAAGGGTGCCTTGTGAAATGCAAGGCTTTGTGTGGTGCATAGCATGTTTGATGGTCACTTTCCCAGTTCCTGCAAGTTCAATGAATCAGAAAGATAATCTGCCATGATGCCTATTACTGCTTATGTTACACTGATCAATAATCCTGACCTTTTTCCTTTTTCTGTAGACAGCCTGTCATGACACCAGCATCAAATACAGTTTTACTCCTCCTGCAGACCAGACATTATTTTGCTTGGAAAGTCACAGTCTGCTTGGGAGTAATAACAGAAAAAAACAGACTGGATTCAATCCATAGTGAAGTAGAGAGAATATTGTTAATGACAGCCACTGTATCTTTCTGGGGGGGGAAAAACAACAACAAATCACCCTCCCAGAAACTGAAAGAATACCCAACACAGAGCATAGCTGTTTTACAATATATATCATCATTTTAATTTCAGATAATGAGTTTGTCTCATAAAGGGTCTATAGAACATAGAGCCTTTGGTAAGCAGTTTGATTTGTACGTTATGACCTTCAGATTGAAAACTGACATTTATGTACGTGAGATGAGAGCTGACCTGGAGCTCTCAAACTTTGTCATTAATAAGAAATTACAGGTGAATGGAGTTTCTGCTGCTGGAGTTTCCATAGAGGACTTTCAAGGAGCAGTTTTTGGTGTAGCACGACTGAATATCTTTATCATTGATCAAGGACCAGATTTAAGAAAGATAATTAATTCCAACATACACTTTACAAAAAGATGCCACTGAGTGGGACATAATGAAGGCCAGGTAGTTATACTTAGAGATTTTGTTAAATAATTTCCAAAGGAAAGGATGCATAAACGTTACCAGACCCAAAACTAGAAGTTGTGCTGCTGCACTTCTGTAATGGCAAAATGCATTTTCCAAAGAGGTAAGTAACCAAGAATAAAATCACAATGTTATGTTGTTGCAAAAAGTCTAGTGTTACCCTTATTTATAGAGGGAGGGAATAGAGACATGACTTTACCTCTCTAAGTGGCTTTTTTCCTGCAGAGGGAACACACTGAATGTCATGGTTATCCACATTTTTGGAAAGATGATGAAAAATTGCCCATAAGGAGGTGCAAAGACTAGAAGTGATGAAAGGTCTGTAACACATCACTTTCCTTTAAAGAATAGAAGGGCTTCACTTTGTATAGAAAGGGAGAGTGAGAGGAGATGTGATTCAGTTGTAAAAGTATCTTCAGAAGGAAAGACTAGGTTTATTAAAATTTTTGTCAGCTCGTTGCAACATAAAATGTGATGAAAGTCAATGACCTGGTGTTAAAGATGAACAATTTAGATGAGAAATTAAGTACATTTTTGCAAAAGCTGTAATTGCTCAATTATACAAACTACAAAGGTAAGCAGTAAATATGAAGAAGAACTTTATTTTTATTATCACTGTTATTATTGATTAAAGTCTCAAATGAGGTTGGAGTTATTTCTGGGAAAACATGTTGGCCAAATTCAAATTACTGGGCTTAATATGAGAAAAACTGACAGAAATTCAAGATACATTAGAAGTCAAAGACATTGTGAGTTTTTATCAGTTTGCAAATTTTGCATCAGCATTTCCAGGTTTGTCTTTTAAACCAATATACTAAGTATACAGTAGCAATGTATGGAACAGACATAAGGGATGTGTGTGTGCTAAGGAGTAGTGGCAGAAAGGGGAAATCTACTTCTGTACATCTCTTGCAATACCTTTCTCTTTCCTGTCCTCTCTTTCTCCAAAACTCTCAGGGTAGTTTTCTAACAGGAAGCTTGCATAGAGAAGGATTTATCCTAGAAGGGTAAGAAATGCTCTATGGAGACAATACTTAGCAAAACACTTTTATTTCTGAACTACCAATAGAACTTGCCAGTTCAACTGATAAATTTATAAAACATGTTGGAGGAGATGGGGTGCGGCTGTTTCACATATCCATTCAAAACCAGCTGCAGTATCTAATATAATCCGGAGAGTGGTAATAAACCCCACTGTTCCTAATTTCTGCTCCAAAATTCAGTAAAATGTAATTTTTAGAACCAAAAACTGAGCAGATGGACAGTCAGAACAACATTGTAGCTGACATCAGGACCTTGCCTATATCACTGGAATTCTGTGGCTGTGGCTTGCTAATCAAAATATTTGCAATGCAGAGTTAGCCTTTATTCCCTCAAATAAAGCTTTTAGATCAGCCTTGGCATTTTTATTTTTTTTTAAGGAAAATTACTGCATCCTAAGGCGCTGATTATCAAAACAATAGCCTAGGATTAGAAAAGAATCCTAGTCAAGCAAATATTACTTCATGCAGAATGTTACCTCATTCTTTTACTTACCGAAGGCTTTGTACAAGAAGCAGTGCAGTCATTTTGCAATGGGCAAGTCTCTCGGCAGACTGGGAGCAGCCAGGGATACCTGCCATGTTTGTGTTGTTGTGATGAAACCTCCTGATTTATTTAATCTGCTTCAGAAGCAGCAGATACCATCGAATATTAATTCTCAGGATGTCTGAGAGCACGCTCGCAGTACAAATGGAGACCAAGACAGAAAGTCCCTGATTCAACACTGGACACAAGCTCACATGGTGAGGCAGAAATGCCTTGCAGGTGTAGGAGGTGCGATCAGTGTCAAGGCATGTCAACTTAGAGGCAGCCTTAGGTGAGCACAGCGTCCAGGATTAGCTTTGGTGGATCAAGTAACGGTAGCTATTGCCTGAGGGGTCTGTTGGCACGAGAGTGTTCTGGAGAAATTTACCTCAGCAGTGTAGTATATTGAAGCATTAGCTTCAGTAATATACCACCTACAATCTTGATAATTACACTGAAATTTCTCTCTTAAATGCCCATGCATGTAAAATGGATTTTTTATGATGCAGCTTTTATATGAGAACACCTTGTCTTTATCACATGCTGTGTAATATATATGCTTTTTCTTTTTAGATCAGTACCGACATTATTTTTGCAAGCTAATTTTCCTTGCTCACCTTATTTTTCCTCCCTGTTTATCCATGACAGAGCTACTCCCAAACTGTTTGAAGTCAGCAGAAAGACTACTAGAGACTTCAAAGGAACCCGAGTGCGTTTTTAAGAACATTTCAGAATGAGCCTTTGCCTGTGCTGAATGGCTATTTAACCAAGGGGACGTGAAATGCAAGCAGAGACAGCGCCAGGCTCTGTCATACCCCATAGAAAAGGATAGTTTTTCCAAGGAGAGCAGCTAACTTGTGCAGATTATTTTCCATGTTTGGGGAGATATGTTTAGGATGGTATTGAGTAGACTAAGAAGACAGAAACCATTTTCATTTGGGACTGGTGACAAGGCAAGGACAGTTTACAAAATTAAAAATCTGCTGGTGGAAGTGGCTATACATGTTGTTCCTAACACATCTTTGCACTGAAGATGTATCCGGAATTAAGTCTGATTTGATCTGATTTCAGCAAATCTCCTAGTGATAATTTGCCTGTTCCAGAGTCCCACACTTTCCCCCATAGAGCCTGACTGATTTCTAAAGCAGACATAATACATTTCTCTTTACCACTGACCCATTTCGTATGCCAACTCGACTTAGTCATGATGTCTTAAACAACGTGAAATTTTTACTAAGCAGAGGTTCTGATTGCCACATCTGCAATGGAAGGGATCATTGCCAAACCAGCTTTACTTTTTCTTAAAAAAATTTGCCCTACCAAGAATGATGGCTACTTACGTTTATTTGCTTTATGTTTTGCTAGAGTATCCAGATATATCAAGTGGTTTTTTTTCTTGTGCAAGGGTAAATGCTCTATCAGTCTGCTTTGCAAAACACATCTAGATTAATCCTCCCTGCAAGGCTAAAATTCATGAACTTAGTGGCTTTGGTTGATTGTCAACAAAACCAATTAAATATATCCACATTTTTCTGTGCTTATTGTTCTATCAATTCTGACTGATATAATTAACTTCGTACTTTTTCCATTGCAATTGCCTTATCACTTGCCATTTATTCTGTCTTATGCAGCAGAATACATTTGCTGCTTAGATTTACAAATGGTTTATGAAGCAAGATCCCATTAAATCTCTGTGCACGCTGGTTTCCTCTTTCGTTCTTATCATGTCTCCATCTTACGATAAAAGGGCACAGACACTGCTGAGGGAATGACCATTGTAATTACAGGTACCTGAAGATAAATAAAACCTTTTTCTTTATCCACGTGGGAGCAAATTCCCTCTTTTAAGCACGCCTAGGAACTTCTACTGAAAGGATAGCTTAGGCCAAGTCAGTGATTATTTATGTTGTGAACAGAATCTAAATGATACATACAGAAGCACAACAATTTGCTTGAGCAATTAGCCTGAGGCCAATGTGCTTCCCTGACTGGCGATGTGACTCTGTGAGCTCTGTATTTCAAATAATATTATAAATAATATAATTAAAATAGATTGAGGAGATGTTCAGAATTATAATGAATATGGTAACTCTTGAGCTAAACAGATAATTATATCAGGAGGAAAGAATTAGCCAAATTGTGTTGGGTTTTGGCAGACACTAACATTGGATAACTATATTCAACCTCATTTGTCCCCAGTTTTACAGGCAATCCGGTCTCCAGACATGAACAGATGTACATAATTCACTCTGTCACCTGGTTCACCATCTTCTCATGTGTTGTGTTCTCTCTATGGCAACAAGCTGCTACTGGTAGAAATTTGGCACAGAGACTTGGGAGCGAAGCATATATGCATCGATCTGAACACACAGAAAGCTTTCAAATTATTGCAATATTTTTTAAAGTTATTTTTTTCCCTTACTTTATGTGCATTTTAATAAACCACAGGTCTCTGAAGCCAAAGCATTAAGGGTCAGCGGTAGCTCATTATTCTGGATTCAGTTACTATAATTTCAGCCTCTTGAAGACAGTTAAAATTACTGTCAGTGCTCTTAATTTGGGAGCCTTTTGATGCCAGTTGTCTGCCTGGTGTCTCTCACTTTGGTCTTGGCAGTTTCAAAGTGCGCACCAGTTTAGTCCTTGCTTGTGTGCCAAGTAACTAAAGATTATCACCAGTGATAATGTTAATTAAAATTATTCTTTGAAACTATGCCAGAAATATTCCTCATTTGGCAAAAAGAGTGTGTATAAATGTTATGAAAATATAAAGGTCATTATAAAATATAAACATAAAATCCCCAGAAACAGGGCTTCTATACAGAGGCAAGTCTTTTCCAAAGAAAAATATTTGAACAAAATTTCATAGATTTCATAAACCAATATGAAAGCCAAGACATCAAATGTTACAAATGCAGTATGTATATATATGACTATCTCTCTGTTCATATATTACATTATAACATATTGTTTATTTTTGGTTTGTTATATATCATGTAATACAACCAAATTGTATGCATATGTGGGTATAAACATATGCATGTTTGTGTATGTTACATGTGTAAACTTTACGTATAAAATACAATATGTATAATATATACAAATATAAATATACCCATATATAATATCATGAACAAAGCACTAGGCCCTGAATATTTTAAAGATTTCCTAAGTTTATTGGCTGCTTCCTTCTTACTTCTATTGGTTCCTGACTTTATTCGGAATCACCT
Source organism: Ibidorhyncha struthersii (assembly GCA_013398815.1). Lineage (NCBI taxonomy): Eukaryota > Metazoa > Chordata > Aves > Charadriiformes > Charadriidae > Ibidorhyncha > Ibidorhyncha struthersii. The sequence continues at coordinate 129,456 of VZSZ01008489.1, forward strand.
ATGAAGCTACTTTTTCTACCAGACTTAATGAAAATCTATTTTATTCTCATTACTACCACTACATGACCTGTTCAGGTACTTGTGCATTTCAAAAAAGATGTTCATTATGGGCTGCAAATATAGGCTTGGAAAAAATATTTGTGTTCTATTTACTTTAGTTTTCTCTTTCTACTTTCACATGTTGTTTGGTAAATTGGACAACTTTCATGGTGCTAATTTACCTGTAAGCACTTTTATCTTATCCCTTGTAATGACTCACATCTTTGTAGTGTGAGATAAGTATCCTACAACTTCCTTACTCTAGGGAATTGCTTTTTTAGTGGATTCATAGCACTCATTCCAGTAGTGCCTAACCAAAAGTATAGTGATAACTATGACTGAAAATAAAAACAAAATTAGAAGAATTTTGCACTTGGTGTGTGCAGGTAATGGAGAGTCATGATTTAAACCACTGTGTAGCCCAAAGTGTACTCTCTTTCAGGAAGGTACCACAGGACTCTTATTAAGTGTTAATGATACTGAAAAAATTGTGTCTTAGAGATTTAAATTCTGTGCTTTCAGACAATATATGTGATCCAAGTAACAAGAGGTTCAATTTTGCCTTTTAAATGTAAAGCACCTGTGTATAAATTAATGCTTGCAAGTTATAATTCAGTAGTTAGGAATTTTCTGCAAGGTGAATGTAGATAATACTGTCAAGACAGAGATTAGTCATTTAATTTTTATTTTCCATTGTATTACATGGGTAAGATATTATACAACATCACTTTTCTGTTTACTGTAACCTTATAGTCAATATAAAGAAGTAGATGTCAAGACCAGAGTGAATATACATTTATGAAAATTTCTAAAGTGGTTGTGTATATAGTTGTATATTCTGCTTACTCAGATGATATAAGACATCCAGGTTTCTTTATACAGAACAATATTTAATAAGTAACAGTTATATTTTTTTATGAAATGTCATCAACGTAGCGTGTTCAAGTGAACATCTAAAGTTTCATGTCTGATATTCAGCTAAAAATTTACTGCACAGAAATGATTAAAAAGGAATTCTTGGATTTACCACAATTCTTCATCAATTCCAGGCATCATGAGCACAGCTTAACTACACAGCTAAAGTCAGTTTGCTTTGTCAGTAGATCATAATGGAGAATGAGTAGATGGAATTTAATCTTCAGTGAGTTGCTGTCTATTAAAAAAAGACACGAACCAAATCTTTAACCAAAATGTAAGGGTACTGAGTTCAGACACACTTGCCAAGATACTGTTTTTTGCAGTCTTTACAGACATACTTAGCATGAAAAGAGGGAGAAAATTATGATTTCTAAAAAAATCATTTGTGCAATAGAAACCGTGTCTGCACAGCACTGAAAACTACTTTTCCAAATTTAAGAATGAAACATGTGAAAGTTATGCATTTCAAACTAAAGGCAGGAATGGCATTGAACATAGTGTTTCGAGTTCTCAGTCCTAGGAAAATATTTGATTGAACCCACAAGAGAGATCAGAAGTTTTGTAACACTCATATTTCTATTAATGTGTTTTATGTCCTTAAACCTAAACACATTTGGACCAAAGGTTAGCTCTAGTCTCTTTCAGCAGCTTGTGGCATTGTCCACTACACTAACTCCCCCTTTGACTTCCCTCCTGGAATGCACTGACTCTCCCACTGAACAGGGAAATTGGGGAATTCAAACAATTGAATTTATTTGGTGATTTAGTATCCAAATCCATTTAACCTTCATACTGTCACTTGGTCTTAAACCGTCACACCCATGAAAACTTTGTACTGATTTTAATGACCTTTGAATCAAACCCCTGGAGTTCTACTGTCTTTGAATTTGACTAACTACCACTGTTTCAGAACATTTTCAGCAAACAAAACCAAACCCCTAACACACAGGAAAATCCCAGTAAGGTTCTCCATTAGGAGATGAAATTTATATATAGTCTACCAGTTTAACTACTTTATGACTCATGGAATGACATGCATGATGAGTTTATAAAATTAAACTTGTAGCAAAAAGGCCAAATGGGAGGTTTAATTAGTAAGCCAAATATTTGTAATCCCTACACATTGTTCTGTTTGTGCAAAGTATTTGTGTCATCTTTCCATTACATAATTATGCTAAATAGAATTATTAGCTTAATGAACTCCCAAAATATCTCATTGACTTCCAGTGGCTTTCACCACTGATGGTGTTCAAACACTCTCAGAGCTGGTAGTTAAATAAATAATGCAAAAGCCTAGAAACTTTGCAGTTGCATCAGTAAAAACCTTCAGTGGTTAAGGTGTTCTACAGAAAAAACACTAACACTTGAACTTCTTATCTTGATATCTTTATGAAGGAAACTCAAGCAGCTGCTGGGACTGAGCAGTGGTCTTGCTTAAAATCCAGAATATTCTTTGGTTCTATTATGAACTTCTTGTAGTATTACATGCCAGTTAAGACTGAAGTACTCCTGACAGGCTGAGTTTAGGGCTAACACATCCTTTGAAGATGAAGGCTCAGTGTAGTTACAGTGTAATCAGTATAAAGGATAGATGATATCCCTTATACCGGAAATAAACAGAAAATAGTCATCTATATGTTCTTTATGTCTTTATTTCTATGTTCTTTATTCTTTTTAAACAGAAATTATTTTCAATTTCTTTAAAAAAGCCTACAACAGACAAAAATTCAGTATTATGTCAGTCTATGGTTTGTAATTAAGTAGAAAAATTTGAGCCACTCCCCCTTCTTTTCTTGCATACACATTGCAATCACATCACATCCTTCCCTCATTTTCATGTCAAAATAGCAGGGGAAATGAAGCAGAAGAAACTCATCATGTCTTGCTTGTCAAGCATGACTAGTAGGAGGTTCTATAGTCTATATGAATTATCTGCCATTTTGATCTGCCCAGGAAATTAATTTGCAACTGCTTTTAAAATTTCTAGATTTCATCAAAATAAATTAACATTCAGAAGTGCTGAAGTACAATGAAATAGCAAAAAGCAACCCTACACTTCCCATCCTTTTTTTGCACTAGTTGCAGTCTTATCTCTAATGCCATCCTAGCAAGAAGGAGAAATACTGATTTTAGCTGATATTGACTGAGTGCTCAGTTCTTGAATATCAAGCTTGGAGCATCTTTGTCCGTTTTCCAGCAGTGTTGGAGAATCAAAATCTGAAATCTGAACAAATTGTCTGCCTTGAGTCCCTGTCCCACTGACCGGAGTCTCTGTCTGTTATGCTCTGGTGGCCATTTACTGAGACCCTGAAATCAAAGGCAAGAACTATAAGACCTATGGTTTTCACGGGTTCTGCAGAGGGTGCCTGGAGGTCCCTTTAGGCATCAAGGCAGTCACTGATATCAGACTCCCAAAGCTGAGAATTTGTACTACTTGGCAATCTTTTGTCACCAAAATCTCATTGCTAGTTGTGTGACTTTGCCGTGGAGTGGGAGCTGCTTGCAAGCTGCAGGAGATTAAAGAGCCACAGATCAGCTGTCTTCCACCATATCACTCAGTTGCCCTAAATCATGTCTACATCTGCTTTACGTGGTGACTGTTAATGGGAAAGAGGAATGTTTCATTCGAAACCCTCACTTGCTGTAAATCGGCATCACTGATGTGAGTAGAGCTGCAGCAGTGTGTGCTGGCCCATGCTGTGCTCTGCTCCTCAGAGTGTATTTTCCCCTACATTAGATTTTAGGGACTCGCACCCCTCAAAAGTGTTGCTATACTGTACATTACCAAAAGCATGTTTTATTCATGTGTTAATAATGTCCTATATAATTTAATATAGTGTATCCTTAACTTGCTGTTTAATGCAGATAACATAACAATCATAAAGAAGCACACATAATTTTATGCAAAGAGCATTCTAGCTGTCTATTCTTAGTATCCACATGAAAAGCTGTTACTATGATATACCTTCTGGACTAAATGTTGTTATACATTTCGGAGCCACTTAATTGTATAAAAAAAGAACAAAGAAATACATTTGCTAAATTTATCCCTATCACAAAGCTTTTTCTCAAAATGGTTTCTTTCAGAACATCAGAGAATTTGTGCCGTTTGGTATTTCAAGAAAAAAAGAACGGTCTCTAGAAGCTTTTTCTCCCTTTGTTGTTTTCATTTGTAAACTCATTGTGTCTTTTGAAAGCATTGTTCTGGTTGTACAGGAAATTATTAATTTCCTCTGTCTGTTTCCATTTTTCATGTGCTTGGACTGTGATTTTCAGGCTCTGTTGCTTCCTTTTAGTTGCTTTATCATTTGCAGTGGAGAGTGGGAAAAAAAGCTGTCTCTTTTTATAATATACTTCTTTTCCATTATCTCTGCCCTGTTACATTTGTGCAACTCCTGTGTCACCTGTTTCATGCTATTTTCTCTCAGAATTTCATTGATATGAATTTTAAGAGAGTCTTTTCAATATTTCTATTCTTAAAACAGGTTTAATGCATTGTAATAATTTTACTAGTGAAGTAACAGATTTAACAAATAGGATCTAATCTTCAAACATATTTTCTAATGAAAGGATTAGACTGAGGGCAACACCCTCTGGGAAAAGCTGTAACATTGACCTGGACTTGCATCCCACTACCAATACTATTGCAAAAGAATGGTAAAGGAAGGGATAGTTTAATGTATTTCCACTTACCCGTTCCCACTTTCTGCTACAGAGCTGCCCTGGAGCTGATCTTCAGAAAAGTGATGGGAATGAGGGATAAATTAAGTCAGGAATCCTGACTGAAGATACCAATGTGCAGAGTGCTGGGTGACACTGAGCAGACTTGGAAAGGTCTTGTACCAGGCCTCCAGTTGCATTTTAAATGCCTGCACATGGGAAAATGTGTCAAACTGTCAAGGATGAGGTCAGAGTATCTGGTTTCAGTTCAACCGTGTCAACAGCAGTTGATAACGCTAACAATCCTATGTAGCTGTGAGCAGTTTGTGTATTGCTCTATATTGCAGTTGTATGAACTGTGAACTCCTCATTTATAGAGAAACCTTTTCAAGAAGCAGAAAGAAATTACCGTTACTGAATTTGACTGATAAGGCAAATGTTTCACTTTGTATCTATTAGCAGAGAAAAAATTCTGAGTACACATAGGAAGTTTTGCTTTTCTGGGTCTTGCAAGGCAAGAGGCATATTAGGGATACTGTCTCAAAGGAAATGTCTCTGAAAGATCCACATCATAAGGAAAACCAAGAATCGGTTGTAGTTTCAGAGAAATTCAAAAGGACATTTAAATATAGATAATTAGAGAAAGGGTGTTAAAACTGACCTCGTATAGAGGAGTAAATAAGGAATAAATAAGTAACATTTGCAAATGTTACACTCCAAAATTTTCAGGAAATTAAAAAACCTCAAAACCTGTTCCAACTCTACTTCCAAAGGTCAGAAATCACAAATGAGAAGTAATTCCTGCAAGTTTTCTTAATGTGTTGAGTGATATTTCACTCTGGGGCATGGGTAATGTCAGAGATGTGGCCCTTAGTTTGGCTATATTGAGGTCCACCCCCCCCAAAGGGCTTTATACCCTTTATACCCCTTCACATCTTTGTGAATGTTTCCTTCCTGGCCCTGCCAGCTCTCAGCCAGCCCACTCTACATTTAAAGATGGTCCAGTACTGAGATTGTTTCTTATCACGCCTGGGCTGCCTGGCCAATGAGATTTATGTTCACCAAAGACATCATAAAATTTAGTGGGAATGATGAAAAATTGATAGGTACAGGAAATAGTCAGTAATATATAATAAACTATCAGAAGATAGCACAAAAGGTCCAAGTTAGTCAAAAATGAATCTGGTAAAAGCTGGTATTTAGTTCACATGATGCCTCTTATGAAACATTTCTTATTTTGGGGGGGAGTTGTTTGTTTATTTGTTTTTAATATTTCTTCTGCTTTATCGTCGTCTGTTTGTAATGGACCTGAGGGAATGTCTGCATGCTACAGATTGCCCTTTTTTTTTTTTTTTGCTACAGGACATCTTGTTCAGGTATGGTGAGACACAACTCTCCTCATCTGTAGTGATAACAGCTTATCTCATAAGGATGTAGGTTCAGGGGCAAAGCTGGTTTGTAATAAAAGATAGTTTAAATTATAGCAGTTACCCAAACCATCACAGCTGGGTCACTTTCCCTTAAAACATTACCTTGGGAAAAAAACTAGGGGCTTGGGCAGAAGTTAGATGGCAAAGCGAAAAAAAAAGTCAGGAAGTTTCAGTTTACAACTTATTAAAACCCAACTTTAATGCTCATTCTTAAGAAGGACAGAACTATTTCTGAATGAGCTGGTTACTGTATTTGCTAGAGCCAGTAGCAAGCAGTGGTACTCCACATCAATGTCACACACTTAGAGCAGCACTTTGCCACGACAGCAGTCAGTACTCCAACAGGTGTAAATATCGAGTCATCTTCATACGTCCTAACACATTTCCAGAACTGTCATCCGACTGGTCAAACCTATGCATATGATGATTGCTTTCTTCCAGCGGGTCCCCCATCAGCCCTTGTCCCCACTGCGCTCGAATGGCATCAGAGAGCTGTGAGTATCAGGAGTGAGATACTTCCATCTTCTTGCACCAAAGATGAAAATTTCTGACCCTGTCCTCTATATGTGGAGCTGGAAGATTCAGTAACGTTACAGATCTTCCTGTCTTCTCATCAAAATGCACTCTTTTGTTGTACAACTTGTACTAAGATTAATAAGTGTTTGACTATTAGGAACAGTCAAGATTTGTAATATGTATAAGCAGTCATTAACCCCACTATGTTTTCTAAATCTGTTTATAACTCACACATTTATCTTGGCTTACTTGTAATTGCTACGAAATAGAGTTTCAGATTATTATTTACCTGCTGTGTTACAATTAGCATGTTCCTGATAGCTTCTAAGTGGAAAACTAAAGCTGAACATCTGAGCCTAATTAACAGTTCATGTCGCACATTAGAGGAACGGATACTTGTTGCTTTTGGCAAGAGTTAAGAGCAAGTAGAATAGCATGCATGCATAACGGTCATATTAGGGTGCCAAGCCTAGAAATGTAATTGGTAAAAAATGAATGTAATTTGATTTCTGGAGAGAATGCTATCTGAAGAAGAGGGGGATGTTACATTATGTTTGGGTGACTGATGCAAAGAAGAGAAAATGAGCTTTTATTCTGCACAGTGCAAATTCAAAACCAATAAAAACCTGATTCATTTTCATCAGCATTATTAAGTATAAAGATCACACAGAAGGTATATCAAGGGAGCATGAAAAATCTATTATTTGGATTTCTGTATCTATAGTCTCTTATATTCTCTCATCATTTGCATAGGGAATGATGGTACGAATGTCCCCTGCATAAATTACTTTGGCAATGGCAAGTGGCTTACAGTTAGCTTTGACAGTCAGGCACAAAAATCCTGATTCTTACTTCTCTCAGGACTTTCTTGAAGGCTTAATTAAACAATATCACTGGAGATCATCTGAATCTCTGTCTGGGAATTGCCAGCCTTGTTCTAATTAAATAGGAGCCTTGGAAGAGCATTTATCTTGAAATTTATTACAAGGAGTGACTTCTTAATTCCTTTTCAGAAATAGGTGTCCCTGCCCCCAGCTGAAATCCTTCCTGGACTTCCTCTGGTAATAGACCAATGGTTCTTGCCATAAATCTGCCTGTTTCTGACATTGGTATTAACCTTCAGTCCTGCCCTTTCCATTCTTCCTCCTGTATACATTTATAAAAATGTTGTCTTTTATTCCATACTTTCCATATGGTATCCTTGGATTCTGGTGTCTGCCAGCTTCACTGACTTTTTTGGGGGGCAGAGGGCAAGGGGCTAACTAGCATTTTCTTTTTTACTGTAATACCACATTTTTTTCCTATCAGTCTTATCAGAAATGTTGTTTCAAGTTTCCTATTTAATTAGATACAGGCTGACTATTCCCAGACAGAGATTCAGGTGATCTTCAGTGATATTCTCTTGTTCCTAAAGACAGACAATGAAAGCACTAAAGAATGATCAGATGGTTTAAGTATCAGGAGTACGAGGGAGCTTTTGATGTTCAACACTGGACTGTGTTCATAGTGGGAACTACCCTAGGCAGATGAACGCTGCTCGGGTGCTGGAACAAGAGCCTTTTAGATCTGACATGATTGTAGGGGACTTCTTCTAAAGCAAGAAAGCAAGAAGTTGGGAATTTATGTTGATACCTGAGAAGAGGAAAATAAGGTATACAAGAAATACTAATGCATGCAAGAGTAACAAACAACAGGAAAACAAACTGGAAAAAAGTGCAAGTATTCATGAGAGTAATAGCTGAATAATAGAATTAGCTATGTGACTTTTTTGCATAGGGATTAAAAAAGGCATAATGGTCAATAAGATAGCGCTGCAATGCTTCTAAACTTACTTCATAAAACAAGACACTAAATTAGAGTAAATCAAAACATTGCTGAAAAATGCTGTAACTGGATATTATGGGACTTGCAAAACCACCAATCTACATTACTCAGAAGACAATAGATGATTTGTATGTATTAGCCAATGAGTTTATGTTGTAAAACAGCAGAAGGTTTCTAATTGCCAAAGAAGTCAACCATGATTTTGGTATAGAGGTGCAAAATCTTACAATGTTTTAAGATGGAACTCAATCCATTCACCAAAAGGATTATTGCCACAGCTGCTTGTAACAAGAACTATCTCGGGCTTGTTCTGTTTTTCTTGTTGTTGTTGTTGTTTCCCACAAATGCACACCCAGTCCACAGTCATTAAAATTAACAACTGGAAACCCACCAGATTTTTCAGTTATGTGCCCAGGAAACTCCAGGTTTATCACTTAGCACATATTTGATCTTTGTCTCAAGTCTAGACTCTCCAGTCATTCACACATTTATGCATAAGCAATGGTCTGGCACAAACTTCAGTAGAGATTTTTTTCTGTGGATATAAGTGAGCTTGGCTTGCCACAGACCAGCTATCCAGCACTCTTCATGAGCATAGTGTGAACATTTTAATCCTGACCTGCAGACATGTCATCGGCATGAAAAACAGTACACTAGAGGAAGCAGGTCCACTCTTGACCTGACAGCTCTAGACAGCCTCTTTCACTCTAGAGTTATTTTGACCTTCAGCTGCTGTTCCAGACTCTCTGTCTCCATCTCCTACACTTGCCCCTCTGTTCACTCTATCCTTACAGCTTTGCAGCTTGGCAAATCCATAAACCCACATGGCTTATCTCTGACATACTGTACACATTACTGCACTGACCTGCCCATTCATCGTTCTTACTATTTTAAGGAGCCCTAACTGCTCCATTTCCTGAGCCAACAGCACAATTCTGATGTGTTTATTGGGTTGAGTCCCTAATCCTCATAGATCCAAGCAATTCTGGGATCGCAGTCACTGTCAGCTTTCAGTACAGTACTATTTGTAGAAAAGTTTCCTTTCTCCCACTTTTTTTCCAAGAAGCGAGATAGTTAGGATTTTTACAAAAAACAGAACAACCTCCCCTGAAAACAATTTAAACATCCATTGTTACTTAATTTGTAAATCTACTCAGACTGGCAAAATGGATTAAAAGCACACATTTTAGTTGAAATAGCTCCTAGAGAAAATTGGAGCTATTCCAAGCCTCCCTGTTCTCCTGGCACATGCAGCACTTCTGCCTGACAACTTCCACTAACTTCCACTAACTTGTGTTTGGTTCTCCCAGAACTGTTATGAAAAACTGTAAAGAGTGAACTGCTTCTTCTGGATTACACTTGCAAAACTTTTTACCAGAACTGCTCTATCAAAAAAATAGACAGAATGAGATTCAGTAACAGCAACAATTTCTCTCTCTAATCAACAGTTTTTATCCTCTACCAAAACAACCATGGCCACCTTTTGCAAAATTACTGCTAACCAGTAACAGCAACTAAAGGAAAGATGGTACGTCACTAACATTATGTGGATGCCATTAAACAGCTCTGGTTTGATACTGGACATGAAATACATAGGGGCAATGGAGAGAGTGGAGGGAGTGACTTGTAGTTCAGTTATAAAATGCAGCAGAGATGGGATTCGATCCAGTCATTGCAGAGATGTACCAAGCAGCTGACCGCTGGAGGTCTGGACCTCCAGCCGTCTCCAGTGGGAGAGCCACACTGCGACTGCAGAGACACTACTTTGGCTTTCTCTCCCTGCATAGATTCAGACTGGCACGGTAAGCTGGCTGCTACATACATCCTTAATCTGTAAACAAGTGTGTCATTTACTGCCTATGCACTTAGTGTGGTCTGTTTGCAAGGCTTATGTGATTTCTCCCCTTATATTCGTTCACTTCTCGGCAGTGTTTTCAAGCTTGGCGACCAACCTTGCCATCCCTTCAAGTCTGCTCCTTTGTTGTAATGTTATGTTGCACAAGAAGTATGCAACAGCATTCTAATGCACAAGAAGTAAAATCTGTAGTTTCTCTACTCTTTTTCAGGATTAACAGACTCCTGTTTTCAGTGTGGCCTTCCTAAGTGTCCCAAACTGTTTTTAAAACATCCATGACATGACACATTTCCGCTGTTTCTGAATCAGGCTGTTGTAACACACAGTTGTTTCATAGCAAAACCAACTTATTCTCTGGATGAAAGAAAGGCAGTATTGTAACACTGTCAGAGAAGAGCCTTGCGTAGAGCCAAAGCATCCCAGTGCTGTGCCAAGGTGAGGCAGACTTCTCTTCACACCTTTCCAGAGCTAAAGGCACACTGCACTGTTAGTGAGAGGGAAGAATAGGGGAGACAATCTGTTTTCATGAAACAATAAAAAAAGGCCTCTGTATTTCTTATTTTTCCCCAATTTCTTTATCATTACTTTGCTAAATCTCCCCTCTGAGTTCTTTCTCTGGGTGAACCTGTTCAGAATGAGAGGCCTCTTATAGAACATGCTGTGCCTGCTGTCCAGATATAGGAATGTACTGCTTACTCCTCACCTCAGGATTTAAAAGCAGCTGAGAGATCACTACAAAACTCAGTATTCTTTGCCTCTGAGTATAACGATTAAATTATTACTGTACCTTTTTCCACAATGGAATCTGCTGAGGAGGTCTCTTTTACAAGATGCCTCATTATGGTGGCAAAACTGTCTGTATCTTGTTGCTTTTCTAGTGACAGGAAGTATCACTTTTCTGAGCATCCTTTAAAGGTTTTTTGGCAATTCAGTATGCCTGAGTTATTTCCATAACTTGCAACAATATACAACAAAATTTCACTGCTAGAAGTACCTTTTAGGAAAATGAAGCCTTGTATAGCAGATCCATCTACTTTGCTAAGATCCACCTTACATGTATGTGAGCTGAGTAAGATATTTCTGCTTGGTCCGGTCTTGCCTCTGGAAAGAAGCCAAACTGTATGTTGTCATTCCTCATTCTGAATCACAGTAATGTGCTGTATAATATAGGCCCTTGTTCTGACCGAATTAATATGATTTTCAGAATAATTATTGTAGATGGCAAAGATCATACCCAATGTATTTTCTGATGTTATAAATCCTTTTCAGACCTTATAATGCTACTAAAGTCTTTAGGTGGGGTATTGAATGAGCCAAGAATCTGGAGGGAAAAAAATGAAGTAAGATGATATGATTATAGACTGTGCCCCAATCCACATAGGATAAATTAAGATTACATAGATCATCTTCAATTTTTGTAAGATACTGTTAGGTGAGATTAAATTTCTGTGCTAATTCTAGCAAAAGATAGTTTGAAAAGTGTCCTTGGAATGTTACTTCAGAGAGAGCTAAAGTTGTCCAATGTTGCTAGAAATCCAGCCATTCAGTCTCTGAAGACATATGACTGGATTAGAGAATTTGGACTCTTGTATTTGTCTAAGAATCAGGATTCTTGATTCCTGGTTCACTGCCGTGGTTAGCTTCAGTTTAAATAGCTGTATACCTCCTGCCTCTCTTGTTTCCTGTACAGTTTATTTCTAGGACAGAAGTGCATGGTGCACACCTAGGTCATAAAGCAGTCCCACCACCTCGTGCTGGAGCAAGGAATGAGATGTATAATGCACAGGGCTGCACAGACCACCTGAAATATCTGCACATGCAAAGAGGTCTTTCTGGAAGACAGAAAAACAGTATTATGAACAAGCCTGTTGCATGAAATGCATCACAGTGAAGATATGTTTGTATTGGGTAGAAAATATCTAAGGCAGTAAATTTGTCTGTCTTCCCGTCTTGTGTAGCGTGGTACAGCACTAGGCAGACTTATGTGCTTCAGGCTTGGGGCTATGTACTTGCAGATACATGATAACAGGATAGCAGGTACTACACATATATATCTATACTGTATCCACACCACAGACAGTTTAGGTGTTACCAAAGTGGATATCTGCACTCCAGCGTCCTGATTTATTCGGTCTGTGGAAAAAGTCAAACTGCTTGTTTATGTGTATGTTTCTAAGTAGCACCAAGGTTTTTGTTGTTTTTCTTAGTCAGCTATTTGAATATCTGAAAGAATCACTGCTTTTAATAATCCTGCTATGCTACAAACTTCATTTTCATTTTGATTGTCTTCCACAAAATGGACTTGGCTAAATTTGGGCAGTAAGAATGATTTTATTACATGTATCATTATGATCACACGATTTTTCTCTCATATTTTAATTAACACAAATATAATTCCTGATGGTGTGTTTATTTTCATTTTATTGCAAGTGATGCACATGATTTCCTGAGTGACCCAGACAATTTAATGGAATAGCTAACTTTTGTGGTTTTAAACTAATAATTGGATTGCTCTGCAGCTAGCTAGCTGGGTTTATTTTAAATAGAATTTAAGCAAATTTTACTTCCAGATTACAATTTCCTTCAAATAACAACTGCAAATAAATACATAGTCCAACATTGCATTCCCAACAGATTTTCTGTTTGGCCAACAGCTCATTAAGAACTTCCAGTTCTGCTTAAAAATTGTTAACTACCTCTGACAAGTGTCTGCCTCGTATGCTGGGAATATAATCCTCGGCCCCAGTACAGAAAGCAACATCTGCTTAGGTTTTGACTCACACAAGCACAGCCAGAATATTCGTTGATGTCAAGGAAGGGACTTTAAAACTTTAAAAGGCACGATAAGTCCAGTCTTGCAGCAGTGGTCCATGTTAGCTTGCAGTTCTCTGAGCTTCACAGGGATCTTTGCACATTTATCTAAACCACATTTATCTAAAATGGAAGTGAAGACGACCTTTCATTGCACTGTCGATCTTTGAAGAAGTTTTTTCAAATTGCAAAGTTTGCATAAAGTATTGCTACAATAAACCTAGGACACAGCATGATATTATAAAGAATATGCCATAGGCATTGGTGAGGACACTTCCCATTAACTTTCAGCTGACTCCGTACTTCTGTGTACAGTATTATAATAATTTCCTTATTTTTTTCTTGAATAAAAACATTGCTGATGTGTTGAATAGCTAATTAATTGACTAGATATAATAGACCTAAAATTACTTATGTTTTATCCTTGTTTTATACCAATTCAACTTTAAAGTTTGTTAATTTTATAAAACTAATGATAACATATTTCTTACTCCATAAATTTAGCTATATATATCATTATAAACTGAGAGTGGTAAAGTAATAAAGCCATTTGTGGAAAACAGTGCCATTATGGATCACACCATAGATCATTTAGTCACTAAGCTACTCAAACAAAGTAGATAATGAAACGATCCAGTGGGCCAGTATATCCTTATTGTTTGTATTGCCGTAGCCAGATCATTCAGGTCTTATAGTGTATTGGCGCACCTTCGCAGTGCACCAAGGTCCCTTTGTGCTAAGAAAGAGAGAAGTGGAGATGTAGAAATGGTCAGTGCTCTACTAGAGCTTCCAGTCTGAACTATAGTTAAATCTAGATGTGCTGAGTAGAAGGTAACAATAACAATCGAATGCAAACACCTTTCAGTATTATTTAGAAAAGCATAAAACTGCAGTGTTATTCCCTTGAAACATGAAAAAAGCACCACAGGCTGTACAAGTTTCCATATGGAAATTCATGGCAAGGATACCAATATTGTCCAGGTTTCCATAGCATCCCCAGCACATCAGAATGCCAAAATGTAAATTCAGCAGTAAAATCAGTTTCCGACATGGATCAGCTCGCACAGTTTTTCTGTCTATCTTTCTTATTTGAAATGTAACTCAATAAAATTATTTCAATATCAAAGAGAAGAAATTGAAAACAAAGTGAAATAATCTATTATACCTTCATAAACGAATCAGATGATTTTGAATTAAATGGTTCATATATGTATGAAGAGCAAAAAACCTCTGAGGTAAAAGCACTGGGGCCTATCATTTTCGCAGAAATAAAGAGGACTGGTATGATCAAAAGTAGGGTTAAATAAATATCCATTGCCATTTGAGCAGTTTAGTAACATTTTGAAAGGCCATTTTTTGTGATGCTAATTTTTTGTCTTTTACGTGTACAAAAAGCCCCCTGTATTTCCGTATGTTCTATTTCACAGTTTCCCCTTCATCTTGGTTTGCAGGATAGGCAAGAAACACAAACATAAAGATAGATATTCAGTAATTTAAAAAAATTATGCCTTTTTGAATTTCCATACAACACAATAACAAGATTTCTCTGCTATAATTTTATACTATAACCATTCAATGACAGTTTTGCAGTGCAGTGATGAAAACCAACATTTCACAAAATTCCAGTGGAAACATTCAGTCCACACGTGCAGTTTTACAAAATGTCGACACTGAAATATTAATAGTGCATGCTTATAATAGAGTTGCCAGGATTATTGAAAGCAATGTTACTCTACTGCTCAGTACAGTGAGATTCAGAGATCCCCAGACACCAGCTTCACTACCCCATCAATGCCAAAACTGTAAGTCATTCAGCCATGGCACTGTGCTGAAACGAGTGAGCTCCTCCTCTTCAGCATTGATTGCAAGGCACAGCACAACAGCAATGCAGCTCTATGGTTTTCTGGATTCATGCTCGTGCCTCCATGGCTTCTGTGCTCTGGGTCAGTTGTGTCATGTCAGCACGCTCGTAGTGTACACAACATTTCTCTCCTTGTGGAGTGGATGTTTCACAGCTGCTATAACCAGGTGGAAATGATTTATTGATGGAATAGAGACAAGTCTGTATCCCCAGACATGCCATCTGGGAACATTTAGAAACATAAAACAATATAAACACCACATTTTGGGTGCTACTTGAAGGACTTGAAAGTCTATTTGTTCTTTGCAGATCTTTTGATGACCATGAAAAATGATTTCACTGCACCTATGGAACGGTAAGAAGTCTATTTAAGGAAAAAACCCGACACTGCAGGGTGGTGGCAAAATTTAGTGTGTGAATGGTCCCTAGCACCTCCCTTACCCTCTGGGTTTAGAAGGGACCAGTTTCATATCATGACCTGCTTGCACACTTTTGAAGGAGAGCTCTCCAGACCCACAAGGAGCATGCAGGATACACAGCAGCAGGATAACAGGTAGCATTAAAAACACTTGAACAATAAAATAAGCAACCAGTACTGGAACTTATAACTATGGGTAGCTAGCATTATAGTGGTCAGGCTAAAGAAGGCAACTGATAAGAAAAGGAGACATACATTTGTAGGTTGTATCAAGCTGCTCACCAGCTTTTAACACACAGTAATAAAACGTAACCAGATTGTCTGGAGAGGGAGAAGTGTTTCAGTGCAGGCATTTTCAAGGACCAATTCTTTCAATAGTACACTAAATGGAGTAGTGGAAGGAGGCTTCACCACCAGACCAGGCATTAAAAACTTAACTAAACAATATTGAAGGAAAGACTGCACTATATGCCTTGCGCACTGGACAGGACCTAAGATGAGATCTACCACAAAGGAAGGGTAAAAAGGCAAAGAGAAACAATGTTGTGCAGAATGACCTTAATTAAGACCTTAAGATGCTCATCATTTATTGCAGAAGGCACAACAGATCATCTGAACTGCTGTTCTTTTGAATGAAGCTGACTCGTTTAAAAAGTTACCCCCCTGCTGAGTTCATCCCACTATATTTAGCTGGAACTTTTCTTCTTAAAGAACAATCAGCCTTGTCTAAGGATAACAACAGACAGAAGCAGCAGTATTACCCTTGGTAATTGATTTTCATGGCTTAATCACTGTCACAGGAAATGATGCTTAATTTTTTAGTTTGAATATTTTTTTTAGTTATTGGTTTTATTGTGCCTTTCTTCACTAGATTAAAGAGCTGTTTAGTGACTGGTAGTTTCCCCCTGTAAAGAAACATTTAACTTGTAAGCAAATACCTTCATCATCCTTCTGCATTTTAAAGACATAAGTACTTTCTCCAATCCTTCATTAATTTGTCTATGCTGTTCTCAGCAGTATCTCATTTTTACCACCCTTCTAAACTTATGGAAAACAGAAGTAGATGTACTACTCTACTGTCATCTCATTAAAGTTCTGATTTTTGCAGAAGTAACGCTACATGCTAACAGTATACTACTTTCTACAACACAGAATACTGTTCCTCTTATAGATTTTTTACTTTGCATTTGCTATACTGAAACATTGTGCTTAAGCAAGTTTCATTTGCCAAGCAATTCACAGCAATCTCTGATTCCTCTTTCCTGATCAGTATTTACCATTTTGTCAGCTCTGTGTCATCTGCAAATATTGTCAGAGTGCCTTTATGTGCTTCTCATCACTGAGGTACTGAGAGCTTTCAGTCTATTATCAAACTCTATAAATGCTAGAAATACATCTATTATATGATGATTCCCCCTTGAGAATGGCATTTTGTGATACGTTAATTGCATAAATTTTAATCCACTAAATTTATGCTTCAGATTGACGTGTCTACTACTCATTTTTTAATCAGTCTGTTAGGCAGCACTCAGATGAATGTCTTGCTTCAGCTTATATTGTGCGTCTAGTATGACTTTATCCACTGTAAGTGAAATGCCCTCCAAAGATATCACATTTGTTTGAGAAGATCTTGTTTCCATAGGATTGTGCTGGCTGGTGTTCATTACATGCTCCCTTATTCTTTGTGAGATAATTTGAATTCTTTATACTTTTACAGGCTTAATGGACGGACCAACAGGCCTACAGGCTGACTGCCTGAGGCATGAATAGAGTAAGAAATATTGACTGTTCCAGCTTTAGCTGCTGCAACGGCTGGATCTGGGTTTTCTCAGTAGAGGGTCCCATAGCAGCAGTGTTCACCCCCAGACAAAGCCCCCTTTAGACAGCAGCAGAACATTGTGTCTCTGTTGCAGTTTGGCACATAGTTATGTGGGGATTGCTGGCGGCTTGGAGCCCATGATCTCTTTCCTTTCCTGAGAAAAAGCACTGACCCAGATGGAAGCAATTCATGGGCCAACCTGGATCAGAACTGCTCAATAAGCTGCTAGTTCTGGCCAGAAAGTTGCCCAGTACTCCAGACTTCACTAAAAATAAGCATCAGCAAACTAACTGTCTCCTCAGCCAATGCTTTTGCTACTCTGGTTACCTGTCTGGGCTTCCTTAGCTTACATTATTTCTCCACCATCCACATAGGTGATTAAGGTTTTCCTTAATTATTAGTATAATGAAAAGTACTTCAACATTCATATGTAATACAATATCTCCTTGCTTCTTTCCAAGTACAAATCAGAAATATTTATTAAACACTTCACACCTTTATATCAGGGATCTGGACAGGCTGGACTGATGGGCCGAGGCCAATGGTATGAGGTTCAACAAGGCCAAGTGCCGGGTCCCGCACTTGGGTCACAACAACCCCATGCAGCGCTGCAGGCTTGGGGCGGAGTGGCTCAAAAGCTGCCTGGTGGAGAAGGACCTGGGCGTGTTGGTGGACAGCCGGCTGAATATGAGCCAGCAGTGTGCCCAGGTGGCCAAGAAGGCCAATGGAATCCTGGCCTGTATCAGGAATAGTGTGGTGAGCAGGACTCGGGAAGTGATCACCCCCCCCTGTACTCGGCACTAGTGAGACCCCACCTCGAGTACTGTGTTCAGTTCTGGGCCCCTCGCTACAAGAAAGACATTGAGGTGCTGGAGCGTGTCCAGAGAAGGGCAATGAAGCTGGTGAGGGGTCTGGGGGACAAGTCTTATGAGGAGCAGCTGAGGGAACTGGGGCTGTTTAGCCTGGAGAAGAGGAGGCTGAGGGGAGACCTTATCACTCTCTACAAGTACCTGAAAGGAGGTTATAGAGAGGTGGGGACTGACCTCTTCTCCCTAGTGACAAGTGACAGGACGAGAGGAAATGGGTTCAAGTTAATCCAGGGGAGGTTTAGGTTGGATATTAGGAAATTTTTTTTCACTGAAAGGGTTATCCAACATTGGAATAGGCTGCCCAGGGAGGTGGTGGGTTTGCCATCCCTGGAGATGTTTAAAAAAAGGGTAGATATGGTACTTGGGGATATGGTTTAGAAGTGTTTTTTGTCAGGTTAGGTTAATGGTTGGACTTGATGATCTTAAAGGTCCCTTCCAACCTCAACAATTCTATGATTCTATGATTTAACAATGTTTTGGTTATTCATTCCTTATTCAGGTACTCTGGCTTTTTTTCTCCTTTCAAGCAATAAATCTGCAGTGTACTATAGATATCTAAAACTCAAGTGCTTGCCTATGTATCTATCGTATCAGTCTGAAACAGCTTTTTTTGTTTGTGTTTGTTTTTTTTCTTTACACAAAAGGAATCTTCTACTTTGAAACATTTACTTATTGTTATATTTGTCTCATTTTAATTGTTACTTTATTTTCCAAATCTGTAACAAAAGTAGAACTGATAATAAATATAATTTTAATTCTCCCTGGATGTGGAGTGAACACATTCATCCTGAGACATTAAGAATATTCATTTTTAGAGAGTTCCTTCCTCAATGCACAACAAACCTGGTTTTCATTTGGTTCACACTGCAAGAAAAGGAAGAATCAGGTATGTTATCCCTGCTCTATGTCTTTCCTTCACAGCATGTATCCAGGCATGGTAAACTGCATTCTCTGGAAGTTTTACACATTTCTCTTTTAAGTGGGAGCGTAAAAGATGCTTTCATGGATACTTTCTGGATCTTATTAATAAGTTGTATCTGAAAACATGCAGAGACCTGTGCAGTGCCAGACTGGTGTCTCTTTTGTGCAATTCTTCTTGTGGTAAGTACTCTGGCATGTCATCCCATGTCTGCTGTTGGGTCCAGAATGGACCCAGAGCATACTGTGCAAGAGCAGTGTTTATTTGTGCAGCTGTATCTCCATAGCTAGGAAGATGCTGTTTCTGCACTGTGTTTTACTCTTGACTCAGATTAAAGACATAATTTTATCTCTTTTTGCCTTTGTTTACATACAAATGTCTGTAACAAATGAGGAAAATGTCCTTGGCAAGGAGGAGAGCATGGAGTTTAATGAGTCTCAGGCTGGATCAGTTAGGTCAAAAGGAGTTTGACCACAGAGAATTTAACTTTTATAGTTTGTGCAACACCGAGGCCACTGGTACTGCAGAAAGATATTACATTCTTTTTTCTTCATTTTAGATGTATTACTGTTGGAGAAGATGACCAAAAGTTTTAAAAGTAATGAAAGAGTGAGGCTGTGAACCCATGGTAAGCCTGTGCTGGAGCAGGCTCCTGGCAGGACCTGTGGACCTGTGGCAAGAGAGGAGCCCACACTGGAGCAAGTTTGCTGGCAGGACTTGTGAACCCATGGGGGACCCATGCTGGAGCAGTCTGTTCCTGAAGGACTGCACCCCGTGGGAGGGACCCACGCTGGAGCAGCTTGTGAAGAACTGCAGCCTGTGGGAAGGATTCATGTTGGAGAAGATCATGGAGGACTGTCTCCTGTGGGAGGGACCCCATGCTGGAGCAGGGGAAGAGTGTGAGGAGTCGTCCCCTGAGGAGGAAGAAGCGACAGAAATGTCTGACAAACTGACCACAACCCCCATTCCCCGTCCCCCTGAGCCACCCTGGGGCGGGGGAAGAGTTAGAGAAAATCAGGAGTGAAGTTGAGCCTGGGAAGAAGGGAGGGGTGGGGAGAAGGTGTTTTTAAGTTTTGGTTTTATTTCTCATCATCTGACTCTGTTTTTGATTGGGAATAAATTAAACTAATTTCCCCAAGTCGAGTCTGTTTTCCTGTGACGGTGAGTGATCAATCCCTGTCCTTATCTCAACCCACGAGCCTTTTGTTATATTTTCTCTCCCCGTGTCCATCTGAGGAGGGGGAATGATAGAGCAGCTTTGGTGGGAACCTGGTGTCCAGCCAGCGTCAACCCACCAGCACATCTGTCCATGTTCTGATCTCTTTGGGAAACTTGTTACACAGCCATAGCTGCTTTATTTCCAGCACTTTCTGTTTCCTGGGCTTTGTAAGCTGCGTTGCCAAAAGCATTAAAATCTAATCTGAAATAAAATGCAATGAGTAAGTGTAAAGAACAAAAAAATGGGAAAAGGAACTTAACAAAAATGGCTTTCCTGAGCTTTGATTAAACTGAGGTATTTCACCCAGTCTCCTTGAAAGCCTGTTCCTCATCATATTTTAAACTATGCAGAGGAGAAGAGTAATAATTTAAAAGTACTTAATGTTTTATGCATAATTTTTCATATCTGGAAAGAAAAGGAAAAATGTATTCTCTAAAAATAGCTTAAATGGCTGTTTATATTGCATTGCTTATACTACACTGGTAATACACTTCTGTTACTCTACACTTGGAGCATTTCTATATCATTTCAAAATGAACAGAGATGCTGAGATGAAATTGCTGGAGATAAATATTCTTTAATGTTTTTGATGTTAATGTACATATCAACACAGGAGTTCTGAAGAATTTCAGTGTAAAGCAAATCTTTTTTTCTTATTTGCAAGAACCTGAATACCTGAAAGTGAGCCAAAGTATTCACGATGCTTATTTTGAGGAAGTTTGTGAATGAACATTACATATTGTATTCTACTTCTTAATAACCTTCTGAAGCATTAGGGAACTGTAGATTTTTATAAGAGTATCAATAAAAAATATCTTAGTCTGTCCGTTGGATGACTTTTTTGGGAAGGGTTGAATGTATTTTGTGGTTTTACTCATAGAACATTATAAACAGACATTGGATTATTGGTGCTCCAGAACACAGAGAAATTGCTATGTATGTTCAAGTATGTTGAAATGCATGTACTTCAGCTTAACTGAGACTGATGGTAATTTGTTTCTCCTGAAGTAAATTTCATAGCACTATGCAATCAGTAACAATATCCACATGGTGTTTTATCCTGTGTAAAGATACCATTGATCTAAGTTACCCCCAGCTAATTTTAATCCATCAGCAACCATATTTTTCGCCTATGAACTGCTAGTGCTTCAGTTGTAATACTGCAAGTGTTACAGCTGAAAAATTAAGAGCTGCCTTGTTTCCATGTTGCATGTAGTAACAGAACACTGATTATTAACTGAAGCCTGGGAAATCTCACAAGGACTTGCCCACATTTATAAGTACCCTGAAAAAAAACCCTCCTTCATACCAGACCAGAAACAAATGAAAGGAGAGTGCAAGTACTAAAAATTATCATCACTTTAAGGCTGTGGAAACAAGGAAAAAAAGTTAAAGAATTTGGCACCCAGATCCTATTGACATTCAATGGGAACTGACCTTCTCAAACTCAGCTAGAAATCTTAAATTTTGGGACAGATTTTGAAAAGATATTACTTATTGAATGCAGACGTACATATAGTAATGTGCTCAGAAACATGCTGGCTGCCTAGCACAGTGACATGCCCACATCAGTGAATACTTTGATGTCCAAATATTAAATATTTTGACTTAGTCAGATGCTTCTATAGCTGGAGCCAAGTAATACCAAAAGTAGGTAAGTATTTGAAACTCTGTACTACATTTTTCTTATATATTGTTGACTGTCGATGACATTTTCTGGACATTTAAGTGTACTTTGTAGTTATATTTATTCTTAGTCAGGAGATAAAATACCTGATAGTATATTGTGGTCCTGAGATGACTGTAGTAATCATGGACAATCTTACTTATCCCAATTCTTCTGAAGCACATTTCATAGGAATTAAAGTGAAAATCTTCCTTCACAACAGTTGCAGAGATTTAATTAAATCTTTCTTTATCAACGGTAATGATAAAAATATATTTCTAATCCTTTACTGATTGAGTAAAAGACTGTCTTATAAAGCTTTTAAGCTGCTTATTTTTGCAATCTTCACACAAGTAATTTTAGAGAACATTGATAACAGAAATGTTTTTCAATTAAAACAGTTCCTATAGAGGCCAAAATAAAAGGCTTCATTATTTTTACAATCCAGTAATGTTAGCTATGTTTTAAAGTAATCTTTTTCTAAGTAGGGCTTGAAATAAAACAGTAGGCACAACTGTAGGTTGTATGTATACAAACAGTATACAACAGTAAAGGTTGTATGAAGACCTTAACAGAAAAAGAAACTACAATCCTGCCACAAGATCTTTGTGTAGTAAAAAGATTAAATTACCAACTCAACTGAGAGGAGAGCAGAGAGACAGCGAATTAAAAATCCTGTCAGTTATTAGTCCAAAAGCAGAGTTACATACCTGAAGTCCCCGTGGTTGGTTTTTCCCTTGATAGAATTCTAGATTCTTAATATCTCTTAAAATATAAGGATTAATTTAAGCTAAAAGAGTTGCAATAATAAGACATGAAATTCTGTCATAGTCCATAAGATTATTATTTTCACGACATTTGTTGTTTCTCTCATAAATTCAGCTGGCCACATCATTTCACCTATGGGGAGACACCATCCTGCTACAGAGAGATCTTGCAAAGCCCACCAGTATGCAGAGCAACCACTTGGCTCCTCACGTAAAAATGATGCAAGGACACTATTACTCTGTGTCATTGCAGTCAGAAAAGGACCTCAAATTAGGGAAGGAAATAACTTTCTAAGTTTGGAAATGCCTTGCTCTTGCCATACTGAGCAGAGACCTTTCCAATGTGCTGGCGATGATAGGAAGGTGCTCTTGCTGACTGCGGGGCAGAGGCTACAGCAGCAATCAGGTAGTGGGCATGGAGGGACACAAAGGGAAAATGAGGACCAGGGACTGCTTGGGAGAGCAGGCTCAGAGCTGCCCTCAGTACCAAACAACCCAATGTCAGAACTCTGCTGAAAAGAGAGGGAAGAGCTTGAGAAAACAGAAGTGTTGTCTGCTGATTGCAACAGAACAGAGAAAAAGAGGTACCCAAACTCAAAATACTGTGGTAATCCCAGTATGAAGATTCCCAGTTAAAGCACTTTCCATGATCTACTTTCCAGACCCAAAGCTTTTCCGGTAATAATTTTATAATCTCTCTGACTCATAAATTGAGTTCTTTTCTATATTAGTAAAAAATTTCCTCACTTCGCTCCCAATAGATACAGTAAAAGACAGTGATCATGGTAAAAAAAAATGACTTAATAACACTCCTGCCTCTTCCCAGAGACTGTCAAATGTCTCCTTACCACATGATCCCACTGTGATAGTAGCTGCCTAATTAAAATTCTGTGCAGTTCTTTGAAAGTGGAGCACATTTATCTTAAGATAGTTTGTACGCTATTTTAATATGTTGTCTCACTCTGCTCTTTAGTAAATGTTGCATCTGTTTGATACCTACAGTGCTATATATGATTGCTACCAGTCTCATCATGCCTAATGAAAGTATTCGGTTACTCCTGATCTGTACATTTTTCTTGGAAACTACTAGGAGTATATTTCATCATTGTAGCTATGTCTAGCAGTTGTGTTCTGGTATATAACCTCTCGCTTAGAAAAAACGGTGTGGAGGCTGCCTTGTCAGATGCAGTTTTGCACAAAGTATGCTAAGCAATTGGTCAGACAGGAAAATGTTATGGTGCATCTATCACAGGAGCTTCATGCTGCAAAGAAAATGAGACAAGCGTGGCAAATGGATCTATGCTCCCCTGTTCTAATATTAAAGGAAAACATCTGAAAAACATACATTGTGATTTGCCTGTAAGTATGAGCAGAGATCTGTGGGGAATTGTGCCCCTATTTAACATGTAACGCCTTCCAATGACAGAACTCTTGATTGCTATCTCTGCCGTATGCACTTAATCTGTCTTGTCATGAATGAAGCATCGGGGGAGGTGAACTTCAAAAATTTACTGTTTTGAGTCTTAATGCCGCCAAATAAGATCACTAGCATCTTTCATGTGTCATTCAGGAAATCTAAGACAGGGCTCTTCAATCATCAGTTCCCCATAAACTGTATCATCTCTGAAACTTCAACACTCCATGGAGATTTTTCTTACAAGTTATATATTTAAACAAAGCACGCTTCATTGTTTCTCTGCGTAACATGTAGCATGTGGTTAAATTGCCTTTAGGATATCCATTTCATTGTACAGATAGGTCTTATTTACTTTTTTTTACTGTTCCTTTTCCTCACCCATTGTGCCATTAATTATGACCATAAAGTAGTCAATTAGCTGAGATTAAAGATTTGGTTACAGTCATGACCGCTGGCAGTATGATTTCACTCAGTTTTAAGCTTATCTTTCTGCAATCTTTTTTAAAGCTAAACCCATTGCCGGATTTGAAGTGGTAACATCATTGTAACTAAATCCAAAAGCATCTCAGAGAAGAGGTAAAAATAAAGGTCCTGAATGTGGTAGTTTGAAGACAGAGTAAATGTTTTACAGGTATTGTCTACCAGATTAAAAAAAAATCAGGAAAATGTTAACTGAAAAAAAGAAGAAATAACATCTGTTTGGGAAAGATCTAAATCAACAGTGGCCAGTCTCTTCCTGTAGATAACCAGCAGCTAGTTTCTTTCAGTATTGTGGCTTGCCAGGCATAATCACAAAATATTGAACAATTCAGGGGTCCATTTAGACTGTAGTCTGTTAGACGCAGAGACTGTTCTATGCTTGTGCAGTGCTTGGTCTACGCTATTACTCTTTTTTACTCTATTACTTTCTACTACAGAGTAATAAGTACTCTCTCCTCCTTACTTATAGAACACGTTTAGCACTGTAGACTTGTTGGTTCTTGTAGCAGAAATCAGGAATAAAGAAAAAGCCCTGCAGCACTACCTTTCTTCCAGATGTCCACTGCTAAGATGCAATTAAAATGTAATCATTAATTGAATAAGGACTTTTCCTAAACATACAATTGTTATATAAATATAGTCAAATAAATAAATTCATATATGATTTATATAAATGTATTATGAATATAAATTTTCCTTTATATGTATAAACCTGATTTAGAAAGTCAATCTCATGATTGTACACTGTGACTCACTGCCATTTTTAAAGTAGTTTTTATATGACTAGGTGGCTCAATACAGCAAGTACTGTGTGGGAGTGAGGGACTGATTAAGGGAGACTGAAGGTCTGAGATACTGTTCGTGAGTGTGAATGATAGTTCAGTGTTATTTTGACGTAATCATCTGGCCAGGGCTATTACTATTAGAAATTAAAAGCCAATCAACTAGAGGGCTTTTTTTAGGCTTTGCTTTTTTTTTTTTTTTTTTTTTTAAAGTCTGGCAGTAAAGCTGGATTTGGTTTGTACGGAAATGCTTCTCAGTGTTTTAGTTATTTTAAAATGCAATCTGTGTTACATTTGACAGGCTCATTTTGGGCAGCCTTGATAGTTTGACATTTAGCTCTATTAATGTTTAAGGAGGATAGTTTGACATTTAGCTCTGTTGTTCAAGGAGGAATGAAATGCAACCAGTCTTTTCACATGTATGTGATCAACAATTACAAACAAGGCAAACAGGGCAATTTTATGAATAAAGTATTCAGTTATAACTGGATAGTGTAAATTGGGACTATACTACTGTGATGGAGTTTGGATGCAGGAAGGGAAGTCAACAAACTACTTATCTTCTGTGCAAATACCAGGTTTAGACATTGCTCAGGTGTCTCCAGTGGTCAAAATGATGACTACAGGACCTAGGCATGTGGTACTGAATTAAGGATATTGTTGCATTTTTGCTTCAACATTTCTTGTTGCCAGCAGAGAACCTCACTCATAAGATCTCTTTCTTTCAGTTGCTTAGTGAGAAAAACAGGAGAAAAAGACATCATGAAAGGGTGTTACAGATCACAGTATAAGTATCATTTCATCTTTCTGGGGCTGCAAACATGAAATTATAAAGTGGTTTCCAGAGGATACAAAAATGCCCACTGGAACTCTGGCAATATCTTAAAGTCTGTCAGTTCATTGTGAGGGTATTATGAATGACAGCATAACCTCAGTGGATATTTCCAGTCAGTGTTTTGCCTTAAACTTTTTATTGTTGGCAACAACCTTTTATTAACTTTCAGCCAAGAAAGCACTTAAAAATAGCAACATTAGCAACATCTCTTTGTAATAAAGAGATTAAATACATACAGTTTACAGTGTCATTTTCCATCATGACTACGCATGAATTATGGTCAGAAATAGGTTGTCTTCAGAAGACAGATTTAATATAGTTCAAACATTAAAAACCTGCATGAAAAGCTAGTGACAGTACTCTACACAAGCTGGTCTCTGAGGCTTTGTTGTGAGATGATGTCTACTTGTGACATGAAGAATTAGCTTTACAACAAATTTTGGCATGTTGAATTTGGTTACTCCTGAACCTTTTCTTGACATTGCTGGCTATTGTTCAGCCTCAGATAATTCTTATTATATTCAGGAAGAGGTAAACTTGGGTGTAACTAGCAGTCAGTGTGCATGACTATGTCTGTATCTAATCTGACTAGATGATGTGAACCAGAGGCAAAGCACAAAGTATGTCTGAGTGTTCCCTTTTAGATAGTCATCCCTAAGGTAAATTCTTCATGTCAGTAGCAGCATTCACAACATTAATGGTGCATAACTCTGGCTTCACAGACTAATCCTACTTTGCTTAATTGATAGTTTGGGCACAATGCTAATGGCCTTCAGAACAGCTCCGTACTAGGAACATTACAATACAACTCTGGTTAATATAGACAAAGCTGTGTTTCAAGAAACATGTTCAGCTTCTGATCAGAGAATATGGCACTTTCATAGATTCACAGGATGGTGTGAAATGTTGGAAGGGACCAGCAGAGGCTGTCTGGTCCATCCCTAGTCCATCCTCCTGTTCAACGCAGGTCCAGTTACGGCAGACAGTGCAGTGCCTTGTGTGAAGGGTAGCCACAGTTTCTCCTATAAGCTTCCCTTTCAATTCATATAGATGATAAGTGGAATAAAACCAAACAAATAAACATTTTTTTCCATGCAGACCTTCTTCTCAACTGAAATTCATCACTGTGGTCTGAACCCACCCAGTCTGCAGGAACAACCCTTGATCTCTTGGTTCTATACCAGGCTTTGAATGTTGAAATATTATCTCCCAATGCAGTTTTTCTTCTTCCATTTTTATCAGAGTTTTCTCTTAACTCTTAATATTTGGTGAAAGGGTTGCAGTCTGCTATGCAAGTAGAACGAGCCTTAGCACATCAGGGTCCTCCTCACCTTGGCCTCCTGGATCCTAGTTTAGTATAAGACTGCAAAAGATTCACAGAGGCACAGTGAAAAGCTGACCCTAATGAGGCATCAGATAGCTGCATGGACCAAAGCACAAGATCATTTTTAAATACTGTGTCCCCGTTCACATCAATTAAAATGACAGGCAAATATATTTTTTTAAAGTAAATACTTTTACATTAATTAACTGCATGTTGAAAGCTAAACAACATGAAATAAATGACAGAAAACTTCACAATTTCTTTTAAGAGTGGAACTATAATAATATAGATTAAAGCAGCACAAAAGTTCTTCTGTAACATACATTTTAAGATAACTAAGCTGTTAGGGACAGGGTGTGACTTTTAGTCTTTGATATAGATGTCAGATTTTTGTGTTACATTTGCAACTTTCTTATAAGAAGGAAGAACTGGAGAAGGAAAATTTGAGAGATGAGGGGGTAGGGAATAAGATCTTAGACTTTCCTTAGAAAGAGAAAGAAGAACAAGTAGTCAGGAAGAGTAATCTAACTGAAAAAGGAAGAGGGGAATAAGTATTAAAAAGTTGGGGTTTTAATTAAAAATTAAATTATACCAAAATATTCAATAATTTCCCTGCTAGCATAAATGAGAAGATCCGCTTTTTTGCTTTCTGTTTATATTGCATTGGCAGCAAAGAATCACCTCTGCCCTTTCTGAGCCCAGGTCCAGCAAGACTTCTGTAAGCCAGTGGAGCTTCTGCTTTGGATAAAATAAATCGTGTGTGTAAAATTCTGCATACTGCACTTCTTGAGTAAGCTGTAGGACGGAAAAACTCTGCAACAGCTGCAGGTAAATGTTCACAGAAATACTAGTGTAAGGACTTTGTCCAGAGAAGATTCAGTTTCAGGGACTGCTGACCCTGAACCTTTTCCCATCCAGAATTCTGTATTGGCAATTGCATATAAATAGTGTGAACTATGTATATCTGAACATAATATGATTATTTGTATAATACATCCATTCACCATCCTCCCTCCTACATTAAACTCTCCCAGTCCATGGTTGGTTGCTGCTTAGGGTATTCTTTGTGGTCTGAATAAAGTTTTGAAAGTCATTCTTACTTGGTTTCCCCCTAGATATAATGCACGTGTCAGGGGACTTTAGTGTAGTGTTCCGTCCCTTCCAAAGAAGGAGGAGAGAAAGAGGCACTCAATTATTTAGTACATTCATTCTGATTTCCACTCTCATATTCAGGGCTCATAAGCATCTTTCTTGTATGCTATATTTTGGCCACTTCAACCTACCGTCTCTCGCATTAGTTCATTGTCCTTCTGTAGAAAGCTGTGCTTGAAGGACTGGTATCAACAGAGAGTAAATAGGAAGGTACAGGATTGGAAGCTCCAGGAAGAAGAGGTATATGAATGGGTTGTGTCGTTGACTCCTAGATCATCAAGTCATCATCTACATGCAATCTGTCATGACACCCAGATCAGGAGGAAAGCAGACAGCCCAATACTAGCTTAAACCAAGGGACAGACTAAAGTCATTAAGAGCTGGTGATGTGAGTATAGAAAAGAGGCTTGAAGTTTTAAGGCAGAGAGACAGGAAAAGTGGACAGGTAGGAGATTCAAATAGGTAGACAGGTAAAAAAGCCTAATGATGTACAGGGGTGACATAAAAAAGTAACATCCGTAAAAGGGTCTATCTAAATGCAGCACCTTGTCACTAACCTAAGAAGAACCTAAAAGACATGCTGAGAACTTGACAGTTGGTGTTCCGTGTTCTCTGTGAAATCCTGACCAAACCACTTGGATATATGTACCTTGGTGTTAGTGAGCATGTTGATATGAGAGCACAAATGAGTAAAATTCCCACTCCCATTTCCTAGTACTTATACTCCTTCCAGTAGAGTCCTTCCCAAGAGTCTCATCACTTCCTTTCTTTCAGAGGATTCAAAAGCTTCTTCTAGATGCATGGAAGATTTTTTGTGCCCAAACATAGTTGCTCCACTGATTTCATTAAAGGCATAGAAACACAGAATAAGGAAGGTCAAGAGGGGCATCTGCAGGTCACCTCATTATCTACACAAGGCTCAGGTTAGAGCAGGCTACTCAGGGCTTTCTCCAGTTGGCTTTTTGAAACCAGTGAGGAAGGAAATGCCACAGCCTCCACGGCCAGCCTCTTCCAGTGGATGATTAGCTTTTTCATATTATTCACTCATTATTCATTCCAAACTTACCTTTTTTGCTTTCTTAACCCTATTGCAGGTTAAATATCGG
The DNA here is from genome assembly GCA_013398815.1 of Ibidorhyncha struthersii. Taxonomy (NCBI): domain Eukaryota; kingdom Metazoa; phylum Chordata; class Aves; order Charadriiformes; family Charadriidae; genus Ibidorhyncha; species Ibidorhyncha struthersii. The sequence goes on from VZSZ01008489.1 coordinate 159,143, forward strand.
TCTTTAGTAAATGTTCTTTTAGAAAATCATAGAAAACGGGATATGTAAAGAGGCCAGCACCTTTTCTCAGACCCTGTGCAGAACTTTGCAGTTAATCTTTCTCTACTTACTGACACAGCATCTATTTGGATAGAACACTTAAATCTCTCCAAGATTCCTTAGAGTCTTTTTACTTCTTATTTTTGGCTAAAGTGGTCAACCTTGTGTCTTCTGCAGATTTTGCTACTTGACTATTCACAGTAGTACTAAGTATTGTTGAAAAAACCTACTAAATGTTATCAACAGTAAAACCATGCTGGCTTACAAAAAATTATACAAACATAATTATAATTTCGTTTAGAAAACCCTAAATGCTTTCCTTTTAAGATTTTTTTCACATTTATAATCAGTAGAGCTTCATTAATTCCTTTTCAATTCGTACCATCTGGGCTGTGTTATTTATTTGGTTGATTTCTATTCAGAACAGGTAGTATCATCTTAGTGAGAAAAGTATGTTTCTAAAGCCATGTTTGTATGAAAAAATTTACCCCCTTGTGCTACAGTGTCATAAAGGCATTTTTCCTGTTTCTTTCTCAAAATTAAAATATATTCATGTTGTTTATAGGTTGGAGAGTGGCATAGTCACATGCATGAACATTATAGATTGAAATTGCAGGTGTGCACTCAGATATATGACTTGTATTAATCAGAAAAGGAAACTTATTTAGACTTTCAGAGGAACCTCCAATTTGACAAATACTCAAGCTGAGCTGTCTGGCTCTTAACTCTTATTGAGTGAATTATCTCTTGGTAGACTTCTGAAACCTTTTCAACAAGCTTCAAGGGATAGTGTAGCTGTGTATGAAAAAAAGCAACTGGAGTTCCATTGAAATGGACTATTGTTAAAAAAAATCTCAAGAAAGCAGTTTTCTATATGAAGCTGTGAAATCTGTTTTCCTTCTTCTCTGGAGCTGACGTAGCTGCCTTCCAGGCCTACGCTCAGCAGGTGTAGCTTCTTTTGGTCCATAAATTACTGAAGTTATTTGAAGCATCTCAGCTCTGTTCATTGCCTGCTATGTTTTTTCTTCTCAAACATCTGTGAGAAATACAGACCTGAAGGATTTCTTCAGACACTGTTCATGTCTGAAAACTGGAGTTCAAATAATAAAAAGAGAGATATCAGGCCTTGTGACTCAGGAGGTCAAACATGCAGAATGTAAACGTAGACATGGAAATTTCATAGAGAGAAATGCCCACCGTTAGCACACGGTCCCCAAAGCTTCTGTACGACACACACGCAGTTGATTCACAGTCATAGAAAGCCACAATGACCTGCTGAGTGTATAGTTTGGTTGACTCCCTCCCCTCTATTTTATACAAACATACCTCCCTGCAGTTTGCTGTGAAAGATCTACACTAATAAATCACCTTGTGCAGTTCCGGTGACTTAATAAGTGTTAGTTAAGTCATTTGCAAAACAGCAATCAATAAAACATGCTGCCTAGAAAAAAACGCTCTAAGCTTTTTTGAACATGCTTTCCAACAATATTATTTGGAAATATACAAGCTGGCATATCAAAGCTGGTTACAACAATGAGAAATATGATCTCTACTTTTGTAGAATTCTCCCTTTCTAAATGCACTTTAAAAGAAGGATAGTAATTAAGATTGATTTTCTTGTTCTTGCTTTCTGAATTATGAAATGATACATTAAAAACATTTAGTAGGTGCAGCTCATTATTGAAAAGGCATGTAGGAACTCTGTTCTTAAATAAAACATTGACTAAATTACTGTGGAATTGAATAAATAATACAAAGCACCCAGAGGTTGCTACCATAATTGCAAAGTAAGCAGACATTTGATTATATTGCTTTAGAAGTGAAGGGAAGTAAAATTGCTGATATTTCTCAATAATTACAGGTCCCATTAGGTATTTTCTTCTCCCTAAAAAAGAGGAGTAAACAAATGCTGTGAGTCATTACATTTCCGTAATGACTTACAAAGTCTAGCACTAGGAAACTTTTAGGAAAAATTGTTGCTTAAATGAGCATGAGGGATCAAATACACTGCATGTTTAATGAAAATCCATTCTAGAATGTAATTAGGAAATTAAATGATTCATTGAGATTACTTTTTTACCTTTTGGTTCTAAATCCAGAAAATCTTATTACTTGGATTTATGTTTGTTCAATTCCCATTGGTTTGAATAGAGGGCTCTGGTTCAATAGTGTTTTAGATCCACTCTACATAGTTGCAGGGCTACAGTAGAGAATTTAGAACACTGAAATGTTGCAAACAGCCACCCTTGGTAGCCATACTGAGTTTTAACACCGAATGTAATTTTCAAGGAAGACATAACAAAACACTATGAATGTAAATGAAATGGGTTTGCAGCCTTAAAATGTCATCAGGAGTCCACTTATAAGGACTTCTGCACGAAATTAAAGTTAAGTAGTAACTTACACACAATATGGTTTATACAAGAATGTGTGGATTGTACCATAAGAATATGTAATATCCAAATCTCTGGTTTCAGTTTTCTCCTGTTATTTGGACAACTATTTAACTTCTATTTCTCTTAAAAAGTATGAAAACATCACATTAAGCATCTAAGAAACAACACTTTTTATGCAGTGCTGAAGGGCTGGGACAAAATATTTAAAGGTTTTGGGACACAAGGTATGTATTATATAGCTGAAGGAACCTGAATTTCTGCAGGTAAAAGAAATGTCACAGAAAAATGTTGTTACTTCTTTCAGTTTGATAGATACTCTCTACTAGATTTTTCTAACTTGCAGTCAAAAGTCACTTTCAAAGACTAAAGAAGCATATGTAATCCAAAATGAGACATGGGAGCCTGGAAAGTTTCAAATACTTCCAAATACCATAAGTAGTGGTATTGCAAGATTTAGCAGACATTTCAGGGATGTGCAAGCCAACATATATTAACCGACCAAGAAAGATATAAATGACAAATCATATCACAGAACAAATATTCCCTCTTATTTTACCTGAAGTAGGGTTTCCTAACACATACCTGTGATAGGGAACAGACTGTCTCACACCTCATTTCTAGTCTTTCCCTTTAGGATGAGCTGACATAGAGAGTCAATAATTTTACATTAGAAAACTAAAAGGCAATTGAAAGAGCCAACTCAAAGTCAAAGAGTAAGTACAACCCATCCAGATGTATTATTAGTTAGCTTCTTTTTCCTGACACTAGAAATGAACTTGTTCTTGTCCTGGTTTGAGGTAAAACAGAAGCAATTTTCTGTTCAGTAATTTTACTTTGCAGCTAAGCCTTTTCAAACTAACTGAACTGTCTGAAATTAACAGCATATTATCCAGATACTGTTTGCTCCCAGAGTGATAAGACCTGATTATTTATAATTTATGCCAAAGAATGGTATGCAGAGAGGCTCTTGCTTATACTTATTGCTATAACACCCAAAGTCAGCTAACTTTGCTACTTGCACCGTTGGAGCGTCAGAAGCAGAAAAGTGTAGAGGGGTTGCACCTGTGAGGAGGAGCGGATAGGACAGGTGATCCAAAACTGACCAACAGGTTGTTCCATCCCATCTGCCTCATGCTCATTATAAAAGCTGAGGGATCAAAAGGATCAGTCTCTTTCTTCAATGGCCGAAGTCTGAGGAGGATTCTGTATGTTCATTTGCCTTTGATCCTGATCTGTGCACTCCTGAATTCGATCCAGAATCCAGTTCCTGTCCGTTGCTGAGTCCAGTCTGGGACTTTCCCAGAGCCTGCTGGTGACATGATCATCAGCTTGGTACAGTTTTGTATATATTGTATATATTTCATTATTTCCTTTTTATTATTTTATTAATATGTTCATTAAAGTAGTTTAGTTTCTTTTCTAAACTTATAAGTCTCTTTCTCTCTCTTCCTCCACTCCCTGAAGGGAGATACTCTCTCTTCAATGAAGGGAGGGAGGTCAGAGAGAATCTGTTGTTCATTTCAGTGGTCAGTCAGGCCCAAACCACGAGTTCTCTATAACAATTTCCTACAATAGCAGTACATTATATTGCATATATCTCCTATATGTATGATGCATATACATTGTGCATATATCTATATCTTTGTATACAAGCCCATAAAAATATTTACATATATACACACATAAAAATATGTGTATGTTTGTACATAATACTTAGATATACATGCACATATAAACCAATACTTTACCTGTTAGTAGTATCCTGGATCACATGGGTATATATGTATATGTATGCTTACATATATGTATGTACACAAAGACACATATATATATAACCTGTATGTCCTGTATGATATAGAAAATTTCTGATAGCCAACTAAACCTGCCTACTTCTAAGGTCTGAACTTAAATTAGTCTTGTTGTTAATTTACCCTAATATAGTTAGATACTGTGCTTTATAAGAATGTTGGTTGGTTAAATATTTATAAGAAACAATAGCTGATTTTGCAGCTTAATTTCTAGCAGATGTCAGTGAGCATGGCAGTTTCAATTAAGTTTTCCACATTTTGCCAAGCTAACTAGGTGTAAGAAAGGAGGGAAAGAGAGCAGCACAGCTGAGTGAAGACCTGCTGGTCAAACTAAAGGGCAAGAAAGAGATGCACCAACAGAGTAAGCGGGGACAGGTATCCTGGGAAAAGCATAGTGATGCTGCCTGGTTTTGGAGAGACTGGGTCAGAAAGACCAAGATGCATCTGGATCTGAACTTGGCAAGAGACACAAAGAATAATAAGAAGGGCTTCTACAGGTATGTCAGCCAGAAATGAAGGTCAAAGAAAGTGTACCGCCCCCCGATGAGCAAGACTGGCAAACTGGCAATGATGGTTGAGGAGAAAGCTGAGGTGCTATACAATGGTTTTGCCTCAGTCTTCACTGGCAACCTCTCTCCCCGCACCTCTCGAGTGGATGGACTGCAAGACAGGCACTGGGTGAGCAAAGTCCCTCCCACTGTAAGAGATGATCAGGTTCATGACCACCTGAGGCACCTGAACATACAAGAGTCTATTGGACCTGATGAGATGCCTCCCAGAGTCCTGAGGGAATTGGCTGATGTAGTTGCCAAGCCACTCTCCACGGTAAATGAAAAGTGATGGCAGTCAGGTGAAGTCCCAGGTGACTGGACAAAGGGAAAAGTTGCACCCATTTGTAAAAATGCTAGACAGGAAGACCCTGGGAACTGCTGACCTGTCAGCCTCACCTCTGTGCCTGGGAAGATCATGGAACAGATCCTCCTAGAAGATATGCTAAGGAACATGGAGGACAGGGAGGTGATTCAAGACAGCCAGCATGGCTTCACCAAGGGCAAGCCCTGCCTGACCAACTTAGTGGCCTTCTATGACAGAGTGAGTACATCAATGGACCAAGGAAGAGCTACAGATGTTGTCTATCTGGACTTCTGTAAGGCCTTTGACACTGTCCCCCACAACATCCTCCTCTCTAAATTGGATAGGTATGGATTTGATGCGTGGACTCTTTGGTGGATGACGAATTGGCTGGATGGTTGCATTCA
>VZSZ01008489.1:165131-185030 GCA_013398815.1 Ibidorhyncha struthersii
GGCTGAGAGAGTTGGGGTTGTTCAGCCTGGAGAAGAGAAGGCTCCAGGGAGACCTAACTGTAATATTTCAGTACTTAAAGGGGGCCTACAGGAAAGATGGGGATGAACTTTTTAGCAGGGCCTGTTGCAATAGGACAAGGGGTAATGGTTTTAAAATAAAAGAGGGACAATTTAGACTAGACATAAGGAAGAAATTTTTTGCAGTGAGGGTGGTGAAACATAGGAACAGGTTGCCCAGGAAAGTTGTGGGGCCCCATTCCTGGAAGTGTTCAAGACCAGGTTGGACAGAGCTCTGAGCAACCTGATCTAGTTGAAGGTGTCCCTGCTTATTGCAGGGGGGCTGGACTAGATGACCTTTAAAGGTACCTTCCAACCCAATCCATTCTATGATTCTATGAAGTACCTGCACAAACTTCTGATTTCCCAGACTATCACAGTCAGCTATGAAAACTTTCCCCTGTCTGAAGAGGAATAATTTACTTGTAACATACTGACAGTCTCAGGGAACACAGAGCAAGGAATAGCCAAAAAATCCAGTATTTTCTGAAAGCAACACAATCCCAATTAAACTCTGTTTTAAAGGCACAAAAATCATATAGAGATGTTAGAAATGTGAACGCGAGACGGTGAGCCGACAGCTGGTGTCTTTCCACAGGTCAGGCTCCAGCTGTCCACATGGTGCTTTGGAAGAGCAGGGTTATCCATTCGTGTCGTGGATGTAGCACAGGTGGACCTGCCCACGTCCAGCCCATCCAGCCCTTGGGAAGGTACTGAGCATGTCTCTGCTCTCACAAATAACCTGGGGGATTTCCAGGGGACTTCTTACATGTAGAGAAAGTGGGTTGGCTGTAGATGGTGACTTGAGGGCTAAACCAATAGACTAAGACAACAGTGTTTTGTTTTGTGGGTTGTTTTATTTTTCCTAAGAAAAACTGGAGACAAAAGGAGGGGTGCAACCCTGATGGAGCCACTGGGTGGAAGAGGAAGTTCTGAAGCAACATTTTCAAGCAATTCTTAGTCTCAATATTCCATAAACCCAACATTCTTATGTGAGGTTACCCCAGGAAAATATTTATACTTGCTTCAGGATTTTCCCTGAGAATAGTACACACGAATACCAGTTGGCTTCCATTTTTATTTTCCTTCTCAAGTTTTATCAACTGTACTCCTTGCTGGTTTAGCTGAACTGTTGAACATCCCTCTATCAAACAATGGAAAGTTTCTTATGCTAACTTAAAGGCAGTCACAAGGATCTGTTTTTTTTGCTGCACAGATTGCACTTTCTTTAGATTTGAGTTTGTGACTTTGGTGTTTGGGGAAAATACTCAGTGATTTCCTCACCGTGGCTAGTCACAGGAAGACTAAAAAGTTTCTCATGTCCCTGCTGTAGTTACACATAGACAACCAAGCATTCACAGATCACTGAGTCAAAAAGTCTTAAAAACCCTCAAGAATATTTTTCATTTTTCTATAAGGTGGTGATTACCTGGTATTACGACTATTTCAGAACACCTAAACCTTTACTGTAGAACATAAAGTGTAGATCCAGGCTAAAGTAACCAGGAAACATTATGCAGTAGGATTAGCAGCAAAGTAAAATACAAGTAGGCTTTATATCCCAGGGATTACTCACTCATGAAGTGTGCAGCATGACATAACCAAAAGACTTTTTTCAGTATAAATCACTAAATATTTTTTCTTTGTTTTACATCATGTGGGTGTCAAAAGAAGAATGAAACCTGATGAAAGGTTGAAGCTTGAGAAAGTATCTTGGCAGCGACCAAGTCAGTCACTTTTCCAGGGCACATAATAATTCTTACAATTTTTAAAGCGAAGACTGAAAAAGACAGAGGACTTCTAGCTGTGCACTTTCTTCCTCTTTTCAGATAGAAGAAAGAGCTCAGTATGCCTTCATCTATGTCTCAGAACCAAGCCCATTTCCAGTTTTTGCACAACACATAAATGACTTCTGGAATCCATCATCAGCAGATATTTCTGAAGTCAGCTGCTTAGTCTGAATAAAAGTGAATCTAAAACTTCTATGTGCAATTAAATACGTAGTCTTATGTAAAGCATATGTAATTAAGAAGTAATAATACCCCTTTAGTTTGAGACATGAGATTACAGTAGAAATCATTGAGAGGGGAAAATAAATTTTCTCTTTGGGCAGGCTATTCCATGGTGTGGTTTCCTGTATCTTTCTTTCACTTAAACATCTGCTGTAATGGATAATCATTCTTACGTCTCCCAGTGTGAAACTTTCATTGCACACCACAGCAGACATAATTTATAAAACACAATCCATAATCCCATTTTACACATCATTCATTCAAGGTCATACATACTCACATGTCAGGCCCAGTGCTAGTGAATGAACACCTCAAATGTTATTCCTCAGTTGCCACATCTAGCTTCCTATTAGTGCTCAGGCTGGTTAAAGCCACCGAAGCACACGTATCGCCTACATACACTTGTCAGAGCAGCTACAAGGTCAGAAGGCCTCTTTGCCCCAACCTCACTTCTTTACAGGGACTGGAGCAATGCTTTCCCCCATAGCACATGAAACAGCCACCAATTTGCAGCTCCTGCACCCAAAGAGGGGTAAAGTCCTCTCCTGCTTTCAAAATACATTGGCAGCACACATTTCTACCAATCCATCCAGCTTTAAATTATGGTTTATACAGTGAGAAATAGACAACGTTTCCTGAAGAAATTTCTCCTCTCCAATTCATTTATGAGCAAGTAATTGGGCACACAGGGAACAGATCAGTATATCAAAGCAGTCAGTGTCTGGGTCTCTATACCAATGCAGCACATTTTTTTGGCAAGTTTTGTTTCTGAGTAGATTTAGTGTGGTCCCCTGGACCAAAAGTTCCCATCAGGTGTGCGGTTTGAAGCCAGTCAGATCACCACCATCAGGAGCTGCAGGCAAAGCTTCTGGTATCTTAAAATGCATTTGAGCTATATACTAATATTATTCTTTGTTTTGTCTTTCTTGGATATTTTTCAATGCATGGTTGGGGACTTACTCCACTCCAACATCATAGTTTTACTAAACAGGAAAAAATTTCTCTGCTAAACCACAGGTAAATCAGAAACAAGAACAGAAATAAGGTTGTCACCTACTATTAAACTGAAGCTTAACACTGTGTTATTTGACTCTGATGCAGAGAAGTAATTAATCTTGTGTGTACATGTGCAAGCACTGGTTATAACTGCTTTCTCTGGAGTTACTTATATGTCCTGCAGCAGTGAGACATCAGGTTCTCTAGTGGGAACAAAATCAGGATGCAATCCCAGATCTAAGACTTTCAGGAGCCTGCAAATGTTATTCATCTGCCAATAAAATATTTCCCAAGCTAATGTATTCCAAACTGGGAACATCTTTTAGACCATAAAGTGTCTAATGAATCTCTATTAACACAAGTGCAGAGACCAGCTGGACATTTTTATGCAGTTTATCATCCAGTATGTGTAAAAGCCAAGGGACTGTTAAATCTAACAAGCCTTTGTTCTGGTACACCACATCTGGGCCTGTTGGACCCACCCACATCTGGGGGTGATTTGGAAGAGGTAAATGATGAAATTTGATAGCATCTGCATTGACGAAGCAGCTGGTAAAATTCATATGTTTAGCATGCAAATCTTATCCTTACCTTGCTTTTACGTGAAGTGATAGCAAGGTCCTGAGTACTGGCTGATGAAGAGCATCCTTGGAGCAGGAAGTGTGGAGGCAAGCACAACTCTTTTTCAAAGAAGCCTTGCAGGTCCAAACGTGTGGATGTATTGAGGGCATTATCCGGCAGCTTTGCCTTATCGTGGAGAGGATTCAGTGCACCCACGTCTCTCGATTTCTCATTGCAGCCAACCTACCTGGATTTCCAAAAAATAGCAAATCCTACTTTGATTTAAGTCTGCATATCGATATTAACTTTGTCAGAATTACAGACTGTATTGCCTATCAGTGTCTTGTATTGATGAACACACCTAGATTTACAGCATGTAAGTCCCTAGAAATAGAAACTTTATAACATAAACTTTTGAAAACCAGGAATACAGTTAGACACAGATCAGACTTGACTTGTTTTATGGATGGCGTACTGGGATATATCAAGAGAGGATATTCATTATAATTTCTACTTATGTCTGAAATTTGTGAGCATAGTAGGTGATCTGTATTTTGGAAATGATGCAGCCCAGTCTCCTCAAATCTGCTCCATAGTCTTTATTGCAGTCTGAGGGAGAAGGGAGGGCTCCAAGTCTCACTAGAAACAAGAATGGGAAGGAAAGGTGAGGTCTTCATGTTAAATCTCCTACTAAACTGGAAAAGCATATAAGGAAGGGACTCTGATCATCACTTTGCAAAGCACAAAAAGGATCATGAAGATCTAACATTTTCTCCATCATCTCTGTGAGATGTTTTCAAATGAAAGAGAACATCTATTGAGTACCTGAAACTATATGTGTGAGAAACCTGACTGGCTCCACCCACGGCAGCGTGTATCTTCTATCTTTTCAGTGCATCTGTAATAGGCCACCTACTACTGGCTCATCAGACTTTTTTATCCAGGGCCTTGGTTCTTCCTCACAGGATTTCAGGACAGCGCAGGCAGGGACTCTTGTGCTGACTTCTCAAAATGTGATGTTCAATAAGGCAACTTGAATATCAGCCCAGCTCCACACCAGGTTTCCTGTCCTGAACACGCAATAGTCAACTACGAAAACAATTTTTAATAACCTCTAGTCTACCTACTAGACAAATTATTATTTTTTTAATTAAAAAACCCAAGTTTTTTATGAATTAAAGAAATATTCTTGTCATTATTTTGATCGTTAGATGAAAATATGTAAAATATTTATTAGTAGTTTACTTTCTCAAAACCTGTATGTGTACAAATGTATATATTTGTGTATATTTTTACACATACAGGCACAGGAAACAGGGTTATTTTAATTAGCTGTAGATCCCTCACAACTGAAAATGGGAAGACATTGCAGATTGTTTTGTTTCTGTATGTCTGAAAAGTCTCTGTAGCTGTCAGCTTACTAAGTGCAGTTGATATCTTTTGTGGTATACAGTGACTCTCAACTTCATGAAATTTGTCTTGTTATCATCCATCACTACTTCAGTCAAATCATACCGGAGGCAAGAGAATATAAGACGCATCTTAAGTGTGATTACACTGAAAAAAAATGAGACTATGGATTTCCATGCAATCTTTGTCAACAGCCTGTAGGAAATACTAATTTTCCAGGCAAAAATAAAATGCTTTTTCTGATGTCATCTTTGTCTTTACTATTAATGAAGTGGAACAGTGAGCTAAGTTGAAAATCAATCACCATATAAATAATTTGAGAGTAAAACCGAAGTGTAAGCAATATTGGTTATGATTTTGTATGCAAATATTCCTCTATGCAGCTGTTACAATAGTGCATTTTTATCAATTCAAACTCTCTCATATGGTAATAGTACCTATGATTATCACTTACAGAGTAATAAATACCTTGTCACAAATACTTTTTACCAAAATAAAATAAAATAAAATAATCAAGCATGTAATTTACTATTGCTACTTGCACATATATTTGATATAAAATTTCATCTCTAAATTCTACACTGGATTCTTTCCCAAATGCAGTAAGTTTGTCTACAAGATTTATTGTGTCTGTCATTATTAAAACAAATTAAAGCTTATATAATATCTTTGGTTGTGAATTTGTTAGGCATTTATCATAGATGAAACCCTTCTCTTTTCCTTTGTGTGTTAAGGTTTTGATACAAGTATTGTGAAAGGTTTTTCTAGCAAAGTGGCCTGTAACTGCACGCTTTTGGGTGTGTGATCTCATTTTACCTCAACCTCAATTTCAACCAGTGCCATGCTGTTGCAGACATTTGTGAGCTTTGGGCTGGACGTTTCATAACTGGACAGAATGTGAGCAGAGCAGAACCTAATGGTGAAGGGATAAGTGATCTCAGTCCTCGTGCTGGAAACTGGTCACAGTCAATTACATTCTTAGGGACAACCAAGGAAGGCATGCAGCAGGATGTTTGCATTGCAGATCAACAACAGTTGACACATCTGAGACATACCCATAACTTCAAGCTGTATGAATATCTCTGGACAGTCTCTGAAGTTTGGAGTGACTTGAGATGTGACATCTTGATTTCACTTTGTCTTTACAGAGAGCCTGATCACATAGGAAGCACCCTAGACATCTTATTCAACTGATACCATTTGTGTGACTTTACCATAATAACAAATGAAATAGATGAAGGCTATGGACCAGAAACTTTGCTGAGGCCCTCCTACACAGTAGGTAAATAATTTTAAACCTTTAAAACACACGAGATATGCGCGGTTTCCTCATTCCAATAGGATTAAGACAGCACCATCACAAGTGTCCGCAAGTGTCCATAAACAGCCAGTTCAATCATTAATTAGGCTGGCATCAGCAGTACCCCCTGACCCCACTGCCACAAAGTTTGCCAGTCTGTACGTCCCTGTCTTGGGGGGAATGTCATTTCTGTTGCTGCTCCTGTTTGCTGCAGTAGTGATAAACATCACTGGACCAAAACCAGACACCGATTATGTTAGGCATTGTAAGTGAATAATAGAAGGTAACTCTTGACCTAAAGAGCATATGATCTGAATAGAAAAAATGGACAGAAAAGGGGTCCAAATGTCATCATTCCTATTTGACAGAAGGGAAACCATGTTAAAAAAAAAGTTAGTGTAAACAAAAAGGTGTTGTGGATCTGGGACTGGAAGATAGATGTCCTGGATTAATCTTCTAATAAATGCCGATTTAATAGAAGATTAATTTTCTATCTCTGCATCCCACCAACACTGTTTTAAGTTACCTGCTGCAGAATTCTGTGAGAAGTGAATAGCAAAACAAAGAGAAGCACAAGTTCTTATGGCTGTGTATTCACATGCCTTTTTTCCAGGGATCCTGTTGACTACTTTCTGTATTTTTTAATTCTTAGTTACTATCAGGCTTTTCCCTGTAGTTAGATTTTCTTAGAGGTAACAAATATTTTCTTTGCTCTAAAGAAACAACAAACAGTATAAAATATACTAAAATTTTAACATAAGACGGTACAGGAAAGCAAGAGCAATTACCTTCACAGTCAAAAGAAGTACTACTTTGGACAGATTATAGACATCTACGAAATACTTTTCTTACACTTGTTTTTTCCTCCAAATATATCTTCCATTTGGAGTCTCCTGGCATTGACAATTTTGCCTTTTCTTTCTTTCCACAATTTGTTTTGCTCCTTCATAGGGTGTGTAACAAAGGTGTCTCTGAACTCAGATGATGTACAAGTATGTGTCTGTAGATAAAGTCTTCATATGTAGAGGGCAATGGTGGATCCTCATGACAAAATTCCTTTGCCTAGACTTTACTGTGGTCCCACACACCTGATGTCTTTTTCACACCTGCAGGATACTCCACATTTTTTACTGTTCTCCCTGCCTTTGCTGATAATGCTGAACAGTGCATGCCTCGTGCCTGGCTTGCTGACACACTGTTTCCTCCTGAGAAGACCTCAGCAAAAGCAGAGACAGTTGATGTTACTCGACACAGCTTGGTAAAAGAATACTGGAGGAGCTTTACTCTAGAGCTGTATTTTGGACCTCTGCATCTTGCACCTGCCTGCTCAAACCTGTTTGCTTTGCTTGGCTGGCTGTGACTCTTGTGCAGAGCTGACAGATACCTATGTAAGGATGCCCCTCTGGAGCCACTGATGTGGCTGAAATTATGTCCCCATGAGAAGCATTTTGCTGGCATATAGTAGACTTGGTTTTCTCTACCTCCTGGTGATGATATGGCCTTAAACGAAATACACATTTTATCACCTGAGAAGATTAAGTGACCTGCATGTGGTTTATATTTTTTTTTTCCATCGGGTACAAAAAGTTTTTCTTTCTTTTCAGCAGTTTCCAATGAGATTACAGAAACACATCCACTATTCATGGGTGTGAGCAGGGCTACGCTGGCAATATACAGCTTCATGCCAAATACTAAGTGTATTGCCTGGGAGACCAAACTGGGATCCACTGACGGTACTAATTTCCCTGGTTAGCTGCACTCAGCTCGGCAAAGTAGGACAGCTTGGATCTCTGTAAAAATCAAGTGTAAACAAAACCAAATTGGACAGCTCTTTTCCACTTTCTTAAAAGGAACAATATTTTTTCCTTAGTGTTACTTTTAGCTGCAAAAGCTTTTCCTAGAGAAAATCAACTAGGGCTCTCTATAGCCTTTGCATTAATTGGAAATAAATTACCCCTTTGAGAAAAGGACAATAAACACATAATTACATTTAACCATACTGATTTTATTTCAGCCATTCCTTGAGACAGCTGCACAAAATAGCATAGAATGGCTTTGAAATTCAGAAAATATCCATTCTATACAAGTCGTCTTAAGAGGTTTCACTGAGTTTTGGCTACAAAGGAATGCACCTAAGAAATAAAAATACTATGTCAGATTTAGCCCTCTGATTTTTACCTGACTGCTTTCAACTTTTAGCTCTGTTGCTTTTCCCATACTCTATCTTTTCCTTTTTGGGTGCTGTTTTCCTTTGACGTTTGCACTTTGAAACATCAGGAAAGTGAGGAGACTATGTTCTTTTTTCTTCCTTGCACCTCAGAGATTCCACTAACACCATCACAGTTTTCTTCTGGTTTGGGGGATATGTTCAAACTGTTCCTGTCCATTGCTGCTCAGAGCAGTAACTGTACATGAATCCTGACAGTATTGTGACCCCTGGCTGTTAGCTTATCCTTCTTAAACTGCAACAGAGATCTGCTTACACCTCTGCTCCTCGTCTTCCTCTGTGATTGGGAGAACATTTTTTGTCCCGTCCACAGAAACTGAATCTTAAATCCTGTTTGGGATCCTTAAGAAATGTATCATACTATGCAATACTATGGACCCAGTAATAATTCCATGTATTGACAGCCCTACTTTTTCTTTTAGGTGCTTCCTAATTCAACATTGCTTTCAGACATCTTCTTTAAAGTGTATAACAAAGTGATTTTCAGGATTCCTGCAGTATTAGTTTAGTTTATTTACCTCCAGTTATCACAAAATCTGTTTGTATCACCACTTCTAATATTTTATTGTCACAAACCTGAAGCACATTATGAAAGGTCTATTACTCCTTTGTACAATAGGGGAACTTAGGCAAAAAAAATTAATTTCAGGTACTAAATGATTTATGTTTAAGGCAATGTCCAAGTCCTTTCTAACTCCCACAGTAGATACTAAATTCTAAAATGATGACTTCCAAATCCCTAGTTAAGCCACCACAGCATTTCAGGGAACTCCAAATTACTTATGGCTCCTAGTTTTCAACATTAAAATGCACCACATCCTTGAGAGTTTTCTCTTTGATATGCCTAAATGCCACTCCTCGTTGACAACACTGACTAACTGATCATTATTTAATTCTCAGCTCCACTAGCATCTGAAGAGGCTGACCCTCTACATGTGTGTGTTAAATGGTTCAGCCTCCTAGATCTCATAGAAATATGCTGTTTCTATTACTAGGGTGCTTGATGCTGAAGTGAGATGCATGGACCGCTATACTCAGTGTAAGTGCCTAGCTGTGGGAAACAATTTTTGGTTGGGGAAAAGGTGTAGAGGACTTGCAAAGTCATCTTGTTGATGTGTGACCACCTATTTTGAATATCCATTGGCGTCTTCATCTGGGAAATTGTGCTAGGATGGAAGTTCTGAGTGATGCAAGAGACTTCTTAGATTAGTAGATTCTTCTTAGAAATTAGTAGATTCTTCTTCTTAGATTCTTAGCTTAGATTTCTTTTCAAAGAAATTATCTACTCCCAACTTGGGTCCATTTTCAGCCTTGCAGAATGTTTCCCCTCTTTATACATCTTTCTCGTAAATATTATCCACTGAATCATGATTGTAAGTAACATTATCGGCACAGTGCTTGCTTTCATTTTCATATGCAATTGCTTCATTATTCACTATTTTATTTGAAAATATATCTTTTTTTAATCGGCTTTGTCAGGGGAACCTTGCCTTCAAATGGTTGCTGCATGTAGTTAAGAGCAAGTCCGCTTCCAAATGCGATTTAATCTGATTATTGAACAGAAGCTGAGTTTCTGATAAGTGTATACCATTCCTCTAAGTCCTCATTTCTCCCTTTTGCAATTAATAGGTAGGGGTCCTTTGACATGACTTGTATTGTTTTTTTCTTGTGCTTCCTTGACATAGAATGTTCTCTTGTGCATCTGTGTGTCTTGTCCTTGTGTGTCTGTACCCTGAGAATGGTTTTGGTGGGTATCTGTGCTGAGTCAATCTGACAGATTTGATGGGTAGCATTCAATCAGATCTTGAGAGGAAAAGCAGACACCTGTTTGATGCATATGAGCGCAGAGGCCTCTTTTAGACAACTACTAACTTAGGCCAAGCCTGACACCAGTGCAAATTATTTTTACGTTCACATCCTCCAGATGTCCCAATATTTAATGTGCCTACACAGTCTTATGGTTACTTTAGTGATATCAAGTAGCATGGGACCCAATGACTGAATTCCTAACAGGTTTTTAATTACTTGGTGCTCATTTTCCAGGTAAATGGATTTTTCATCCTGCAAAATTCTAAATCAGTTTATGATTAAAATTCGGAGAAAATAATTCTTTTAAGATTTAGATTTGGGAAAACGTATTCCATGTATATTTTCTCTCATACATATCATCTGTCCCATTTTTTCCTCCCAGCTTGCTAACACAAAAGCACTGTTTATACCTAAAGAATAATATCCTGGTTTCAGCCATGAATAATTTGAGGTTTCCTTTGCTCTGCCCTCACTTCTCCTTCTTTGAGATGGCAGACGGTAAGCCCAGAAGAGCTATAAGACCTGGGTTGCAAACAGGGTTCCCTTCTGCTCCAGAGGGCTTGTCCCCAGCCCACATAGAAGAGCCAGGAAATTTTAGAGGTTCATACTCCACTGCCTTGATGTCTCTGTCTCTGAACAAGGAAAACCAGACCAAACCAAAGCAGCAACTGAATGGGGCAGCTGGTTATTTCCAAGAATTCTACATCCTGTAAACTGCTCTTAATTACTAGTCCTCTCTCTGGTCAGCTCTTCCAAAATGCTGGTTGATATTATGACTATTGACATTATATGAAGGCAAAACATTTCCATAGAAGGATTATGCTGATAAAAGAAAGTGGGATTGCTTTTTGTGGGAAGATACAAGCGGAAAAAAAGATCAATAAACAGTTCTGCACAAATTAGCAATGGGAGTAAGACCAGTTTTGCCCCTCTCTGCAGTTTTGGCAAGTTGATTCTTCAGATGAGTAAGCAGTGATGCTTGCTAATTCTAAGAGATGTTTGTTTTCTTAGCTGTTCTTGCTAAGCAATAAACCTTTAAAAATTCCCTGGGGGATGAGTGAAAAGCAGAAAAATTAGAAATGAACATATGTTAATTAGTATAATTAGAAATTCTTTGCACATGCTGCAATTAAATTACTTGCAGTTGCCTTGAAGAAAGTTTAAAAGACTGTCCTTATTACAATGTTTTTTAAATTGCACTTTATTTTTGAAATGACACACAGGTTCTTTTTTTTTAAATTGCCCTTTGTTAAAAATGCAATTAGGTAATTGGAATAAGATCAGGCATGCTAGGAAGAGAAGGAAGACTGGACATGACAAAAAGTCACTTTTTTTTGACATTTAAGACATTTCCCTTAGAAAAAGTATAGACTGAAGAAAGAATAATTTTGTCTAACCTCCATAATGCAGGTCTGAGATTAAGAGATGTAGCAAGGTACATTTCCCTAGTTGTGGGCAATTATGGCAGATGTTCTGGAGACTGTGAATTCAATTTTATTGTCTGATGCCTGCAATTTACAAGATTTCATAAAAACATTAATTGGATACACAGAAACAGTCTTACTAGTTTGGTTGAACATCAGATAAACTGTTCTGCTTGGTTTGTTTTTTGCAGAAATGGTAACACATTATAAGGGGGTCCACTTTTCCACGTACTTTATTTTGCAGTGCATATATAGTTGCTTAAAAGGTTGCAAGAGATCTGCTTCAGTAGACCACATTATTTCTGAGGTTTATGCCAAATATACAGCAGTCTTAGAAGGACCAGAACTTGCAGTACTTCAAGCAAACTTAATGATGACATCATGTTATTACAACATAACAAAACATGTCACTAATCCATCCAGGCAACCCACATTTTAGGATGATCAGAGCCACCTAAATTCCTGTTTCATTTTGTCCTTAGTGGCTCAAACCACCTATGAATTGGTGAAGTACAGAACCTTTAAAAATTCCTCTCTCTTAAGAGCATTCAGATCACAAAAGTGAATGGTATGTTTCTGGCAGAGAGTGGGTGTTAGACTTGGGTTTGACCTGAATACAAACACTGCACTGGGCTTATTTGGACAGTTGAATTAAGTCAATATATTTAGTGTGAACGATAATTTGGGCACTGAGAGTGAATTTTTTGCATACAAAATGTGAAATCTGGCTGCAGTAGCAGCTATAGGAGACCAATGCTGCACTCAAACTCAAATAAAAGATCTGAATCCTGAATTGTACAACCATATTTAAGAACATAAGGGAAGGTGATGTCTGGAAGATTATAAACATTTAGACTAGTCCAGAAAAATGAATTGAACTATTAGATGAGGTTGTTTCAGAGACATGTCTTTGTAGGTGGACACTCACTTTTTAGACCACTAAGAGGAAAGCAAACAAAATCAATTTACAGCCTTGCCAAGGCAATATCAGCAGCCATGGAGAGTTAACCATTGTATATGAATGTCTGCTGATAAAAACAATCCCTTTGCAGAGGGACAGAAAGATGGGTTTCTTCTTTTGTAATTACGTGTCATAAATATCAAGCTAGAGAGTTACGCCTCTGCTTACTCCCTCTTCCTGGCCTTCAGAAAGACAAGTTCTATTCTGCAAGGTCGAGAAAAGTCTGAAGGAGAGGTATGGAAAATTGCACTTTGCCAGGCAGAGAAGAGAATGAATCCAGTTGTCCTACATTTTAGCAAATCTTCCTACCACAAAGGTAATTTTGAGGGTTCTTTCTTCTTCTTCCAGTTTTGAAAAAGGTCACATCAAAACTTTCACTTTCTGTAGTCTTATTCCACAGTTGTTTGGACTATTCTGTGAAGATAATCCTATCTAATCCTATGAGAAAGTGAGAAATTCAAGGACCAGAGATATTAAAGCTGGTGAGCTGAAGGCAAAGAGAGGATTCGTCCACAAATTAAACCTTCTTGAGGTAGTGATGTGTGACATGTCTTTCTGAACCAGTGGAAGGGATCGGCTTGCCTTGGTGGGCTCGCTCATTCACAAGCAGGTATGTGTAGTCTGGCAGGGTTTTCATCGCCATGTCTGTTTATATGGAATGTGTTATATGAAGGTGAATGAAACAAGCACTCTTGTTGCTTTGAGAACTACCCTTATGCAATGCATTTTTTTCCTTGCCTCTCTATATGATTTTAAGTGATTTAAAACACATTTTACTGAACTACTGCTGCAGGGAGGTTTTTAAGTTTCTAAAGTGATAATAGCTAAGAATCACTGAAAGAGATAAGTCAGGATTTCTCTAAGTATATCTTGATCTGATATAAGGTGTGTCTTAGGGAGGGCAGTTCTAATGACCTGGCAAGCAGTAAAGCGTTCACATAGGACAGTAATTTTTTCAAAAATCTCCAAATCAAGACCCTCTTTATGTGGACAGCCATCAGCAGATTTTTTTTTTTCCTATAACATCTTCACGTAGATGAGACATCACTTCAATAAGGATATTAGACTCTAAGATGACCACTTAAGACAGTAAGGAAACAACTCCCTTGAAAAGATGAGCAAAGCACCTGTACGTTCTCTGTGGGCAAATCCATTATCCTTCCTTCCGTTCCCTGCTTCTCCCTCCTCACAGACACATGCATGAAAGATTTAGGGGAAATCTGTAGTTGAATGCTTATAAAGAATTTTATCTTTCCTGGCAATTTTCATCAGTGAGCCCAAGAGCTGAAACCTTAATTCAGAGTTCTGAAGTTTCACTTGGATCTCTCAACAAAAGTGATTCAACTACACAACTTTAAGCATGATTGTCCTGGTTTGAGCAACACAGGACTACTTTCTCTTCTAATACTTGGGAAGACTGCACTTTTAGAAGACTCTAGTGTCTGAATTTGTGAAAATATTTACTTTTTAGCCAGCTGTGGCGTACAGGTTTCAAGGTCTCAATGTTTTTGAGCTCGCCAGGTGCAAGGATGAGGAGGAGCAAGACCTGAGAACTTGACCCAAGCTGGCCAACAGCATTATTTCATACCATGAAGGTCATATTCACTATAAATTAGAAAGTTTGTTGAGAAGTTCGCTCTCCCCCTTGGTGGCTGCCATCCTGAGAACAGCTTGCCCTGGTGCTGGGCCCCTGAGGCCTTCCCTTCCTCCCGAAGCCATAGCGCTCGCAGTGTCCGCTGTTGGGAGTGAACAGCTCCCTACTGATAGAATGGGCTGAATATAATCTTTGCATATTCTGTATTGGGATCAATATTGGTTCTTTAGTGTTATTAATGTTAATTGTCTAATCTTACTCTATTAAATCTGTTTATACTTCAACTCCTGGGTTTCCCTGTTTTTCCCGATTCCCTTTCCCGGGTGGGAAGGGATCATCGGGTAATAGAATGCCTGTTTAAGCAACAATAAATTGTTATGGGTTCCTCAAACCATAACAATGATGAAGATGAGAAATAACATCCCTTTAAACTTCTGACTTTGCAACCCCATATGGCACATACAGTGAAACTGCCAGGTGTGAATTGTGAAGAAAATTCTCTTTCAGTCTTCAGGCAGAGTGGCTCTCATTTTAAGACTATCAAAGCAGGAGTCTTTGATGCTTCTCCTTTATTTTCACTGGTTTAAGGTTCTTGGACTCCAGAGCTACTTCATTGTAGAAGTGGAGAGTTTGTTTGTGGCAACAAACACAGTTTTGTTGTTTTGTTTCTAGGGGGAGGAAGAAAACACTTTCCCTGCTTTCAATTTTCTTCTGCATTCAGGCAAATCCACAGGTCAAGTTATTCCTGACAAGATATGTCATTATTTTATCTTTGTGAATGAAGCTGTTGAGAAACTGCTCCTAACCACAATATTTGTCCACAAATCCAGGTCTGCTATATTGTAGTTTAATGTTAACTTTTTGAAATGACAAGCCCAAGAGGTGAAAAGGCAATTCCAGACCAATCCAGACAAAAATCATATTAAAGCAAAGGCAGAACTTTTTACAGATCAGTAATTTTGCATTTTGACAACCTCCTGCAATGTCTGGAGCTTCAGTGAAGAAGTCAAAGATCATGCTAAAGGGTAGGCAGGCTTTAAGGGTGGGTGGGATGATGCATGCCCGGTTGAACAAGGGCTTACACATGCTGTCAAAGTTTCTAACTATCACAGCACAGCTTGGTATCAGTCAATGAAATTAGAGACATCTACTTAAGTTCAATTACTTTACATTTAGAAACCTGGTCTAAAGGAGAGGAGACATAATGGATAATAAAGGCAGTTTTTTGCTTTGAGGGAAAAGAAAGGCAAATCTAACCACTGTAGGATGGTCTGTCTAGATTAAACACAGTATTTTTCCTATGTATTGAATTTTTACAGTAGCAATATTTGATACTTTCTTCCCACCCACAAGGGCAAAAACCTGTTTTACTCATGTTAGGCATTTCAGTTTTATCTGAAGTAATACATGATTCATTGCATTTAAGTACTGTGGGTAGTCCGACCATTTTTTAGTTGAAGTATAAGGAGACATTACAATGAGTTTTCTTACATAATGGATGATCTTTTTTCTCTTGTTAGCTTTGCAGTTGAACATCTCCGTAAGGCAGTACAATCTATTACCCTTTTCTCAGATACATTATTTATGATAACTGTAAAAGTGTGCTTCATTTTTCTTACAATAAATTCATACAGGGTTCCTCAAGATGGATATATATTTTGTCATTGCTAACTTATACCAGTTCTTATTTTGGAGGTGAACACTCAGATGCTCTTTATTTCTGGAAGCACTGCCTGGAAGGCCTCGTTTGAACCTTAGCTGGTTTTGCATGACCTATCAACTAAGAAAACACAAGTGGGAAAGATTCATGCTCAAACCAAGTGGACTGATGGAGTGATCAATAACAGATCTGGAGGGAGATACACAAGACTTATCCCTTAGGTTTATTAATACTGATGGAAGAGAAATTGGTTGGTTGTGCAAAATTCAGACCACAGTTCTTTTGAAGTTTTGTAATGACATGTAGGCTAACTATTACATGACTCATCACTTAATGACTGGTATTGAATATATTAAGAATTATAGGAAAAGACTATTTATTTAATCACTGGCTTGTCTACTATACAAAGCTAAACCTTCCCAATGAACTTTTATTTGCTCCCTTTATTTTCTACCCTCTGCGACCTCAGGTATGTCATCTCACAGTAAAGCATGGGACATGATCTGCATGAGGATGTCGTTGCTCTGGCTCTGGACAAGAGCTATCATGGAAACAAAACATTCTCCAGCAGTTAGCCTAACACACACTTCAGGTCTGCATAGGACTCAAAGACCTGCTGACCTGGCCAGTCTTCAAACTTTAGTAGCAGACACCCTCAAATATGGCTCCTTTCTCATGCTTTCTCTTACGTGTTGCCTCTCCAGTTGCATCCCTGAAAGTAGCTGGCCAGGGAGCCAAAGATCCACTCCCCAACTTGCCACCTTCATCAGGTCACAGCATGGCAAGTGCTCTCAGGGAGGCACCAAAACCAAAGGTTTCCACGCCCAAAGGAGCACCATAAGCTTATGCATTCCTAAACAAAACCTAGAGTTGAACCTAGCTCCTGGAGCAGAACCAATGTGTCGAGCACATTCTTTCACTGGTATGAAGCATTTCTTAACCTTGGAGACTAGGTTAAAAAGATTCTTACAAATTATCTTTTACAGCTGAGTGACTTGAAACTTTTATCATTTCACGCATGAGACAACACAGCTTTACTGGCGTATAGATAACTTTTCCTAGGTTCTAAAACTCATTAAAAGGTGGTATGTCTGACATTAAATTTTTCCAGAAGGCACTGACACCAGGAAAGGAAGCACCTGATGGGAATAACATCAACTAAATGCACAGGTAAATAGTTAAATAAATACTTAATACACTACTTTTGGACCTCCATAAAGAACTGGGAAAAAAATGTTACGTCAAACATAGCTCTGCACTGAATTATGAAGAGACATTATTCAGAAAGAACTTAAAAACAGATGAGCAACACCATGATTAAATACATCTTGTGAGCTTAGGAAAAAAAATCTCAAAAAACTCCAGGAAACCTGAAGAAATCCAAACCCACAAAACAACCTTCGATAAATCACTGCCAGCTCTTTTGTAAGAAAAAAAATCCTGACTATGCTTAGATCCTTTTGTACTGCATCATGTCCAAACTCCTTCTACAGATATTGTTGATGTCCTTGAGAAGGTGGTTACAGATTTACCTTCTTAGCAAATGGTTCAAAGGGTTTGTATTCACAAAGATTTTTTTTTTAGGATTTTATTCCTGCCTATTTGAATACTGCTGAGGGAAAGCCTTTGAGAGGTCTGGTGGGAATAACTTCTTCACACACAGAAATAGTCAGGTATCTGAACAATGTTGAACCTACCAGGCTTAATGCCTTCACAACACTTGGACCTCCAGAGTTCTTTCAGATTGTCTCCAGATATGGGATAGTACTCTCTGAACAGAAAAAACAATCTCTTTTAGAAACTGTAAGTGGGCGTAGTGAAGGGTATGGGAACTGTATGCTAGGAATGTTAATGCACATCACATAATGCAAAACACTTTGATCTAGTGATCTTACCTGGAGACATAGTGAACACCCATGAATTGAAACTGCTCTTAGTCACACTAATGAGAATGTCAATTAACCTTAAAATACAGATTCAGAATTTTGAACTTTGAAAAGGGTACAATAAATTGCAAATTTATCAATGGATTAATTGCATAGATTTATACATATATACTATATATATACACTATACTCACTTTAACAGATATTTTGTATCATCTAATTATATTGGAACATGCTTTGGCAGAATCTTCTAATTATTTTTTCCCAAAATACAAGTGCTTATGAAGTTTTAAGTAGAACAATTAGTTCCACATTTTGAATTGTGGAGGTCCAAGACCCAAGAAGCATAGGTTGTTTTCATCTAAAGGAAAGATTTTTATTCTCCAGCTATAGGTCTACTGGTATCACTGTAGGTTTTTTGGTAGTCTTTCTTCTATAGGCCTGTTACACTCAGTTCTACTTTGATTTGTAACTCTGCTAAAATTGTGATAAAAGAAATTACAGGAGACTACATCAGTTAGTATTTACAACGTTATTAGAATAATTATTAAGAGTAATAGTAAAACATTTTACCTTTATGAATAACTGCTATCAATTTCAAGATGATCTTAACACATTACAATTCAGCCCACTTAAACAAACTGAAATAAGCTTGGAGAGGATGATTCAAGAACTATTTATGAAATACAACAAAACTTTAACTAGAGTCTTACATTGTAAGCATATTAAAATTGGTAGCCTCAGTAGACTACTGCAAAGGAAGCAATATCTCACGCACTGCTTGTGTGATGACAAGAGCACAGGTTGTGTCCAAGTACTCAGCAACTAAAGCACTCATATCTTAGTAAGATAACATTCCATTCTATCCAGTTTGATTTTACTTACATGTATACTTTTTCATTTATGAACACGTTTATTACTGAAGACTGAAAAAAATAAAAATTAAAATATTTATTATGGGCCATATCACCCTGAAAAGAGTTTTCTTTCAGATTGTAAAAGAATTGCGAATCCAAATAGTGGTTGGTTTTGGCTTGATCTCAGTCATCTGATCAGAGTGGACAGATTTCTGCAGCTTTTATTTAATATCTTCTTGTAAGAGTTCCTTTTTTTTTTTTTCTGCATACATTTCCTTTGTTTTGGCTTCTCTTTTGTCTCTTTAATTTGTTCCTCAGGGATGTGTACTCCCTCATTAGTCATGGAATATCATATCCTTTGGGCCATGTATTGCTATTTATTTTTCTTTTGTCACAGTACAGAAAACCAATGTGGTAATAAAATATCACAACCAGCATTCATCTTCAGACCCTAGCTACTGTTTATTTAAAGTAGGGGTCATTGGTATACAAACAAGCCTTACTTTAAATATACAGTGTGTGTTTTCTGACTTCATAGCATAACTTCCTAGGATAATGCTACTCAATTGTTCTCTTGTCTCTGTGGTTTCCTATTAAGGTACCAATTAGCAACATAATAAAATAAGTAAGTCATAATAAAATAAAAAAGATGAATAAATTACCAGAATATTGGATGAGGGAAAGGCTGTTGATATTGTATACCTGGACTTTCAAAAGCATTCTATACTGTCCCCCATACAATTCTTGTGGAAAAATTGGCTTCGCATGGCCTGAATGAGCATACGATCCGCTGGATCAAGCACTGGCTGCCTGGAAGGTCCCAAAGAGTGGTGCTCAATGGATTTAAATCCAGCTGGCGGCCGGTCGCAAGTGGTGTGCCTCAGGGCTCAGTGTTGGGACCATTTCTGTTCAACGTCTTTATTGATGATCTTGATAAGGACATAGGGTGTATCATCAGCAAGTTTGCAGATGACACCAAGTTAAGCAGGAGTGTTGATTCCCAGGAGGACAGGGAAGCTCCACAGAGAGACTTAGATAGATTGGATCACTGGGCCAACATCAATGGTATGAGTTTCAACAAGGGCAAGTGCCAGGTTCTGCACTTGGGCCACAATAATCCCATGCAGCGCTACAGGCTTGGGGAG
>VZSZ01008489.1:185113-213850 GCA_013398815.1 Ibidorhyncha struthersii
CTCTACAACTATTTGAAAGGACACTGTAGAGAGGTTGGTGCTGGTCTCTTCTCACAGGTAATTAATGACAGAACAAGAGGGAATGGCTTCAAGCTCCAACAGGGTAGGTTTAGACTGAACATTAGGAAAGAATTTTTCACAGAAAGGGTGGCTGGGCATTGGAGGTGGTTGAGTCACCATCCCTGGATGTGTTTAAGAGACGTTTAGATGTGGTGTTGGTGGATATGATGTAGGGGAGAACTTTGTAGAGTAGGGTAGATGGTTGGACTCGATGATCCCAAGGGTCTCTTCCAACCTAGACAATTCAATTCTATGAAATAAATCAATGTATCTAAACAGAGTAGTCCACTGCTTTTACTGACACAAAAATGTAATTTATAAATTACTTTTGATTTCACATACTTTACAGTGATTTGCATCTGTTACTAAAATGATTGCTTTCAAATTAAAAAAAAAAAAAAAAAGAAGAGACACAAAACCTGTGAGCATAAGTTAAAAAATGTAAGACAGTTTCTGGATTACATTTTGCTTAAGATGACACATTGTTTGGTTAAGTTCGTGACTACAGCTATTAATTAATGTATGCTATTTTTTCAGGGTTGTAGTATTAGCCTAGTATTGAAGTCAAATACTTTCTAGCACATATTCTTTTATTTCTCTCCCTGCACAGGGTCAAATGGACACTGAATAGTCTATTTCTGGTCACAAAAAACTTGGAAGAATTGTGTATTGTTGAAGCATCAGAGATGACTGCCTTTCAAATGAGTTTGAAGGGGATTGGAACCATATTGAATGACATTTGAATATGCATCTTGGACTTTGTTATTCTCAGTGTGTTGGTTAGTTGAGTGATTCCCCCCAAACACCTTATTTTAGCATGGCAAGTCTTACCATTAATTAGAAACATTTAGATAATAGGTACTCCTTTGTGAAGGGAGCAAGTTATCTGATTTACTGAAGGCAATTATACTAACTATGGCAAGTACAATACAATCCTCCAGCCCTTACTTCACTTGCATGTGAAATGAGATTTCCACATAACCTTTCTAAGTAATATCACTATGTATAAAGCTACTTAAAAACTTCTGAGACCCATTTATTTTCTAGATATTTCTACCCACTCAACAGCAGAAGTTTACTTTCATATTCAAAGGAAGATTTTTGTACTGTAAAAATCATCTGCAAACTGGTCTTACAAGAACCATTTATCTATGTAGATGCTTTACTTTAAATTAGAAAAAGATATTTTTATATATTAAGAAAATTCAAAATAAATATGCAACTACAGATGATTAATTAAATTATGGAAAATTATGGATTGCTGAAGGAAGAAAAAAAACAAACCCCCAGCTATTTTACAGACCTACTCACTGCTGAGTATTTAGTTACCACCAGAGAAAGCCAAACAACTTGAAAGCAGATTTGATTTTGTGTGTAGAACTGAAATCTAGTACAGCTTTGTTAAGAGATCTATTGAGGTATGTGACCAATTTGTCAAGCTACTTCTCCCCTTTGAAAGTTAAGACATTTAAGCAGAAAAATTTTTCCCAAACCTGGGCTGATATGTTTCAAGGGGTTGGGAAAAATGCAGTGTTATTTTCTAATAAGCGGCTATAATCAAGGAAGTTATGGTAAATTTGTTCAAGTTTTGCTGTGAATTTTGATGAATCACTTCAACAACTGTAACAACCAAGTTGAAAGCCAATAGCGGAAAGTCACTATATCTTGAAAACCGTTACTTTATCAAATAGAGGGAAACTAGCATGATCGATCAAAGTATTTTCAAGAAAAAGGAATAGGTAACCTTGCTCACATATAGGTACTATGTTGTGGGGAATAACAGGAGTGGTAAGACAATTAAAAAATATTACCCCCCCCCCCCAAAAATACAAAACCAAAACATGACTATATCCATAAATACCAATAACAGTTTCAGCTGCAATCTGAAGACTTCTTTGCTGTCAACCGGAATGACAATATCCAGGGAGTAATGATCACTGGTGTGATTAAGGGCTATCACTCTGATGGTACTGGAAACCTTGTGATCTTAACAAATAACAGACGAAATATTTCCATAAGAACATAATTTGTGTAATCGAGCATGCTAATTAGAAGATTGCACCAGAAATATCCAGTCAAATGGTTAAGAAAGTCACATTCAGAGATACTTTTTAGGTTTATCATCTACCATCTCCTCTAGTTCTATATTTCTGCTCAATGAACTTGAGAAGATAATCTTCTTACTATGGCCATGTTCATTGACAGAGTTTCCTTGAAGGGATATATTAAATTATATACATCTTTTAGTAATAAACAAAACCAGATATCTAATTCCTCAATTTATGCAACAAAAAGCTTACATGGTGTAAAATGTTTTGATTTATGTTGCTCACATGGTCTCACTGAATAATTTTATTAGGTTCCATTTCTTAATATTAGTGACCAGACTGTAGGCTTTAATTTGGAAGGGAAAAAGCAAACATCCTCTACACAACCCTGTCCCCTGATCTAGATCTACCACATACAGTGGCAGGTATGGAGTAATAAATGTGTGTGTTCGTTTTCATTCATTAGAAAATGATTAATTGGGTTGTCATGTGACAGTGAAAGAGTAGTGTGGCCCATAAGGTGCTACTGTCTCTCTGATCTTTCTAGAGTTGAGATGATTAAAAACCGTGCCTGGAATTAAAGTGCTAAAGACTATATGCTATTGCTACCTGGAAAGTATAAATATAAGAGAATGATGTTCCATTGTATGCGAATGATCTAAAGGATGGCAGAGAAAGGAAAAAAACAAAAGTATAGATCAAATAGGATCTCTTGGGAGCAAAAGCATTTTAAAAAAACATAAAAGCCACCCTTCCCCCCAGTTCTAGGTTTAGTTCTGTGTGTCTGCTATAGATGGATAGAAGGGTAGTGGATAATTAAGTCTATGAGATCAGGGAGATATATACTATCAGGGATAGCATTATTATGTGACACATTCACTGCCCAGAAACAGCTTGATAAATGAACATGAATAGTAGTGCTAGTGCCCAGCAATTCTCAGATGTGTTAGCTAAAAGTTTTCTGTATCAAATAGTCAACAAATCAGTCAAAACAGATGATGGTATTTGTGCTCTAGCTTTGGAAAGAAATGAGGAAGTTACAGAGGATTGATGATACAAAATAACCTTGGAAAAACATGATCACAAGCAGGTTTATTTTAAGCAAAGCAGCAAAAAAACCTGGATTTGTAACTGTAGTTCAGATTTTGGAAAAGCAAACCTGAATAAATTTAAATAACAAGCTAGTGAAACCCACTGGACAAAGGCACATAGATACTTGAGTATATAAAACATTTGGAATTTCTCCAAAACAAAGGTGGAAAACATGTCTGGAATGAGGGGCAAAAATTGTCTGAAATTTATATTCTAAAAAGGGAAATTGTAAGAAACAGTGCCAGCTGCAGTGCCTCAATGATTATGTCAAGAATAAGTAAAGGAATTTTAAGGACTAGAGCAAGAGGGGAGTCATTTGCAAGAAAACCAATCACAGCAGTCAAATAAAAACTTCTAAAGAGAGTTAGACATTCCAGAAGTTACTCAGCCAAAAAAATTAGAAATAAATAACAAAACGAAGCGCTCTAAAATTAAGGTGAAGAGAACCAACCTTAGCATGGTCTTTGCATTTGATCACCTTGTAGAAGACAAAGATTTTTAGCAGAATAATTCCCCATCATTTCTGCAGCTAATTCTGAGAAAATTGGTCATTGCTCAGTCCTTACAAGGGGCTTGGGGCATCACCACCTCCCTCCCAGCCCACAGTCCTTGGACCAGTGCCTTCATGTTTCTTCCCATCATGTTTTTTAACTTCCCTTTATTCCTGTATGTCATCTGTTTTGAAACTGAGCTAACCTGCTAAGGGTGCTCTGGTTAACTGCATACCCAATCATTTAGACTTTACTCACCTGAGTTTTCTACTGTTACAATCTACAAACGTGGCTTCACTTGTAATGTGTCAATGTTTGATTTGATGGGAAACCACTGGCTTGTATAAAATAGATGTACCACTAACGACCTGGTTTTTACTGCTTGGTGTCATAACACAGGAAATTACAAATTCAAAGAGAAGTACTGGAATGTCTTTCTGATAAAAGCCCACCTAATCTGACCTTCTCATTGCACTGTCTTATCACTCAGTTACATGAAAATACAATACATATTATAGACTTACAATAAAATGAAGCTTTGTTATGAAAATTTCCTATTTAATCATTGGATGAACACAAATGAAAAAAAAGGAAAAAAGTCAGATGCATGGGGAAACCATAGATTTTTCTGGTGTTTTCTAGGTGTCATTAGATTAGTTGTAGTTTGCATGTTTCTTTGTTGTTTCTTTTTTATAAATATTTGTTTTCAGTGTTGCTTATTTTGCATGTTATGAATTCATCTGAATTTTGCACTTCACTTGATACAAATTAGGCATAAATTGAGGCAAATGGGTACCAGCAAGGCATTCCTTGCACAAGACTGTAGGAAGTGAGACAAACTTCACACATGTTCCACCTCCCTGGCATATTCTTAACTGTACTCCATGGGTAACAGGGTGAGCGGCTTTGCTCAGAAATCCCAGAAGCCACAGGGAACCTGTCACAATGCTGTAAATGTAGTATAATCCCTTACCTGAGCTGATCTTGTCTGTATGGCTGGTTCTGAAGCTGGCACAAGCATAAATACCTTAGGTCTGGCTATACCTTTTACACAGAAGTGCTGATGGCTGGTAAGTTATTCAGGCAGGTGTGAAACAGACACCCATTTGTTGCAAGCATCATTCACTTCTTACACTATACTTTAAAACGCTATTTCCTTTCACTGCAATTTAGTGGCCAAAACAAGAATCTGATGCTCTGAGGTGCTGCCTGCTTCTGCTTATAGCCACTGCTTCTCTGAGGGCACCTCTTTAATTGCTGCCCAGTCCCTCTGTCCTAATTATCAGCTGCAGCTGCTAGTTGTTATTAGTCCTCTTCATTCCTTTACTCAAAATGGGTGCTACTAGACTCACCGAATAGTTGATGGGATCACCCAACTAACATACTTTTTATTTATTTATTTGAAATAGACAGGAAAGGATGATTTAATCTCAGGGGAAGCACACACACACACACACATCAGAGAAGTGTGGCTTAATGATTCCTCCCACTGCCTTCTGAAAGGTATATAGGTTGCTGCTCCCTCATTCCTCATCTCCTGTTACAGAGTGACATGATATGACCACTGAAAACAGTGCAGGAGCACAGGTGGCCACACAGGGGGTTGTAGTAGCAGTATGGGGTCTAGACTGGCAGGTATGGCTGGTGGAAACAGGGGGAGGGCATTTTCCTTCCTACCAGCAGTACTGGAACAACACTGTGTGCTTCTCCAGGGCATGTCACAATGCAATGGAAAAGGTGAGTCTTTGCTGGTCAGTAGCATATGTTGCACAAACTTCTTTGTAGAGTGAATGCAGAAATCAATGCAGACACAGGCTTTTAAAGATGTATTATTTTCTAACCGTGTAATCAATTTCTTAGGAAGAAAATTGGAATTAAGTCATTTATGATATGGATGAAGTTTAGTATTTATACTGCAATTACTTGGCACTGGAGGTGGAGTATGGAACTGGTTGGAAAAAACACGGGTATACCTACTTCAGTTTAGATAAGAGGTTAACTCCTCATGTGTGACTGAAATCATAGGATCTGAAAACACCTTAGGTTCTGTAGCTTTTCTCAGGAGCCTGTTTCTGTTTTCCCTGTGACTTCAAAATTTTCCCTTTGCCCATCTGAGTTAGGGTCTGCACAGGGGTATATTAAAATCCACAACATGTTGCGTGTCTTCTGAAGTTGTTGGAACGTCTTAGAAACAGAACCCCTCCAAGTTAATCTCTACATGGAGTGAGAACATGTCTTTCTGGTAGAGGTCTGAAAAAAACCCACGATGTAAAGAATTTCTTCTTCATCTATTCAGCCTAATGCATATAACTGCTATTATGCCACTTAATTTTTAAAGATAAAGCTCTATCTTCTCTGATTATATCCAGGGCTGCAGTTACAATATGTCACTTACTGTCATGTTAATCCAGTTTTTGCAATAGGAACCTTCTCTCCCATGTTATTGCTAGCTAAGAGCTGGTTTAAATTAAGCTGCTATTTGTAATGTATTGTGCAGCGGTATCATCATGTACTTTCTGTTGCTTGATTAGGAATGCAAGTGATGACTAACTGAGGAAAAAAATATGTTGTTTGATGACAAAACCAAAATAATTACATGAACTTTTAAAGTTTGCTCAGAAAGCCAATGAAGATTACTAAATGATGGCATGACAATTAGCTGTAACACCCATAAATCCAGTCACTTAAAAAGATAGCAACTAATAACTAAATGCATAATTATTCTTATACTGTGCTTGTAGTAAACAAGCATATTTATTTTGCCAAGCTCTTGAATTGCAAGTTAGTGACAAAAGTACTTGTCAACATCTCTTTTTTTTTTCCTTTCCATCATATTCATTACTAAGAAGCATGTCTACCTTTGAATTATGGGTAATTTTTGAAATAACTTCTTTTATGAACTATGCATTTTATTACTAGATTGTGTTTTGGATATGATATTGTGTTATTTCATTGCTGGAGAAAAACTGGTAGAGAAACATGGAGAGCATTAGACATACCAAGTATGTCTTCTCTATCCAATAAATATTTTGAAAACCTATTTCAGTTGCCAATATTGTGAAAAAGAAATGTCTATTTCTTTCTACCTTTTCTCCCTCTAGCTTTCTCTGAAAACTGTCTAGGTAATTAAAATTTGTTTTAGTCTGGGAACTTTAATTAACAATTGAGATTTTACAATAAATATACGCTACAAAAAACGTATATGCAGAGGCAGACCCAGACCACTGAGAATTTCTCAGGTGGCTTTTCAGCTTTCAGAGAGAGACATTTTCACCAGTCAATACTATTTTAGCTAGCATTTGTTTGTTTTTTTTTTTTGTTTGGGTTATAGTTTTATAGAATGACTCAAATCTCCCTTTCCACTGGATCCTCAATCAATCAGCCTGTTAAAGGGAAAAATCTAGTTCAGAATGAATGTATATGTACACATGGGTCAGGGGATAAACATTTTATACAAGATAGAATTTTAAATTAGCATAATTTCTGATGGTTAGGGATTTGAATGCAGAGTGTCGTTTTGCCTAGTCTCTTCTCTTTTCAAAAGAGAAAATACTGTCCTGATATTTTAGGTGATAGCGTGAGGACAAAGAAAATATCAACCCTCTACCCTAGCCAAAATGGCAGATGCTACTGAACTTTACAGTGATAAGTGTTTATCTTCCACAGTGAGTGGTTTTAAGTTGCCAGAAGTAAAGTTGCACCTAAGAGTAGCTGCTTTCACAGGAGTGGAGAAGATAACTTTTTAATGAATATAAGTCTGAAGAGCTATGAACCCACTCCAGTATTTTTTCTTTGCAACTCAGAGACAGTGTTTTTGAGCATAAGTGCATTTGCTTGAAAGAGAAAGCTTGACTTGGAGTATATTTCTGGATATATAACCTGGGTTAAAAGCAGATTCCATTAGGTGTAACCCAGCCTTCACTTCAGATAAACATCCCTGTATACTGCCTCACACCTACCAGCCTGAGTTCCCCTCACGTGAAGATAATTGCACTTCATGAATCACCTTTGGTCACTGCCATTCTGATAATACTGTAGAAAAATGTTATTCCACGAAAATGGTTTTCTCTCACAAATAGAGCTGACAATTCCAGCAGGGAAAGTGTTTCTTTGGCTGGACTAATCCCAATTTGGAAAGAAATTAAATGGAGTGGTTGTGTCTGGTTGAGTGGCTGAGTCTTGGGAATGTGTACAAGACCTGCATGCATCTTTTTCTTTTAACCTTCTCTGGTTCAAAGCAGGTTATATCGTGGAGAGATTGTGCAAGGATAAAGTCCAGTTTCTGTGACACTAATGTGTGACAGAAATCCTTAAATTAAACATGTATCTCATCCTCTTATTCACCTAAGCATAATTTTAAAGTTCCTTTTAATCACTAATTACTGCAATTTAGTGTTATATGAAATCGAACAGATGAAGCTTTTGATAAATGTTCATTAAAAAATGGAGATAAAGATCTGTGCTGCAACTGCTTTCTTGTAAAGTAGCCAAGAATTGTCTAATTTATAATAAATGTCTGTCTTCAGCTGTGTTTTGAAATATTAGTTTATAATAGTTTAATCTATTTCTAAAGGGGAAAAAATTACTCTTGGACTAATGATATAATGGCTCAAAGACAACCTGGTCAGAGAAAAAGAAGCATTATTTTAATCTTAACTTATACCTTTTTAAATAAATACAAAATCTGTCATTGAAATAAAGTAGCAAATGAAATAATCATGCTGGAACCATTCCTGGATTTAAATACAAAATATTGATTTACATTGTCTTACTTTGCAATCAGTCTTTACCTACCTTTTTCTTAATTGTTTGAAGAAACTCCACAAAGAAATAATTTCCTTTAATCTCTATGTAAAGATATTAAATTGTATGTGATATGCACCCTCAGTAAGTTCACAGATGACATTAAGCTACAAGAAAGACATTGAGGTGCTGGAGCGTGTCCAGAGAAAGGCACCGAAACTGGTGAGGGGTCTGGAGAACAAGTCTTATGAGGAATGACTGAGGGAAGTGGGGCTGTTTAGCCCAGAGAAGAGGAGGCTGAGGGGAGACCTTATCACTCTCTACAAGTACCTGAAAGGAGGTTGTAGAGAGGTGGGGACTGACCTCTTCTCCCTAGTGACAAGTGATAGGACGAGAGGAAATGGGTTTAAGTTAAGCCAGGGGAGGTTTAAATTGGATATTAGGAAAAATTTTTTCACTGAAAGGGTTATCCAACATTGGAATAGACTGCCCAGGGAGGTGGTGGATTTGCCATCCCTGGAGGTGTTTAAAAAAAGGGTAGACGTGATACCTGGGGACATGGTTTAGAGGTGGTTTTGTCAGGTTAGGTTAATGGTTGGACTTGATGCTCTTAAAGGTCCCTTCCAACCTCAAACATTCTATGATTCTATATGACATATAAATTGCAAAGATATAGAAAATTCTAAAAGTAATACACTTAAATATTACTAGGTAGAAATACACATGGACTGGAGAGAAAATGACCAGAAGCCAAAAGTAAACTGCTGATGTTTGAGGCCCAAAATAAATTAAATTCAAAATGACAGATCATTTTGCATTATAAAAGTTAAAGTTAGCTTTTGAAAAGTATTGCTCTGAATATTAATACAAAACAGGATTTCTAATTTTGACAGCGAAAGACTTTGCAGTCTGCAAAACTTCATAGCATGCAGTTCATAGGCCTTTTTAATTCTGTCTCTACTAACATTCCTTGCCTCTTTTCCTCACCAAACACCTCTGTGTGACTATTATCTGTTGATGGGGACATGATACCCTTGCAAGATGTAGCACCATGACAGAATGGGGAATTGCGTGACTCAGAGATCTAGAAAATTCATAATGATTTTATACTCAGACATGAACATTTTTTTTCCTGTGACTGTATTATCTTGAGGCTGGAAAAGAAGCTCATAGTGCTGGCAGACAAAGTAATATAATATCTTCATGCTAAATGATGAAAGGAGGTTTGCGTTACCAGTTCAGGTTGGTGGAGTTTTACTGTTTTCATCTTTTCTCTTTCCTAGAGAATGGGATATATAACCATCTTATTTCACACACAGGAAAACAGGCACAAGATGTAAATCTAGGTGGAGACCAAGGCTTTTGTCACTTTTAACTCTGCATATGATTGTCTTTGCTATAACTATCAGCATGAAAAACAGAAAAATAGGACTATAATAAATCGAGAAAAGAGCAAGTCTCACAGTCTTTGGCTTGAGTATAGCATCTCATGGGTATGTGGGCCTAAAAAACCTTGACTTTTTTCAATAATGTAAGTGAGCTGCAAAATAATCAACTCCAGTGTGTGGGCATCATGAATTTCGAAACAGCTCATGGGAAATCAATAGAAGTCTTGATTTGATTTGCTGTTTTAACATAGTATACGAGAGCAAAGATATATACCAAGGATAAGAGCTTAATCCAGCAGAAAATAATGTCTGCTGTAGATGTTATAAATGTTTGATATGCACTCTGAGCTATGCAGCTGAGTACTCCATCACAGCTAAGGGAGGAAGCAATCCTTGCTGTGTTTCTGTAATCTCTAACGACTCAGCTGGAGACAAGAACAGGGTCTGAGTTTGAAAGCTGGTGACAAGGACAAGGACAGTTCAGGGAGTGAAGTTATTTCATCCTAGCAAGATCAGTTTGATTACTGCTCCCTCTGGTGATCTCCACCACATGACAACAAAATGCCCTGAATGGACTGAACTTCTGAATGGACTAATTC
This sequence comes from Ibidorhyncha struthersii, assembly GCA_013398815.1. Taxonomy (NCBI): domain Eukaryota; kingdom Metazoa; phylum Chordata; class Aves; order Charadriiformes; family Charadriidae; genus Ibidorhyncha; species Ibidorhyncha struthersii. The sequence continues at coordinate 195,535 of VZSZ01008489.1, forward strand.
TTAACGCACAAATTATGCCTGATGGAAAATGGGACCTTTTATCATCCCACAGGTAGCTCTGGAGGAAGAATACTTGCATGCCTCTTCTTTACACAGTTACAAAGTTTCTAGTATTTACCTGTGTAGGAATTTCAGAAGCACCCCTCAACCTCAATGTCAATAAAAAAATGCAGTAAAATGTCTGCTGATGGATTAATTCTGAGTAGTTAATCCTGAGTTCCTACACTATAATGGATCTCTAAATTAGCTGCTCTGAAAACTAGGTAAATTTCTCAGGAAAAGCTGGAAAACTCTTTGTGAAGGTATTTATATCTAGTCTGAATTTCAGGTGCAAGTAGACAAAAGAACAAAAACCCACCAGGCACTGCAGAAATATTTTTTTTTTTTTTTTTCTAGTTTAGACAGAGGTGTACGTGACCTGCAAAATCCAAACTGGGTTTTGATTAAGAACAAAGATCTTCAGTTTTGGGGGTATGAAGGAGAGGGATTTATGGTTTAATAGATATGGAAAATGATCCAGTTCTGAAGTTCCATTTTCCATTAAGGATATTTTCAAAGCTTTAGCTGTACTTTTAATTAAGAATCTAAATGTACTGTTTCAAACTGACTGTTCTTTTGCACTAGTTTGCCTTATTGGTATTACTACTTATGAAGAGAGGAATAAACAAACATTTTAACTGCTGTGTACCAGGTGAGATGTTCTATATTGAATTTATTTAACCTCTCCCACTCCCATCTTTTCTTCTTTGAAACAGAACATGATGGTTTATCTCTTAACTTTTATCTATTTACTGTCCTCAGAGACTGTCCTGTTGCTCCTCTTTCTTTTCTGTGTCTCTGGTTACCTGCTAATCGTGTTTCGTGCTACAGGAAATAATAGAATGCAGACAAACCTAAATGGAGTTATTTTAAGTGTCAGACTGTGGCAGAACTCACACAACTATGCCCAATGTGTGTTACAGCCCCGCTTTATGGGTCAATTTGTTCAGAAACCTTTAGCAAGACATCTGTTACATCCACACTGGGGCAGAAGACAGGGAAGACTCCCAGTCTGTCCTTCCTGGGCCTCACTTGTACTGTCTCCCAGGGCCCTCACTTTATTTATTCCCAGTTTTAACTCTTTTTCTTATAAATTAATTATTTTTTTTTTTACTGTAAGGCAACCAATGCCTCAAGTAAGTAAAATATGACTGAAATGCCTTTCAAGACCCTATTATTCAGCTTGACATCTGAACATATACTGCCGAATTCATTTAAAAATATTCTAACTTATGGTACAAAAAAAATTTAAAATCCTCCTATGAGACAAGAGAGGATAACACATTGAATTTTCTCTCCTATGTGTATGATTTATTCACTTTTTTAATACTCCCTTTTTTCCCCACTAGCATCAACACAGGATTCCTCCACAATGTCTACATCCTTCCTCTGTTACTGGGGGAGATTATTCCTCTCTGCTTATTATGAAGGGTTAGAGAAGGAGAGAACCAAAGTTTCAGCACCTCTTCCTCCACTCCCATGGTGGTTTTTTTTTTTTTCTGTTGTGAAAGGCTTGGGAATTCTTTACTGAGTTTGCCACATCAAGGCACCTAGGGCTGAGAGGAAGAAGTTATTCTTTAAAAGGATATTCTTTCAGAGTCTCTCTTTTTCATTCCTTTCTTCCAGTAGACTTTGGTTTGCCTTATATAGCAGGCAAATTAACTTCCTCTTGAATTTCTCAGATGTTACTACATTTCACTAATTTTTTTCAAACAGTCTTTTCTTACTTTACTCTGGTTTTCATGCAAAGGTTGGGCGTGCATATATTTATGTTAACTGGATGCCTACTGAGTATGAAAAAGCTGCTGTGATTTCTGGTTATCAGACTTGCAAATGTGTCATGTGATTTCTGCCCAGCTGTGTAGAAAAAAACAGAAGACAATTGGTTGAAGAGTTATTTCTCCTTTTGTGTGTCATCCAAGAAAATGCAAGCTGCTTTGCAGGTTGCTGGATGAGTGCAGGCTGTCCCGAGAGATGTTTTGTGGGAGAGAGTCACTTCATTCTATTGCTTTAACCTGCTCTGTAACCTCTTTGGAGACTCAATATATCATTGGTTAGATTTAAAAATAGATCTGTAAACAGTCCTTTCATGAATTCATTCACGAACTAGTTCAAAAGTACTGTGATAATACAGATATAACAACAAAAATCTCATATCTACAAAAAATCCCGTCAGAATTTTGAAACGTTTTTGTCCTGTGGTCAGCTCTTCAGAGACAAGGAGAAAAAGTGAGTAGCCCTGTATACAAAGTCAGAGTCACAAAATAGTTGAAGCTGGAAGGGATCTCTGGCAGTCATCTGGTCCAAACCACTTGCTCAAGAATGTTCACCTAGAGCCAGTTGCTCAGGACCATATCCTGATGGCTTTTGAACAACTCCAAGGAAGGAAACTCCACAACCGCTCTGGGCAACCTGTGCCAGTGTTTGGTCCCCCTCACAGTGAAAAAGTGTTTTGTGGTGTTCAGATTGAATCTCCTGTGTTTCAGTTTGTGCCCACTGTTTCTGATCCTGTCACTGGGAACCAATGAAAAGACCCTGGCTCCATCCTCTTTGCATCATCCCTTCAGAAATATATATACACATTAATAAGATCCTCCTGAGCCTTCTTGTCTCTAGGCTAAATAATCCCAGCTCTCTCAGCCTTTTCTTAGAGGTGAGGTTCTCCTGTCTCTTAGTCATCCTTGTGGTCCTTTGCTGAACTCTGTCCAGGACATCAGTGTCTTGTACTGAGAAGTCTAGAATTGGACACAGTACTCCAGGTGTGGCCTCACCGGTGCTGAATAAAGGGGAAAGATCACCTTCCTCCACCTGCTGGCAATACTTTAACTAATGCTGCTGAGGATACTACTTGACTTCTTTGCAGCAAGGGCACACAGCTGGCTCACGTTCAACCTGATATCCACCAGGACCCCCAGGTCCTTTTTCTGCCAAGCTTCTTTCCAGATATGTGGTCCCCAGCATATATTGGTGCATGGAGTTTTTCTTCTCCAGGTGCAAGGCTTTGCACTTCCCCTTGTTGAACTTCGTGACGTTCCTGTCGGCCCATTCCTTCAGCCTGTCAAGGTCTTTCTGGATAGCAGCGTGACCCTCTGGTGTATCAGCCACTCCTCCCAGTTTGGTATCATCTGCAAACCTGATAAGGGTGCTCTCTGGGGTACACTGCTAGGTACTGGCCTCCAATTAGACTTTGTGCTGCTGATTACCACCCTCTGGGCTCAGCCATTCAGCCAGTTTTCAATCCACCTCACTGTCTGCTCATCTAGCCTCTACATCAACAACTTCTCTATGAAGATGTTACGGAAGACACCGTCAAAGGCCTTACTGAAGTCCAGGTAGACAATATGTAATGCTCTCCTCCCATCTACCAGGCCAGTCACAACGTCACAGAAGTTTATCAAGTTGATCAAGCATGAATTCCCCTTGGTGAAGCCATGTTGACTATTCGTGATGATTTTTTTTGTCCTTAATGTGCCTGGAAATGATTTCTAGGACTAGCTACTCCATCCCCTTCCCAGGCGTTGAGGTGAGGCCAATGTTCTGTACTTACTTGGCTCCTTCTTCTTGCTTTTCTTGAAGATGGGGATGATACTTGCTTTCCTTCAGTCTTCGGGCATTTTTCCCAGTTGCTATGATTAATCAACAATTATCAAGAGTGGCCTCACTATGACATCTGCCAGTTCCCTCAGCACTCATGGGTACATCCCATCAGGGCTTGAGACCAGATGACTTGAACATTATTTACTTCATGTTATATGCTAGGAACTTGAGAACTGGTGTAGTTCTTACTGAAACCAGATAAGACTGCTGAGGCCTACTGGCTTTTGACTTAATGATTCTGTGAAAGAAGAGTCCAAGTCACTACACAAAATGAGCACTTAGGCAAAAAAATACTGTCCCTGCAGACAGTGTCCTTCCAACCTGACCTTCAAATAGGACATCAAAGAGAGGAGAATTCAGCCCCCTGCATTTTGCAGCCTGGGACACTGATGCACAGAGGAAGTCACCTTCCATTGCAAGATAGGAAGACAAGTTCCTCAACATCGTCTTTTCTGTTCTTATCATAACACTGTAAAATGTCTTGTGAAACTGATAAGAAATGGATAGGAAAAAGTTAAGGTATAACTGCATTCCCCTACTTTTGACTTATATGGTTATTTAATGAAACAGGTGAAACATGGGTGTAGACTGAATGAATTAATCAGAAACAATTTGAGACTTGAATTGTATTTTCCCAGGCCAGTAGTTTTTCCAGAGCAAGGTACCTTAGAAATGACAATAATTCATGGATACCTAATCCCAGGTGTGTTCGAACCACCTTAATTTTGACAGCCACTGAAGGACCACTACTATTCCTGCATGGAAAAAATATGAGGATAGGGGACATGAAAAGAAAGATTATCCAGAGAGCAAGAGGTCACTGATGTTGTGTATATTACACCTGCTGCACATTCAGGGCCTATGCATGTACCCTAGCCTGGACACCACTATAATTTGAAACGTCATTGCTGTATGGGGGTACAATAATATTTCCATACCAGGATCCCTGGCCACTGGCCTTAAAGAATGACCCTTGCTTGTAGTGAAGTCCCTCAGACAGCAAAGAGGAGCAGCTCCTGATGTCTTTCCGCAGCCAGCAGTAATATATCACCATGCTCACTCTCCTGTTATTTCTGCAAATCCTTTCATGATAGGATTTCAAACCTCTTTACACATGTGTTCTCATAGCTTGTTGGAATAACACGTAACAGATTTTATTTTCAAAACAAATCGTCAGTAAACCAAAAAGAGATTCCAGGTTTTCCAGTGTTTGCAGTGATGTTTCCCAGCCTCTGCACCAACTTCCACACTGCAGATGGTGGGATGTGAAATAAAACTGAAGAGTAGAAGAGATATTACCAGAAATACACTGGCAGTCTGCGTGGTACGGAGGGTTTCGCATCTTTCAAAGCATTTGCACTTCAGCTCAGTAACCTGGGGAACTTCCCATTTACCTCTCATTGCTGCTGTCAGATTGAAAGACCCCATGAGGAATAAAGCTGACAACATATTGTTGTCAGTCTCTGCTGCCTCCAAAATCACGAATTCAAAAGAAACAACTGTCTGTAGGCACTTGTCTTTTTACACAGAAGCAACAGATGGGCATGAACCATACAATCATATGGTGCCCTCCCTCTTTTCATGGATTAATTGATTGTGAAATCTGCAGCCAGGGTGCTCAATATTAATTGCTTTTTCTCTGTTGTGATTTTAGCGTGCTGATAGCTTAACACAGAATGACCTATGTTACCTTAACCCTCCCCCTCTGTCAGAAGCAGGCAACTCTGAAGGGTTAAGCTGTCTCCAGCTGCAGCTCATGGATTGGCCTCATCAAAATGGGTATAGTATTCAAGGCATTATGTATATATCACATTCCTTCAAGTGAGATCTCAAAATACGTATTTCTGAAACATGACAATAGACATTTGTCTAATCTTGAATGGCATCACTTTTATGATCTCCCCAGGTAATACATTCCAGTGCTAAACTATCCCTGTGCTTGAGAAGCTTTGCTTGTTTTCTGCTTTGCTGCACTATAATCCTATTGCTTCTTGCTGTATCCAGAGTAGATACGAAGAAAGTGTACTCCTTTCCTTTTTGTAGTTACTTTCTATGTACTTGACCTTTGCAACTCACACTAACCCACCCAATGCCTTTAATCTTCCCTCTAAGATTATGTATTTTGACCAGACATGCTGATTTCTAGACTCTTGTTTCCTGCTGTCTCACACCTTTTCTTGAGAAGCAGGATCTGAAACTGTCAGTGGAGGCTGACCAGTAATACAGTAGCACAGGAAAAACACTTAAGGAAGTCTCTCATACAATGCATCATTTTTCCACCAGTGTGATCCTGATGATTCAAACTCGGGTTATGTTTCTCTGACAGGTATAAGGGTGATGCAGGAGGAGAGAGGGGCCACCAAACAGGGAGGGAAGCATTCAGCAATAAGAGTAATATGTTTTTTTGAGAGTGGGAGCACAGCTGCGGTGTGATAAATGGATACAGGCTGTGATGACAGTCCAGCAGGTATTTAAAAGCATTTTGCTGCCACCTAGTACCCTGTATTAGTAGAAGCACTACTCTTTGGAAAAGCACTGAAAAGCAGAATAACATACAAAAAGAGACCCCATCCCTAAGTATGTAACATCTAACACAAGCTTCTCATGTCAGAAACGGAGGAACGAATCGCGTGAGCCAATGTCTTTGTGTGGGATGCCACTGTCCATATAGAAATTAGATCCATAATGTAGCAGTGTTTCTGTGAATGGTAATATTGCTTTTCTAACTTGCTCTAGGATTGTAAGCATAGGGACTAGATAGCTTAACTGCTTACTGCTGTATCTTTAAAATGTGCTCTTGGCAATTTATGTATCTTCCTAGTCTATGAACTTTTCTCAGGTAACGGGTTTATAGTGCTGTCTGACAGTCCAGACCCATCGAAACTCCGCTTCCCTATCTATCTGTGAAATGTGTCGGTCAAAATGTTGTCTCTGACACAACTGTAGGGCTTGTCAGGCTGTCTTTTCCCTGTACTCCTCCTCCATTTGAAAACTAGCTAAAAGCCTCTCATTAACACACTCTGGATAGTTCCTTATATGGACCGTTTGTGTCAAAATAAGTGTTTCTTGAATAACACTTTTGAGATATTCTTGACACTTAAACATGGAACTGAGCGCCCTAAAAATTATTTTTAGCATCCTAAAAATCCATTTATGCATTTCACCTTCTAAATCATGAGTAGAGAATTCCTATTATTTCCCACATCTGCTTCCAAACAACACGGGCAAAACCCCTCACACATAGCTGAAGGACATGATGAGAAATGTGAGAGTAATGTAAATTTTACAAATTCCTTCCCTGAGACTTAGCATTTGTGAGACATATATTACTTTAACATATACATATGGAAAGGGCCCTAGTTTATTGCCCTTTCAAGTATAGGTAGTTCTTTTTGTTGCTCTATACACCCTGTTCTATTTCTGTTGTGGATACACGAACAAAAAAAAATTTCTGGCAGACTGCCAAATACGAGTCCTTCATCCTAACATTTTTTTGCAAATGCTTGTTGCCATCCTGTTCACCTTGGTTACCCACCTACAGCCCCAAGATAGGCTGAGATGTGCATGGGTGGATGCACAAATACAAATCTTAGTAAGAGCTGTTGTTTTTATAACTTTTCCTCAAGGGAACTAAGTTGCAGTATTTTGCAGAGCTCCACTCATCTATGAAGAGTGATGAAAATTCTGGGATTAACACACAACATATTTATCTTTAGAAGATACAAGCACTTCTTTTTCTGCATTGAGAGATTTTGACCTTTCAGATAAATTGCCTTCAGCACAGTAATAGCAACTAAGGACATTCAATTTAGTTCCGTACTGTGATTCCATTTCTGAAATCTGACATGCTTGGAAAAGGCTCTGTAACCTGTCTGCATCTGCAGGCAACAGAATGTAAAGGGACTTTGTTTAGTCTGCATGACCAGGAGCCTTGGCTTTGTATTTTATGTATAATTTAAATTCTCCAAAGTGTTTTGCTTTGTTTTGCCTTTATTTTTAGTCCTCATTTGGAAGTTCAAACTCTTGCCACAGGGATTTAAAACATCTGTTGTTTTTTAGCACAAGGAATGACGGATGTTTGCTGCTTGTAAGAGAGTTATTGGATAAAAGGATGTATTAAAATTACCTGCCCTACAGATTAGAACTAGGTTTAGAATTCAAATACATCTATTTCACATAAGCTTTTAAAGGAAAACAGGTACAAAATTTGTCTTAGATAAAAATTACAGACACAGGAATAATTATATTCAACATTAGTAGTGTTTTGACTAAAACCAAAATATTTATAAAGTCCCTCACTTTTCAAAAAAATATGTTTTGGAAATGGTATATGGACATAGAATGCAATTTGGAAAGAAATGATTGGTTAGAAATTAAGCTGCTTTCTACTTTCCTTTTTTTCGTAGTATCTCATAGGTTGTTGTGCTTGCTGGGATATGATATTAACTTTTATCCAAGTACAACATTACAAACTTATCTGGGCTAAACTTAGATGTAATATAGAGTATATGCACACTCTGGCATCAGAATATTCTGACTATCATGTTGTTTATTTTTCGTTTTGCCTTAGAGAAAAATATTAACGATATTTAGTACAGACTGAAACGTCTCCAGTCATCATTAAAAATATCTCCTGTTTTTATTGCAAGGGTGAGAATGTGGCACTGAACAGAAGCACAGGTGTGTTGAAGTATCCTTTCACTACACTGAACTCCAGTAACTGCCAGTTATTAAAAGCCTGTAGGCTTTACTGTGTGCTAAAGAACGATGCGGCACATCTAATAGAGGCTAAAGTGGCAACAGCTCTTGTGGGCAGCACTGAATCCATAATATAACTGCACTTGTTGGCCCAGGAAAAAAAACATAAGGGTAAAACCATTCCCATCCATGCAGAACTAGGAAGCATCTATACATAATATCCCAGGGTTGTATGTGCACTTGGCTTGCCACTCCAGAGGAAAATAACAGCTCTTAGGAAGCAGCAATAAAAGAGTCAGTCACTTTTGCATTGATTCCTTGCCATGTTCTGTGTTTCACAGCACAGGTAGGAGGAGAGTTTTATAATCTGTGTGTTGTCCCTCTCACTTTAAGAATTGCCTCTCAAGTGCTGCTCTGCCATGGCTTTGTTTGACTGATATCACAGGAACATTGTTGCACTCAGCCAGTATAAACTGTTGACAGTTTTGCTAGCTTGGATTTCTGGTGCAGTTGGCATTTGGCGTTCTGCAATGGGAGGAAGTAGAGCACTTCAAGGAATTTATATAGACAGTAATATCTACCTGAATTTTCTTTCTTTGTGAGCTTAGGACAATCTTTAAATACGTACTAATAATGAATACACGGTCTGTTATTTTTGTATTTTTAAAAGAGATTCCCATTAAATCATTTGAGTTAGTATCTGCACGAAATTGCCGTAGATGATGAATTGTGTCAGACCTGGCAAGAAAGAATTTCATTAAGTGAAGACGTCCCAAAGAAACTCCAGGTGAATCCAGGGAAGAATTAGAAGATACAGCTAGTCTTAAAATGTCTTAACCCATTTAAATCCAAAGTAGGAAAGCCTTTACAGATGTTGACAGATTATGTGCTAATTTATGCATAGAAATGGCAAATTTATATTTCACTCTGAAAAATGTGTACATACCTGCCCATCCTCCAAACCAAGCTGACAAGAAAAAACAATAACCCACATTTTGTTTCCTAAAAGAACAGTTTGAAAGAAAAAATTCTACCTCACGTCTCATTAGAAAGCATGTAATATTTTCAGTGGAATTAAACTCAATGTGCTACTTTATAGGAGAAAGTTGCATGGAATTCTTTAAGTGTAAGGGAAGACTAGTGATGGCCAAAAATGTTAGGGTGTAGCATTTACCTCAGTTTATTATTTTTTGCCTTTTCTGCTCTGTTTTGGATGAACGTCTATAGTCTCAACTTTTGAGCCTGTATATTTTTTTTTCTAGTTTGTCTCTTATGTGGAAAATCCTTTGAAATCCCTTGGTAGTACAGGAGAGGAGCTGATTCTGAACTGGCTATTTAATAATATAAGCCCCTAACCTTAGTTTGAAGTGATTAAGATCTCACCCAGCAACTCTGAAAGAAGAGGTGGAAATCAAACAGTATTAATGGTGGTACTAATGATGTGTAATGTTAAAAGCTACACATATTTTCTGTCAAAATTAATCACTTAACAGTAGATATGTTTGCTACATGAACTACTAAGTGTAATAGATGCTAATCATAATTGGAGAGAGGAGGGTCTGGTTGCAGCAATACATTCTTTATGTTACATTATTGGCAATACTAGGTTATGAGGTTAATACATAACTTGGGTAATCTACTGATGATGAATCAAGAATTAATGGTGTTACATGCTGTAGCCGTGTATAACCTTAATATTTGAGGACTAGACCTTTAAGCAGATGCTGCTGTTTGCCTGCTTCGAGCTATCTGTTTCTAGTACTCAGGCACTCGTAAAATGTTAAAGCTCAGCCGCTTCTTAACCACAAAAATGACTAAATTTCAAACTGTGAACATGGCTAAAGATTTTAAGCATAAGACATCCTCCAAGCTCAGTAAGTCTTCAACACCTGAGGTGGGACTCCTCAAATCAGTCCCTTTCACTGTGGTCATTGGGGCGATTTGATCTGTATGTAACTGAGTGGATGTGCAGAATTTCCTGTCCCAGAATAGCTTACCTGGGGATACTCCTTTGACTGCACATGGGAATGGAAAAAAAAGAGTGACGGAGACCTATAAAAGAAACACTGTGCCTTATTCAGACAAGTGGTCTGGTAAAAAAAAAAAAAAGGGCTTTTGTTGATAAATCATTTTGTATGTTTACTTATGCCTCTCAGTTATGGAAATGACCCTAACCACCTGCCTTCTGCACACTCAAGGAACCTAATGTATGTTTTGCAGGGAACGTGACTGCTAAAAGCCAAATTTGCCCTGATTTGACACATGCTCTTTGTTTCCTACGGCAATCTCTGGCCACATGTGAGACTTCCAGCCTGATGGTGTGTCGAGACAGCAGTCTTCATGTAAGATGAACTCAGGCTCCCTGCAAGGACAGTAAAATTGTTCCCAGATGGTCTTTACAAAATTATACCCTGAGAGAGTACCAGTGGAGAGCACGGTGACAGGATACTCAAAACAGTGGCTTTTCAAGACATGATTTTGTTCACAGGCATACAGTTTTGTCAAGATTTTATCTGGCTGAGGGGGCATACCAGCTCCCAAGCACAGGTCAAGTGGCCAAGTGTTTACATATTGCTCAGGGTTTTTTCAAAATCACAGATGCTTAGAATTGAACTATTTAAGAAAAGAGTATAATTTTTGATATTTCGCATACAATGACAATCAACAATTCAAAGCTCTCACAAAGATAAGACTCTTACGAGACTCACATGTAATTTTGAGGGGAAAACAATCTAGCAGATTGGACTCTTCTGTCTCAAAAGAAGTAACAAACCTTATATCAGCCATCATTACCAGGAAAAACCTCAACAATAAACACTCCCAAATATGAAAACATCTGTGCCACCTTATTTTATTTTTGAACATCTCAGTGTGAAATGGCAGAGTTGTTTTTTCTTAAGGAAGAGAAAATGAGCAGCTGACTATTAGAAAAAGGAATTTATCTTAATGTGTCAATAAAACCTTTTAGTAAAAAATTGCAATAGTTTGTATGTTTCTGTTAGAAATCAAAATAACTAGCAAAGAGCTAGATAGAGTGAGCATGCAATGGGAATCTAGCACAGAGAAACACAGCACATCAAAACACAACAGAGAATATATGAAAATTTCAAATTGTAATAAAAAATAATGAATATTGGAAAAGTTCATTTGTGTATAAAAATAATTGCACAATTGAATTTAAAGTACAGAGGCAACAAAACTCTTCATGCTGCAAGTCAAAACTCAGTGCTCCCACTCCTCTGTTAGTCACAAATACTCCATTCTTAAAATAACTTCTAATAATTTTCCGTAGCATTGTAAATCTGGGAAAATTGGAAGTGCTTTAGCAGGTTTTTCCTACTGCTTGGAGGGATGACCTGAGAGGCATGTCATCCTGTTCAAAACTAACAACGTGTAATTTACTTGGGATATGCTTCTCAGGATAATATTCTAATTAATATGCTGCATATCAAATTTCAAGTATATAAGCAATGTTTGATTCATCAGTGTCTCTTTTAAAGAGATATATAGATCTCTTGTACAGATAAGGGTATAGTTTATTTATTATTTAGCACAGATGTGATTCTACACAGTGATGATTTTAAGTATACATTGTTGGCTTCATGTTGACTGAGTACAGTTGCCAAGAACTCACAGATCTGCAAATCTAGGAATAGCAAAACATTTATTTTCATTGTTAACAGAAATTTGAAAAGAGTTTTTTGGAAATACCCTTTTCCAGGAATGACTCTAGTTCCATGCTCAGAGTAAGTCAACTTAAGCCAGCAATAGCACTAAAAGGACCATTTCTCACTGTCCCTTGGCTGTATGGTCCTCTCTGCTCTGGTACTTCTGGACTAACTAACAATGGTTTTCAGAAGATTAGTTTTTTGACTGAGTTAAACTGACTCAATTACAAATTAAGCATAGTATAAATTTTCTTCATCCTTTTGCAGCTCCTTTTTCCAGAAATGCTAAAACTAAACTGAAGAAGAATACAGCTTGTGTTCCTAAAATTCTGCTTTTACTTGCACACTATCAAGAAGAATATACAGGAATTGTTGTAAGAAGACGACCTTTCTTTTCTTTTTTATTTTATCATGTGTGAAATCTGTCAAGAGAGAGACATAAGAAGAACAAGAAAGATGTGAAGATTCAGATACAGCTTGGAGAAGCCCAATACAGAATAAAGGAATAGACTTTCGGGATCATATGCCAGTTGGAAAATCTTTGCAAGAGTATGTGTTTTCATTTGCATCTAGAGAAGCTGAAATTTCTATAGTATCTGTAAGAACCAAACCAAACAAAAAGTCTGCATTTAATATTTTTTTTTAATTGGAGAAACCTATAAGCCCCTGAAATGTGTGTCTGCTTTGTAGAGAAGGCTGAAGATACACAGTCTTTACCAATTTACATCCTGTTTGCATGGTCATGCTTGCCCCTTTCGTATTTCTAACTTTTAGGTTTTAACCATTTGGTTAAATCCTGAAAGATTTGATTTGATCTGATTGTTTCCTCACTTGGAGATATATTCTAGGTGACAAATTTTATATGATTGCATACCTTTGCAATTACTAGATGTGTTTTACTCTGTACAAAATATTTGATATAGATGATTATGTATTTCAATTTTTACCTTCTAGAGAGTCTAAGAGTATCAGGCCTTTTATAATGTGAAAAATTATGCACTTTATGTCTTTATGTGAATCACTCATGGCACAGAATATTTTGCTCATTCTTTTTATATTTTTATTTATTTTTATTCTTTTTTTATTTTTATCGTCATTACAGATACAATTTTTCTTTTGAATTTTCATAGTAGGATCTGTAAAAGCAAACTGAAAATATTTTTCTGATTTGTGAAGAAGGAAATAAGATTGCATACTTTTGATGTACATTCTCATATGGCTTACCCACTTATTTTTTTTTCTTGTTACTGGATTATATGTTCTTAGTTGCTATCTGCTTTTTCTAGACTTATAGTAGAGATGTGTTTAGTGTACTTTTTATAGTCAGAATGGGTTCAGGTGAGAAAGATTTGCTGTTTGTTTTCAGTTAGTTGTATTATTTCATATTATTGTTCCAGGAACCACTCTTCCAAGTCACTGTTTTTCGTCTTCTGATATATTTTAAAAATTTTCCTTCTATACACTTTTCTTTTTTTTTCCCTCTCTGCATTAGATTGTGTTAGAAACCATTTCCTTCAGTTATCTCTGACCTATGGATGTCAGTTTTAATCTCTTTTCCACCTTTTTATTTCCTTTGTATTGATTTTAGTATTTCTTTTTCAATAAAATCTTTCCCTTCATGTTAAACGTGATTGCTACAGCTTCCAAAGTCCCACTAAATTACTTTGTTCTGACAATGGGTATGAAACGCTTAAAACTGTTGTTTTGACACCTAAGTGGAAAAGAGGACAGGTGAGAGAAACCAAACCTCCCTCCTCCTCCATTTTCCTCAAGAAACACACCATAGTAAGAGTTTTTAAATAACGTCTGTGTTTGTCAGGTAAAAAATAAGTCAGTGCTGTTTATGAACATATAAATTCAGCAAGATTAAAAATTTGAAACCACCAGTATTCCTTTAAAAGAACAGCTTGTGTGGAATCTCAAATAATAATTAAAGTATTGTAAGAAAACAAGTGGAACATACTTGTTCAAAGTCCCATAACCTGAAGAAGATGACAGAAGGGCCATGTCTTTTAGCAGTCTGGAGCTCCTTCCAGCTCCCTGGGGTAAGATGTTAAACCTGCTTCTCCTTGGTGCAAACAAATCAAATTCCACAGAGATGGCAACTTTCTCCATTTTGGACTTTTGCTATAAAAGAGGGTGATGGCCATCGTATTGATAATATGGCAATACAGCTTTTTTCTTTATTGATTCCACCAGACGAAATGCCTCATTTTTATTGGTTCTTCATCGGAGACACAAAAGTCTGGAACTTCATGTTGTTAACAATTGCAAAGACTTGTTTTACACAAAAGCTACACCTTGTATGGCTTGTCATAACACAGAGAGGAGGAAAAGCCTCTTCGCATGCACATAAACATCACATATATCACTGTGTTTCAGTCTTCAGACACACTTTAATTGTCACCAAAAGACACTCTGGTTTGGGCAGAATGAGAATGAGAGAATGCAAGCAATCAAAACAGTCACTGAATACCACCTATATGCCTTTCTATTCTCTTTTCTGTAGTGTTTTCTAAAAGAATAGAGACATACAGGGGTGACTGATTGATTGATTTGCCATGTTGAGTGGTGAAAAAACCCATGATATAAAGCTAGATGGGAGATACTTCAGAGTAAAATGGCTGGAGAGCAGCTTGCTGTACTTCTGCTCTGCACCTTCCATTCTGAAATCTTTAATTACATCCATGAGTACTTCTCTTTTCTAGCTTGATAAACTGTAGGGTGAAGTCTATGCCTCCAGCATAATCAGAAAATTGTTTATGTTACTCTCAACACACATTCCCTATACATTTCCTTCACTGAGGAAGAATTTTTAATAACAAGTGAATAATTAGAAGAGTTTTATGGGATTTGAAAATTATTACCACGGCTACTTTGACTTTTGATAGGCAAAAATGTTCTTCCGATCAAAGGATCATTGTAAGTATTAAATGATTAAGAAATTATTTCATTTCAACTCTTTTATGAAGATTTTTTTTAAAAAATGGCATTCCTATTATTACACTCTCTCACTCCAAAATATATGACAGGACTTTGGAGCTGTCACCTCAAGGGTTTTCCACATGGACATGCAGATTTCAGAGTATTTTTAGAAGTGGTTGGGAAGGAAAGCCGAACAGTCTGTCTAAAAGTAAAAGTAAAATTAACCGTCATTTGTAATGGGTCACGTATGACTGTTTCTGAACTAGCAAAATTGAATTTCATTGGAGGAGAGAAAAATTACAACTTTTTTTTTTTGCCTAAAAGTTATCAATGACTTGGTCAAGTGCTAATAATACTTCACTGGTATGAAATTACTCCATCCCCTGCCTCTAGTTTTAGATAGACAAAGTACTGTAATTAGCTTTTTTGACAGTTGTAATCTTTGGCCTTCATCTGAATTGTTTGAAAATTCAGCTATTTCTACTTTAAAAAAATGTCATTTTCAGAACATGACTTACAAGTACCAGAGAAAATGAATAATTTAATTTGCCTTAGCTTGTACTAACTTTTTCTACATGGCAGAAAAACTTCAGAGCTATGGAACTGAACAAATAATTAAGAAAAGAGAGAGCCTGGAACACACCCCTCACCCCCAATCTACAGCATACTCTTTTTCACTTGCTGTACTTGACAGATTTTAATTTATGTCCTTCCACCTCACTCATCATCATAAATGATGATTAATTTTAACTAGTAAAAAAATAAGCATTAATCCTCCATGTAAAAGTGTGCACTTGAAGATGTGTTAAAAATGTTCACGCATTAGAAAACAGAAAAGGAAGATGTTAAATCGTGGCAATAAATAGCAAAAATAATATCTTGTTAAAATCAATAGCTTCGAAAGAGGTTTAAAACTTTAACTTTACTTTAATTTGCATGAAATGGTATTCTTCAGACATTAGCACCCATACACAAAAAAAGACTCAGACTGCAGCCCTCTGCCCATTAACTCTGCAAACACATTTAGGAAAGTGAGTACCATTGTTCTGCTTTTGCTGTTCACTGGCAGCAGATTAATTTCTCTACTGCCATTCACATAAGAGAATTCAGTGCATTTGGAGGCTGATGACTTCTGGACTGGGAGACTTCTTACCTTCTGTATCAGATGTGGAGCCCTCGCTTTTCTCCATGTGTCACCTGTTGAGAGATCTCACTCCTTATAATCCTGTGTGACCTTATAGATTATACCTTTGTCCACAATGGCCTTAGGTTAACAGTTGGTCGGGCAAAGGAATACATAAAAAGCGCAAAGCACATCATATGACAATACATGTGGTGAACACTAATATGAGTGGCTCTGGACCAAAACTCCTTCATCTTGGAAAGGATTGAGAAGCATTTCTACCAGCTTCCTGGGGGTGGCACAAAATCTTTGAAACAGAGAGCCTGCTTCTAACATCAGTAAAAGAAATGTTAACATTTCTTCTGGTTTCAGGTTTGCTCATCAAACAAGTTATTATTTCTATAACTGTAAATTGTCCAGACGAGATCTGTGTTAGACTTTACAGCTGTATGGGTGGCAAGGGTACATCTGTATCAGTAAACTCAAGTGTTCCAAGGAAAGTTCTTGGGCACTGAAACAAAATTTCTTGTACTAATGATTTGTGCAAAAGTTGCCTGGTGTGTTTTTGTTCCCTGTGTTCTCCTTGGCAATTTGCTGGTGCTGCTCACAGGCTTGCATAATACAAGGATGAATTGCAATTAGCACCCTTCATGCAGGCACATTGTTTCCAAGACTAGCAAAGTCCACTAGCATAGGGGTGAGACACTCTCTGCCAGGTAGCCTGAGCAGCCAGAAACATTCACAGGCAAACGTTTTTACTACTTAAGATGCAGACATAATTGCCAGATGGAAACATGACAGGAAAAGGAACTTGACAAGTAAAGAAACTGCAGTATAATGTCACATGATAAAATCTTGTCTCTTTCTACTAATGTATTTTAAAAAATCCTTGCAAAAAATTAATCTTGGTCTGTTATCCTTTAGTAATTTGTTCTGTGTATAACTGTGATGGAAAAGCCTTGGATAAGACTGGAGTTCCAAGGGGCTTCTTAGCGAGGTTACAAAAACATGTTGAGCTCGGTTATCCATGGGGGCATCTTCTGCACAGGACATGGCCAACGTCAGCAACACCCTCACAAGCTCAGCACAAGCACACTACAGACTGGCCTGAGCAACTGGGGAACTACATTTTTTTCTCTATACTTTTTTTCCTAACGTCTTACTCGCACTTTTGATGCAGATCTGTTGCCCTATCAGCAACACGCTTGCAAGCCCAGCACAGGTGTAAGTCTGTATTTCAGGTTTTGCACTACTAGTGATTGTGTTTAATGCATGCTTTCAGTGGGAACAGAAAATACTTAACTACAGTTCAAACAGAAACGAAGCAACTAATTTAGACAGAGACTTGTTTTTTTTATGTTGCATTACTACTCGAATTTGTGTCTAGAAGATTTAACTTGATTCTCTAATAAAACTTTAAAACCAGGACTCTGTTTCTTCACTGTGAATTTGATTCAGCAAATCTGAACCTAATTCTGGTTTCACAGTAAACATAGACACTTAGAAACAATTCTACCAAGTACATTGTAGAAATCTACATAGATTATAGTTACTATTCAGTTGTAAATAATGGCAGTTTTGCCTCATGGAAATGATTTATTTGCTTATTATTTTAAACTAGTTTGGCCAATCTTGCTTAGAAAAATATTTAGAAAAAGGGTAGATGTTGTTTTATGACATTTTTTACCATAGTATTTCACAAATTTAATAATGTAAAAAAAGTTTCATATTCATTTCATATTCCCAAACTTGGCTGTGTTTAATTCAGGGAAAAAAAAGGTAATAAAATATGACCAACATTTCCAATAGAGAAACTAAGAACAATGGACTAAGGTGGCTCCTATTTGTGGATTTACTGCATTCTTGTTCGTATGAAATGCTTTTTATACCACATTTTTTTTTCTATTTTACACTTAACCAGGAAAGACACATTAAAAATGCTTAAAATCAATTTATGCTATTTTCAATGTCTAAATTTAAATACCTCACTTCTCCTCTGTTGAAGAATCCTCTAAATTTCTGAGACCATAGGCCTTACATATGCTTATCAGTAAAATAATACTAATGCTACACTGAAAAAGATGTTGATTAGATATACAGAAAATATTATCTGAGTTTTGTTATTTAAATATCATTTAAGAATTATATATATATTATATATATCATTTAAAAATTTATATAATTTATATAATTTAAGAATTACATGTATTATATATATTATATATTATATATATCATTTATATATATAATATATATTTATATATAT
>VZSZ01008489.1:215496-229051 GCA_013398815.1 Ibidorhyncha struthersii
GTTAGGTTAATGGTTGGACTCGATGATCTTAAAGGTCCCTTCCAACCTTAACGATTCTATGATTCCATGATTCAAGACATGAAAAATTACGCAGGGTTTAATTTGTTACATATGAGAACAGGAAGTGAAAGAGAAACAAAAAAGTGGTTTCTCCAGAGGAAAACAAGAAAGAAAAGCTATTTACTGCTTTTGGAATATGGAAAGATAAGTCAGAGGGGTTGTGATATAACACAAAACCAGTATTTCTATTGAATTTGGGTATCCAGCAGAGTTATGAATTTTGGTTCTCAGTCTCATTTTTGGAAGATGTTCCTTAGTGCTTTGATGATTCTAATTAGAACAAGTATAGAATAAATGTTCCGTAAAAGACATACCTCCACTTGTGACTGCAAACTAAGCTTTCTATTAATAGCATGGAGACAAATAACAGGAAAAAAAATAGCTGTGAGATGAACAACTGTTCAGATAGAGAAGACGGAGATGGGATAAAGAAACAACAACAAATGCTCAAACTGTCGTCAAAGTAATGTTAGTATAATGGGGGTTGTGTTTCAAATCAAAGGAACATATACACACACGCACAATTCAGACAAGAGAAAAAAGTTTATGTGATTACAAATAATTAAATATATCATAAAATTTTGTTACATATGTTGTAGCATATAAAATGTATATTGTTTTGCATCATATTAAACAAAACTCTTCTCTTACATATGAAGTTACTGGAAAAAATCAGAATTTGCTTAAAATTTGCTCCACAACAGCTCTTCATTTTCCACCAAGGGCTCTGTTGATCCATTGGAATACAAAGGAAGCCTCAAAAAGGGCTGTTTGGGAGCATGGGTTATAAGCAGGAATGAAAGGAATGCATAAGTGTTTCATCTAGAAAACAGTACAGAAATTGAAAGGGTAAAGATGCTGTCAGTTACTTCTGAACTACAGAGACCAGAAAAACCATGATTTACGTTATAAGGCTGAATTACAGTGTGTTGTGATAGTATACACTGTTTTCTCTTCTTCCCTTAATACTTACTGCAAGCCATTCATAAATGCTTTTTCCTTTATGTATGTGCTGCTTTTTTTTCAAATCTACATTTCATTCTTACTCTTCCTGAAGGAATCAAAAATAAGGTTAAAATCAAAGTTTCCCTGCTTTAGAGGAAAAGAAAATTTTGTAAAAATTGTGTTTTCCATTGGGAAATTATTCTAATGGGAGATTGTCACCTCTCTCTATATATAGTTGGATATTTATCTAAGACTTATCTTACAAGTTAACACCACCAGAAAAAGAGAGTAAAAGGTGAGAGTTAGCTCTCATAAGAAATATATGCAGAAATGAAGGCAGAGGATGAATCAAGTAAATATAAACTTGCTTTTTTTCCCCAGTCTTAAAAACTGATAGGAATGAATAGCTTAATGTCTGTATAGGTTTGAGCCATCTCAAAGGTCAACAATTTTCCATCTGTTATGTATCCGTGCACTGCTTTATAGTTTGGAGTCACCTGCCAGTGTAAAAAGCAGAGGCTCATCGACCCATTAGTACTTCAGCCTTTGGTATTTCTTCAGATCATGATGAATGATCGCCCATGTAACTATTTCACCCTGTTCACTTTCAGCTGCATTACTGTCTCTGGACATCTTGACAATATGCACAAAGCAAGAGTGATTTTTCAGTGTTTAAAAACCGTGTTGGAAAAATAATCAGAGGAAATTTTCCTGCTGTCATTTTCAATGCTGCTTCAACTAATCATAGAATCACAGGATCAGAGAATCCTCTAGGTTGGAAGGGACTTTTAAAATCATCGAGTCCAACCATCAACCTAACACTGCCAAAACCACCACTAAACCATGTCCCTAAGCACCACCTCTACTCATCTTTTAAATACCTCCAGGGATGGTGATTCCACCACTTCCCTAGTCAGCCCATTCCAATGCTTGCTAACCTTTGTGTTGAAGAATTTTTTCCTAATATTCAATCTAAACCTCCCCTGGGGCAACTTGAGGCTGTTCCCTCCTACTGTCCCACGGCTTGTTACTTGGGACAAGAGACCAAACCCCACCTCACTGCAACCCCCTTTCAGGTAGTTGTAGAGAGTGATAAGGTGTCCCCTCAGCCTCCTTTTCTCCAGGCTAAACAAGCCCAGTTCCCTCAGCTGCTCCTCATCAGTCTTGCTCTCTAGATCCCTCAAATCAGAAAGGATTCAGAAAAGGCTAACACTCCTATTTATAGATTGGTAAGAAAGGAAACATGATAATAGAATGAAACATAACATTGTTTATGTTACATTTACTGCCTACCCAGCATAATTTACTATAGGGAGCTAATAAGGCTAATATCTAACAAATTAGCTAGTGGCACAACACAGCAACATGCCGGTTTACATGCTTGATAGCAAAAACATTAGGTTTAAAATAGCATTTTTGTCTGTTCAGTGTGCTAAAGTATTCTTGAAACATGACACAGTGGCAAAATGCTTCCCCTTTTAATGAACATTTGAAACATGCCAGCTTTTGTCTGAGGCTGCAGCTGCTGGGCCAAACTGGACAGAGAGCTATGGCCACGTTGACTCAGGTTCTCCTTGCCTACAGACTCGCCTTCAGGATGCAGTGTGGCACAGGCACTGGGCTAAAATAACTGTCAGGCTAAGTGTGAAAAAGCTGTTCCTTCAAGGTGTCATCAGGACACTAAATACAATACCAATGGCTGGTGGCAGAAGATGCTCCATGACACAGTTCAGTCTTCCAGCATTTCTCTACCCTGTAACCCAGCTCTAGCTTCTCCTGAGTTCTGACTTAACTTTTCCTTTTCATCTTTTCATCACTGGGCCACTTTATTTTAGTATCAGTGTAAATCATTCATTTCCTTACTCCATCAGACTTTGTTTCCTCCAATAGAAACTACAGCAAAGAGGTCTGTAAGCTTCTGGCAGTCCTAAGCACTCTGGACATCTTGCCCTTTAGACTCAAGCCATGCTGCTGCTTCTTGGGAATTTCCTATATTCCTAGACGTCACTGCACCCTACCAAATTTTTGTAGATTGGTGATTGAGCAGTTGTCCTCTACTTGAGGCTGGATTTTTGTCTTCATGGCTATTTTCTCCTGAAGTTCTCTCCTCTGGTTTGCCTTATCCATTACCACCTTGGGAAGATGGGTTTACTTCACACAAACCTCAATCCCTAACTCCAGCACATGAATCCTTCACTTCACTATGTGAATGGAAGATGGCCCAGATCCTCAGCTTTCTTCTAAAAAATCAGAAGGAAATCATAGTGTGCTTCAACCATTTCACCCATTTATTAACAAATGCAAACTTGGCTAACTAATACAATAAGTAAACAACAAACTACTTAGTGTGGGTGTACACTGGCAAGTTCTTCAGGACTTGAGTTACACAAGATTTTTCTACCTCTCTTTCCTGTTAGGTAGCTGACATCATCAGTGACCTGACTGTGAACTTTCCAAAGGAGAACAGAAACTTTTCTTCACTGAAACCAGAGGGAGATTTGATGATCACTTACAGGGGGGTAAGTTTTCAACTGCTTTCAAGTCCTTATGGAAAAGAGATTGAAATAAAAAGGACTGGGAAAAAAACCCAAGCCACCTCAAAATTGATAGCTAATTGCGGTTTCTTTTTCTATTTTATTTTACTGTATTCAGTTACCCATTCCATATGGGTTAAGAGAGAAAGAAGCCAACTGGTTCACAAGAGGACTTTGCATAAACCTCTCAGGAAAACCAGAAGCTCTCAAGAAATCTGACGAGCAGCAATTACAGAAAGCTTAGAATGTGACTAAAAGTGTGATGCATCTTGATGAAAAATAGAATTAGCAAGAATTCAAAAGGCTTTAGTGGTTTACATCAATGTATGACAGTCTCAGTAAACAACTCTGATTAAAGTATGACAGTTCAATGAATCCTGTGGGTATGATTTGAACAGAGTGTGAACTGTGCTCATTATGAATGCAGTGAAAGTGACAGATTTCATGGTACTCAGGAAATTAAGATGCTTTCATTTAAGATGAAAATATTCTGGAAATAAAAAATACAGCTCAATAAAGTCTGTTATCAGTTACATATCCCACTGGACAGAATGCTGAAAGAAATTTTAAAAAAACCTGATTGTTTTAATTCATAAAATAGAAAAGTCACTAAAAATGTCATTAATATAACTGCATACAGTTTTAAAACTCACTGTTAAGACTCAAGATGCTATTATTTAAGTACAAATAAACATATTTGGAAAAGTCTTCTTGAAATAAAGTTAGTGGAGGAAATGTTATCATTCTCCAAGGATTACTTATGTTGAAGACAATCAGACATTAGAGTGATCAGTGACAATGTAGAACTCTATTAATAAAGATTCATTTTAACCAAAATTTGTATAAAAAGAATTTGTGCAAATGTTGAAAATCTATCAAAATATTTTTTTAATTGAAAACTAAGGGTTGTCAAATAAAGAAAGCCTATAGCTATTTAAAAATTGATTACTAAGAATGATTTCTATATGCATAGGACACCTGAGAACTCTGGACAGATTGTGTTAATTAAGAGAAATGGATAGCTGCTACAAAACCAAAAGACCTTGAGAATACACCGAGTTAATTTCACAAATATGAAAATGTATTGCCTCATGGAGTATCCTTTATTCTGACTCACTGCTTGGCTGAAATGTTCTCCTTGGCTTTCACTTAAGAAAATGATAAAAAGCAAGGTGGAGTTCTAGTCTTCCACAAAATAATGTTGTCTGATCTTCAACCTCAGTGCAATATAATGAAACCTGTATGCCTAAACTATGTCTGAACTTCAATTAAAGTGTTTGGTTCAGAGTATTTTGACATTAACGCTCCTGAATGTTCGCCAGCCTAACCAGAAGCGTCTTGCAGTGATAGGAAAACATGAACTTTTCCTTAATTGAGGGGACAGCTTTCTGTAACGATTGTCACTTCTTCCTTCCAGTTCCTCAAAAAAGAGACCTAAAGTAATGGTCATAAAGATTTCTGAATCTTTAAGGAACTGTTCTGGAGAAGGGCTTGCTTTAGAACCAGAACAGCTCTTTAAGGAATAAAAAAAACTCCAACCAAAACCAACAAAAACAAACCCAAACTCCTACCTTCTTGCTGAGGTTGCTGGTATCCTAGCCATGCTGGTATCCTAGCCATGCTGAAACTAGCCTTGACTTGGTTTTAAATAACCTCACTGAAACAGCTAGAGGGAATGTATTAGCATTAATTGGCCAACACTCTCATCTTCTTAGTATGTTAGTAGGAGGAAAAATGTTGGCTTCAATTTCATAGCATTTGGAAGTAAATTAAGTAAATGATGGATTGTGGTTTTGGGTGCTTATCTGAATGTAATAGAGCTGTAGGCTGAAAGGTAATTTATTTAATTGGTTGAAGTTGTATTATGATTAATTCTCTGCTAATATGTTTAGTTCAAATACTCTCAACTGAAGGATATCTCAGAGAAAAAATATATTTCGTTTAGAACAAAAACTGTAGCCAATAAAATGCATCCAGAAAATTTTATGCATCCACCTCATTTTATCTCAGATTGCAGTATTAGAAATTAACATATTTATTTGAAAATGCTGACATTTCTTGAGAAAGTAAACTTCTGCTTATTGGTTTTGTGAAGGGAATTTCAACAGTGCACTGTGTGCTCACAGTGTCCGAAACCAAAGGGATGGCTGTGATACCTACTTTGTAACACAAAGAAGTTGTAGAGAAGTACGTGCTTTTATTAGGTTCATCTGTTTCCTGTAATTTCAAAGAGATACTGATGGTTTAAGTGTACGATCTTGAAAGTATTAAATTTTGGGTTCTTACTCAAGACAATACTTCCTGAATCGTGGAGCTAAACTTCAGTGACGTTGTGTCCTTGATCTCACCTGGAGTACTGCAGGAAGAGAAAATATTATTTTTAGTTCACTATTTTGAACACTTTTAATTGCAGCTGAGATAGACTGATTTGGTAGAGGTCATGTGAGATTGAAAACCAAGACTGAATATCTGGGAAACTCTCGAGAGAGTTTCCAAGTGGAAACTCTACTACAGCACTAAAGTACTTGACTGATGCATTTGGAAATGTACTGAAGTGTTAGCTCTGGAGGGGCCAAAATACACTGCATATATTTCTCGAGGGATTTATGGCTTTTTTTTAAGTTCATGACACACAGACTAGCATAGTGATATCTGAAGACCCAGGTAAACCTGAATTGTAGAGTCCATGGAGAAGAGAAGACTCTGGGGAGACCTTATAGCAGCCTTCCAGTATCTGAGGGGCACCTACAAGAAAGCTGGAGAGGGACTTTTTACAAGGGCATGTTGTGATAGGTTGAGGGGTAATGGCTTCAAAGCAGAAGAGGGGAGATTTAGATTAAATATCAGGAAGAAATTTGTTGCTCTGAGGGTGGTGAGGCACTGGAACAGGTTGCCCAGGGAAGTTGTGGATGCCCCATGCCTGGAGGTGTTCAAGGCCAGGTTGGATGGGGCTTTGAGCAACCTGGTCTAGTGGGAGTTGTCCCTGCACATGTCAGGGGGGTTGGAACTAGACGATCTGTAAAGGTCCCTTCCAACTTTAAAGCAACACCTTTCCTCCCCCCTTTCCCAACTCAACTTCACTCCTTCACTCCCCACTCCTCTGCCCCCTGCTCCATACCCTGGAGGGGTGGATGGGGCAGGTTACATTCAGTATGTAGAGGTTTCTCCCTGCTGCTTCTTCTCTCACACACTTTCCCCCTGCTGCAGCATGGGCTTTCTACAGGCTGCAGTTCCTCCAGGAATATCCAGCTCCTTTAGAGAGAGGTTCTTCATGGGCTGTAGTGTGGCAGTCCCCAGCTTCTCCTCATAGAGGCCACCCCTGCAATCTCTGCTGCCAGCACCTGGGCATGGACACTTGATATACTGATATATGTCAAATGATCTAATCAATGCATTCTCACCTGGCACACGCTGATTTGTCACTTGTACACAAACTTTGGATGAAAATCATTGAAGTTTTAAAAAATCAGAAAAAGCTTTATCTCTAATTTAAATGAGTTAAGTTTTCTCAGGCCTATCAATATGGGGTCCCATAGTCCTCATGAAAGACTTTCTGTTACCATTGCTAAATTCTGTCTCAGTATCTTAAATTAAAACAAATTAAATAACAGGTTAAAAACAGTATTGTGTCATGTCCTAAATTTTGAAATCTCTTTCATTCTTTGTCACAGATAAAAGAAGACATTTATTAAGGAAGATGCAAGGAAAATGCTAGCAGCAGACTTCATTAAGTAAAAGGGAGGCAAATAGAAACTCCAATCTAAATGAAAATATATCATCTGACAGTTGAGTTCCAATGGAATATAGCAATACCACATACAGATAAAGTAATGAATAAATATGTCTTATCTGAGTGTTTCTTTCTGTATCTCCACTTGTTTGGTAATTCCCATAGGTCTCTTTTTATAGCACAGCCAAGATAATGTGCTCTCACAGAAGGAAGGGAATATTGTCTTTCTAGCTCTCTTTGGAACAAAAATGATTTTGTGTGTGTGTGTGTGTTTAGAGGCAAAGCAGAATTTAATAGTGTTTATTCAGTCATTAAGCAAAATAGAAAATGCTTGTCTAATGTTCCAAGATAATTCAAAAAGGAATATGCCAATATCTGGGGAGAGTTCGTGCATGTTGCTTTTTCAGGGCCAGGGAAAAGCCATAAGGTTTGCTGCCATAAGGGCACAAATAGTTTTCTGCTGGACTGCTGCAAGTCCAAGAAGACACCACTGACTGTCTGTTACTTCAAATTAACAGCAGTGTGACTCAAAGTAGAAGTGACTTCTTTGGATTTAGATTAGAAGAAAATAAGCTTATTCCAACCTTCCTGATTCTGGGAGCTCACAGATATTTACATAGTATTGTTACATATAGAAAGCATGCAGCATAATTAGCAAACAACCTGAGTGTAAGCTTGTTAATCAGCACTGCAATTGTTTCATCAGCAAACCCTCTCCTGCTCTTATTTAGACCTTTTAGCATTGTAACACCACTAAAAGCAACAGTTCTGCCATAGAGTTTCTCAGTATGAAATGAATGAGTCAGTGATTCTAGAGGAGCTGGTGCCATAACTAACATGACAAAGCTAGATCTGGCTCCAGGCAGGTCTCTCTAAAGTATCCGAGGTTTTGGGGCTCTGCAGGTGCAGTGCAGCTCTGTGCATCACCATAGTCACTATCACACACGATGTGGAGCCATGTCTCACTGTGCCCTTAATGTAAAGACTCCCTGAACTTAAGAGGTAGATACAACTCACCCAGCAGTTAACCTATCAGTTGTAGGACTTAAAATGGCAATGAGGTCTAAGTATTTGATGTTCTGTAAAGCTGACTTTTTGATGTATTGTCTTTTTTTTATCATCTCTTTTCAGCCTTGAGACAGGTATTCACCGGCCTGATATAAATGAAGTAAGTCTGCTTTCTGTAACGCATATTTCTTGTATGTTAAATGCAGTAATAAACAGATGTTTCCACAGTACTTGTATTCAATTCTTCACTGTTCATTTATACCAAAATCGAGAACAGTTTGAACTAATTTCACTCAGCTGTGTTATTCTAGGAAATATCTTTTTGATGAGTACAGTACAGATAATATGCAGATGAAACAGGAATACTTTCTGCAATAAAGTGCAGTTAGATGTGTCTTTTTATAAACTGTTTTTTATACACAGTGGGTATATTGGTAATATAATGTTATCATAATGTATTCTTCACACTTTTTATTAGTAAAGACAGAAAAATGAGCTGCAGGTCTCTCTCTTTAGTTTTGCTTTAGTTTTACTTCCCTGAGACTGGACAATATTGTATAAAAACTCAGAGCCACATTGTGGGGATTGGGTTCGCAAAAGGTCAGGTAGCTTCATTTTCGTGTAATAAAGAAAAACAAACCAAATAGCACTAACTTCAGATCACCTTGCCAATCAAAGAACTCTCAAGTTCAGCTGCAATTACGTTTTAATCCAGTGCTTGTTGTAAATGATAATTACAATGAATCCATTATATGTTATGCAGGATGTTTTGTGAATTTCAAAAGGGCTTTTTCTGTAGCTCAGCATTAAGTAAGTATTTGTTATGAACACTTAGTTAGATACAGGACTGTAAACTTGCCAAGTTTTAGACAACAGACACTGGGTTTTATAGTGCATCAAAACCACACAATGACAGCTGCAATAGCAAATGCCACAAAGATAAAATTAAGAACAATATAGAAGTTTATTTCTGTAACGCATGTTTCATTTTGTACCAACCTTGTTTCAAGAATCAGCATCTATTCTGCAATTCAGAACTCTGACTTCCAAGAACATTATAGTCTTCCCATGTTAACCAAGTGCCATTTGCTAAAATTTAAAAATGAGTAACCTGGCTTGTGGTGAGCTATTTTGTTAGGAAGGCCAAATGAACACTGAAGTGTGTAAGTCCTGATTCTGTAGTTGTTAACCATACAAAGGTCATGTGAATTCAAGCAGACAAATGTCTGACTGTTCTAAAAATTATTTCCCAATATCATTCTGAAAGGTTCTCTGCAGAGTTTTTAAGGTAAGCACATGATAAACTAGTTTTAGGAACTGTTTTACTTGTCACCCTATGTAACGCTGTCTTAGAAAGAAGTACAAGCTTATTTTCTCTTTAGCTATTTAAATCTGAAAAGATATCAGCAAAAATAGTTCTATCATCATCAATGATTAAAGAACACGTCTATACTTCAGCTGGTGTCTCCATTATTTATGTACCTAAGATCTATAAATAGGTATAGGTCACAGGATTTGGACTTATCTTTGTATGCTACCCTTATTTACAGTATGATCAGTATTCTTTGGCCAGAAGTTAAAATAGAGCACAGTCATTTGCTTGCCTGGCTCCAAGGTAACTACATAGAATTATTACACAAACACAAATACAGAGAGGCTTTTAGAAGCCTTGACTTTCTTCTGGAGAGGTATAGGATCAGATGATTGTTCAAAGCAATTGCTACTTTAAATAGAAGTTTTCTTTGACCTGTTGGATCTTGGCATATGGCATTAAAATGACCCATGGAAAAAGAATGAAAAAAAAGGCAGCTAAGCATAAAGAACAGGAAATTAAATAAAGATGATCTGAAAATCTTTAGGGACATGAAAAGCTATTGCTTGGTCTTCTAAAATACCTAAACTACATCAAAGGAAAGGAAATTCAGCTGAGGTCTAGAAATAATTATATGACGCTAGAGACTAAAGCACAACTGCTGTTCATATGAGAAGACTAGCATCTCGCACACTGAGGATCTTTAAGAAGAAGCTTAAAAATAGTTCTCAGCAATTGTATACTTAACTGATCTTGCCTTTGGGCGGAATGATAGATTTGAGGGTAAGAATATCTTCAGTTTATCCTGTTCAGAATTTTTTATTTTCGATCCTCTATCTTCCTGATCTTTGAGCACTATAACAAAGTCTTAAAACACAAATCCTTGCAGGCTTTCTTCATGTAAATTCTGTAGTTTACAGACTGCTGTTAACATCATGAATCAAAATTATAAAAGGCAATAACGTTTTTCCAGCTGGGAGTTTGGTAAAGAAATTGCACAAAGGAGTATGCAAGGATGAGAGGGAATAATCAGCACCATGATTCTATAGACCCGTTGGCTTGACACACAGATTATTGCATGCAAAAGACATTTGTTTTATATCCACTTTAATTTAGTTTGATACCCCGGAGAAAAGAAACTCAAGTATACAAATGGATTAGCAAATACATTCTTTCACTTTAATCCTTCGATGTAATGACCGGAATGTCTGATAAGAACCATTGATTGGCTGCCAGCTGTGACAAAACAATGTGAATGTAGTCGTGAAGGGCGATAATGCTAAAACTGCTTCATGACAGTTCTGATTTATTGGATTAAAGAGATGAATCCAGCAATGAAACCTCATAAGGAGCATACGAAGTACAAATCTCAGTTAAGATGACTTAAATTCAAGTCAAAGTTCTAAGACAACACAAAACAGAAAAATAAATAAAAAAAAACAGATCTCATTCCTGACTGTGATGTTGGGGAATTTTTCAGTTTTTCTTCTTTAGCAAAAGCTGCATAACTGCATGTCTTCTTCTGAGTATTGTGGTAGTATATTTTTGTAGTTAGCATTTTTCATTCCAGCTAACAAAATGAGAGCAACAGCATTTACAACTCTGAAAGGAGAAAACATGGAAGCATGTTTCCCTGGAGTACCTGCTCTTTGTAGGTTCTTTATCTTGCTACTCAGGTCTATTGGACTGAGAAGAACTCTTCAACATCTATACCTCCCCTAAACCCCACAGATTTATTGTGGATTTTTTTTTTCTGAAACACAAAATTCACAAAAGGAGACATTAAATAGAAAACACATTAAAATTGTGTTCAGAATAGTAGTAGCCATCAGGGATTTTCATATCATTGTCCTGGAATGGAGTGGTAATTGTGGAGAATTAATGTAAAACATAGCATTGTGTGCTTGCAGCTATCATGGTGACAAAATACTACAGAAATGCACAAAGGCTTTCATAAGCACTATGAGTTTATTTAAAACTTGGATGACTACCACTGCATTTTCCAAAGGCTGGTGGGTTTTTCGTTCCCCAAATCCATCATGAAAAATAGTTTTCTCTAATCAAAGACAGCATTTTGGTTAATAACAGTGAGAAAGTAACAAACCCAAACTGTAGTAGTAGAAACAAAACCTATGATAATGGAAGGAAAATGTGAGACTCTTTGAGACTATTTCAGTAGGTTAAGACGTTTTTAAATTATCCAGACTGTCGAAGTCTCGTGGAGGAATATTGGTTGAACAAGTCTTCAGACTTGTGCCTGGTGGTTATCCTTACAACTCACAGAGCACAAATGAAGTACTAAAAGACTGGGAAAAGAGGTAAACAGCCCCTTGTGTTCAGACAGAGAAATAAAATACTTAGAAGAATTACAACTAGTCAGATGTTTATGCTTCAGAATACCTTGTCGTAGGTTGTAGAGCTACTAATGGGAAATACATTTCCATATGCTGAAATGAGAGATTAAATTTATGTGATGTCTTACAAATCATATAATCCTACAATTCTTACAACAGTAGGAGTTGAGGAATACCCCATAGAACTATCTGGTACAGTTAGACTGCTTATTGCTTTATACTTGGTGAAGTTATTTTCAGGCTTGCAAAGTGTACATGGAACAGCAGCATTGTCCTGTATCTACTAAAAGAATTGTCTTATCATTAATGATTTTATTTTTTTTTACTTTTTGTTTGTTTGTTTGTTACGATAGCGAGGACTGGAGTGGACAGTTTGCCAGTTGACAGCAGTGGCAGCTGAAACAGGTGGAGAAGATATTGAGCCATCAGGCAGTCCTAATACTGGTGATCATGGATGATATCTGAACACTTTCTGTATCTGCCAGTGGCCAAAACTTAACAGATTCCAGGTAATGCTTTTACAGGGATCTTGAGTGCATTTCTGATGTGGCTGAGTAGTAATACAGACAGAGGTGTAGGTGATTCTTCATTTCTCACCTACTAGTCATCTGTGGCATCCTTTGCAGCTGCAGGTAAGAGGATGATAAAATTTAGAGAGAAGGGTTAGAAGCATCTACTTCAGCTTTACCAGCTACAGAAAAGAACCTCTAATTATTTCTGACTCTACTTACTTTAGCTCTGGCATGTGCACACAAAATGTGTGTATATTTAGTAGGTGAGGCGGCCTGCAGGGGCCTTCTATTATACCTCCTATATATAAAAAGCCTTACACTCTTTTCCTTGTGGCAAAGAACCAGTTCCTGCTTTTCCATGTCTTTCTTGTAGATTTTCAGCTGCTAAATGAGACAAGATCCAGGAGGCAATTATATGAGCATGATGATGAACTTCTATACATAATATTCAGAAAAGGCAATCTTTTATTTTCTGTCTCATTTCACTTAACAGATTGAAGTAAATACTAGCTGTCTTCTTTTCAGTAATTGAAATATTACACAGAACACAAATCTATGTAAAGAAAAGGAATGAGCATTTCTGGTCTAAATTAAATGCTTCATCCTACATGCTTCGCTTTTTTTTCTGTCTCATTCTTCTTTCTAATGCCTAATAATTCTAGACAGGTAATTATATACTAGCAGGTACAAGGTCCCAGTATGTGATCAATTAGTGCATTGCTCTATAGTCTAATTTGCAAATCTGTGCAAGAAACAAAAATGAAGACCACTACCATTATTTAGGGGAAATGCATATTTTCTATCAGCAGATGATTTTTATTTTCACCATCTCTACCAGTTAATGGTATTGTCAGCTTAAATCGATGTTTTGTAAGATACATCACTAAGACGTGATAGCATCAAATAGTAATTGGTAAATTACAAATATTTTTAGAACATGAGAAAGGAATATCTAAAGTCGTAAATAAAAATCTCATATCACCTCTCACTGGGATACAAATTGAAACTATTGAGAAGCATTTGAGTAGCATAAGAGATCTAACTCAGATTAGCCAGGGGCTATTAAAACAGAGATTTTTTCTGAAGTTAGACAAATCTTA
>VZSZ01008489.1:229458-262365 GCA_013398815.1 Ibidorhyncha struthersii
TCTTTCTCTCTCTCTCTTTCTTTCTCTCTTTCTCTCTTTCTCTCTTTCTCTCTTTCTCTCTTTCTTTCCTCCCCTTCCTCCCTTCTTTTCTCCCCTTCTTCTCATCATTCTTCTATTTTCATTTTTTCTTCCTTCCTTTCTTGCTTTTGTGCAATAAAAAAAATCTCCATGAGTTCTTGGTTTTCTCTTTGTACAGATTGGGAATATCATTACAGTTTAAATTACTTCACAAGTAATTTTTCACTCAACTCTAGCATAAGTAGATTTTGTTTATACATTTCAAATCTAAGTCCAGCTTTTAAGCTTGGAAGGCTATTCAGTGTGTTTATGAAAAAAGTGTTGATCACACATGACTCATATGCATAGTTCTCTTCTGCTAGAAGTGCTACAGATTTCCAAGAAAACTTTGATAACACCATTTAAAAAACAAACAAACAAACAACTTTTTATTAACTGCTGTAAAGAGTATTGTTAGGTCAATAATAATTTGGCCTGCAATTTGCTTCAGATTCCCTATCTGCTAATTTCTTTGATGGCTAGCTCCAGAAAAGGGATTTTTTACACCCGTAAGACTTCATTATACTTAATGTTGTGCTTTGATGAGGCTATGGCTGCTCCTCAAGCTGTGAGGCAATAAGGGCTCAACCACACAGGGTTTTTTTTTTGGAAAGTCTTTTTTCTGTGTGATATATGCCAGCCAAAAACTGTCAACAAGGACACTAGCACATTAGTTCAGTCTTGTCATTTTGTTTATATCACGGTTTCTAAAATATTGCTACAAATTCTTGGTTTTGTTTAGGTGCCCAAACCTGACTGTATAAATTGACAACATTTGACATATCTGCAGCTCTGCCATTTTATACCAGGTAAGTATTTTTACTCAGATTTACATTTTCTTAATTGTCGTAATCACATATCACATATTTCTTTCCTTGTTAAAGAAGTTACTTCACTTTGTCTCCCCTCCAAGACATTGTGTACCACTTGTAGATGCTTCTCTTCCATTTTTATTAGGGAAAGGTCATTTGTTAAAATTATGGGATGTAAGATGGAAGCACATAATGTGTTATATCTGTATTAGCTGCTTTATCTTCTCTGTGTTTGTAAGGCACTCAAAACAATATAGTAAACATTACGCTTGTCATTCTTTGAGGAGCTAAAACTACCCTCTTTCAGCTGATACAGAGAGCAAAAAGCACAAAGGAAGAGTTTCTTGTGAAGTCTCAGCATGCACCTTTCACCTGTACCCAGCCAAACTTCACCTAGAGAGGTTAAATTAAATTGCTGCCTGGAAAACTGCTGTCAGACCGACTGAATGAATGAGAGCCCTGAGAGCTCTTGAAAGTCCTGCTGTTTCTCTTCTGGCAGCCCGCACTTTCCAGCACGCTGGCTCTTAGTCTTTCCTGGCTCTTACCTAAAGGCACAAGAAATCTCTCTACCTCCACCATCCCTTTAGCTGCAGTAATACTGTCATGACTGTTGATGAACAACACACTTGAATACTGCAATTGGGACATAAATGAAGAAGAATGTACTGCACCAAATGTCATGTAAAATGTTGAAGAGAAAGATTGCTTTTAATCATGAAACTTTATAACAAACTATGCAACTACTTTGTCAGCTGTGGAGAAACGGACTCTTCTAAATCATACCAGAAGCTAAAATAACATGATTTCACTGCATTTTTTCCAAATGCAACTTGATGTTACTTTGTGAAAACACACACAGAGTTTTTAATCTGGGTTGTATTACAGAACAAATGCCAAAATTCTACTCAGAGTACGACTGGAAGAGATTGACATTTAAAGCATGTCCCTACCTGCTTCCATTATATGCACATAGATACAGAGTCATTTCAGTGGATCCAAAATAGACCTCAGTGTAAGAACTTGGGATGATTATCTGAATAAAGACAAAAATATTTCTAAATAATTTAAAAAAACTTTTAACCAAAACAAAATCTTTTCCTCTGAGATGTTGTAAACTAAAATCTTTTCCCACAGAAACAAATTTTTTGTGGTTTAAGTATTCTGTTCATAAGAAAGAGGCGATTGTAATCGCTGACTTGCACTAATATTTATCTAGAACTAACTGAAATTTAGGCTTTCCTTTAAAGAGTTCAGAGCACTTTTTTGGTTCCTTTTTTTTTTGCCGATAGCTTTGGCTGCCCTATATGACATCTTAGGAGGTATCAGCGTTATTTTCCTTTACAGCTTGGGCCAGATACTCTTCAATTACTTAGAAGCAAAAAACCAACCAAGAACAAAACCCAAAACACTTTAAAAGCATTTGTTTTTAAATGTGTACCTAAGAATTCAGCTTCTCTTTTTGAAACTCCAGCCTCTTTTATCAAGTCAAAAGAATACACTGAAATCTGTCCTGCAGATATTTGCGTAGCCAAACAATGTGTGTTCTCCTACCCTGACTGCACTGTACACTCTTTCCTGACCCACACCATGACAGTAGTTTTATCTCCAGGGCATTAAAGGAATTAAGAGCTTTTCATTTTTATTTGCCAAGTTCAGAGGTTTCACCCTAGGTCTGTGGGACTGGTAAATTGCCCTGCATGCAGTAAGTAAAGGATTGTTTATATGATCTTACTTTGGTTGACTATTGCTTCAAAATAAAACCAAGAGTTTTTAACAATATTTTAGAAGGCATGGTATAAACAAAATGAAAGGACTTAAATAGTGTGCTGGTCTCTATTGACAGTTTTCAGATAGCAAATATCTCACAAAAAAAAAGTTATTTTCCAAAAATGTGGGTTTTGGATTAATTTATCATGAAACACTGAGAGCTGTGACAGCCACTTGAAGTTATTTCCAAAGTCCACATGTTTGCAGAAGTTTTATTTTTCATTCAGAATATTTCTGAGCACTGTGAATGTTTTTAAGCAATCATACTTGATACGTTCTATTCAATGAAACTACAGAAATGAATGTTAGGATTTCAGAGTTTAATTTAAAAACATCTTTTTATTGACAAGATAAGAAAACTGATGTTTCAGATACTCTGAGATAATACATAAACCCCAGGAAGATATCTCATCTGAACATGGTCCTGAGCAAACAGCTTTAGGTGGTGCTGCTTGAACAAGGGTGGTTGAACCAGATGACCTCTGGAGGTCCCTTCCAACCTCAACCATTCTGTCAACGTAATTCCATGAAACAAGCAAGTTTTGCTTTTCTGCTAGATGTTGTTGGCTTCACTCAACTTGATAAGCATAAAACTTCAAGAAAAGATGACAAACATTATGTTAGGCAGTATCATTAGAATTTGAAAAGAATCTGGGGGATGGTAGGAAACATTTTAGAAACAAGTCTTCAGAAATAATATTCCGTACAATAGAAAAAGACTTTTTCACCGATAGAACATCTGGAAAATGGATGATGGAGACTGGGCTAACAAAATCAAACACACAAATCCTTCCTGAACAGAACTCACTGGGGCTTTGTACAGTAGTTTTCTTCTCCTGAAAGTTTAAACAATGCATATACCAGTTTAAAACTAGTATAATGATTTTTTGAGTGATACCTCCACATCATAGATATTTGTCAGTTGCTGAGTGCTATATAGCTGGCTACTGTTGATGTATTTTTTTTCCTCCTGTTTTGTCAATCATTCTTGTGAAACAGATGCTCATTGATGTCTCTCTTTCAGGAGGTTTTATTTCTAAATAGATAAGCAGTGGGAGGTACAGATTATGTAGAGCCATTCCAGTGACTGTGGAGAAAGTAACTCCAGGCAGATTCAAAAGGATTCATCATAAGCCATCTGTGAAAAGAGTGTTGCTTTTTTTTTGTCTCTTTTGTCACATTAAGAAAGCTGAAGATAATAGTTTTTCCCCATAAAATCAGGTTACCTCTTAGCTTTAACTACTCTTAATCTTTGTTTTTAATATACTTCTAGAAAATAATCTTAACCTCAGAAGTGAAACCAGAAATTAGAGTTTCTATAGCTAACATAATTTGGCAAAATACATATGGGCATTCTTCATCATTATTATGAAGTTAGTCAGTTGTTTCACATAAATTTTGTATTTCAGCGATAACGTCTGTGTACTTAAATTCTTTGAAAAACATACCGTAACTTAAAAAAAAGCTATATTTCAGATTGTGTACAAGACAGCAGTCTGCTTTCATCTTCCCTCATTATTCTGTTTTCTTTTACTATTTTTTCAAACCCGAATAAAAGTGATATCTTTACATCTATATCAGGCCTGACATTTTAACAGGAATACACTTCAAAGTAGTCTTGTTCAATATTTTAAACTTTAGAAGTTACAATGGCGACCAGGCTAGATAGTAGTTGGCCTTGTAGAGTAGCATGCAAAGTAGATCACTTTCTGTAGCCTGGCTCACTTTGTAGGTGTATTTGCCTTTGTTTTGCCACTCAGAAGGTCCAGTTATCCTTTCACTAATACATTGACCCAGAATGGGTGTCTTTGCACAGCTGGATTAAAGCTTACATTCTCACTTGAACTCTGGAATCTACAGAGGGGCACATAAAAATCTGCTCCTTCAGTCCTGCAGCAACCAATCAGTTATTATTTGAAACACCCTTAGGGGTAAGGGCTGGTAGAAATTGTACAACTGGATGATAGCAACTCTTGGGATTCCTTCTGAATCCTTGGGCTGTCCGTATGAACATTGGCAGATGAAATGCATTAATTCTGACTGCAAAGACAAGATCTTCTGATGTCAAACAGCTTAAACTGTCTGGGGCCAGATCTGTTTCTGTAATGTATTTGATATTTCTTCTTCTGAACTGTAGAGAGTAGGTCCATTTTGAGATCTTCAAGGTTGAGACTCTGGCATGTTGTTTAAAGGTGTCTGCTTTGTTGGTCCCCTAGGCATTCTGTAAGCATAGAAGATGCATGGTTACTGGTGTGATTGGGAGACTAATTTTCAAAATTCATAGAATCATAGAATCATAGAATGGTTTAGGTTGGAAGTGACCTTGAAGATTTGAATAGATTCTTGCCAAAAAGGGATATGAATCACTTCCTGCTTGACAGAAAATGTTGAAAAGTTTGTGACATTATACAGTGAAAAGAAACAAGTTTTTTAGAACAGCAGTTTGAATTCCTGCACAGTTAGTCAACAGAGGAGACAAGTCTTCAGTGTCTAGAAGGGGTCTACCAACACTTGCATGGTGAACCAGAAAACACTTGGAACTAATGATAGGCAGAAAACCAGAAATTATTTTTTACACCTAGAAAACATTCTTCTGCTAATTTAAAAATAAGGTATTCTATAGCATCAATAAATCTATTTGATTTATACAGATACTTCAACCAGGTTTTTATGCAGCACAGGGGAGTCAGGCACACTGGCTGTGACAGAGCCATATCTCCTGTGAACCTGGAGCGTATTCTTACAGGTACAAATGGGCATGTAACCCCTCCTCTCTGGGTTATTGTGTTCAGGCATTTTTTACCATTTGTAAAGAGACTTTGTAAGCTGGATATAGAGAGTTTAAATGTACAAACCAATTATTTATTGGCTAAGGCACAGAATAGTTATCATTAATAAGCTACAAAGTCAAGCACTAATATGTTCACTGCCACTGATAAGATACAAGTGATATTTTGCCTGCCATGAAATCACTACAAGGTGGAGAGGGAGTGCATTCCTGTGCTCTTTGGAAAAAGGTGATCCTTAGTGTTGATGTTATGATCTCTTGAATCCATGATTTTCCCCCTCAGTCCATTCATTGCTAACTCTCACCACACCAACAATTTCACCTCTGCCTTTGTTATCATGCATGGGCCTTGTCTGTGTACTTCCCCAACTTTTTCTCGACTTAGATCACATATTGCTGAACCCCTGGCAGGTGGGTTTCGTGTAAGCTTCACAATGACCAGTGAGATTCTTGGATTTTTAGTTTGAAGTACTGTATTTCTCAAATGTTTTCTCATTCTGTGCTTTTTCTCACAAAAACCTGAGCTTCTGCAATACAATATTGAGGCAAGTTCTGACAAACTGTTAGCAGGAGATGTTTTCCTGCATGACAGAAGAATGTAAACTGCCTTTCTGTTTTAACCTTTGACAAGCTTTTACCTATCCTCAGGGAGAATTTATGTATCATGTAGGAACAAGACCTTTTTGATGACAGAAGACCTCATTAGTCTGTCTGGGAAACCTAGGCAAATGAGTCTGGCAGCTTGGTTATGAGAAGCAGTTACAGCAGCACTAGCGTAAGAAGGCAGTTTGTTCCCTTTTTACATCTTTCTAAGTCAGATGTTACAGATACCTCCAAGGTAAAAAGATCGAAGAATCTCAGAGAAAGAGAGACAGCCTAAATACTTTTCAAACATAAGTTCATTATATGTCCACAATGAAAGCAGAATTACTGCATCATTGGAGGAAAAAAATGTAATCATATATCGATTTGCATTACTTTGCTGAATAGTATGATAGGATTGGTTGATTTTGTTTCTTTACTGTCTTTAGGTAAGAGGTGGGGAACATAGACATGGCTATCACAGCACCGATAGCCAGAATAGTCAAATCTGGAGATCGTTAGGCATGTGTGTAATGGAAACACGGTGCACAGTGACTGCAAAAACAAGAATGGGAACTACCTGTTTTTAGAGAAGAAAAAATAGAGATCAATAGGTTTAAGCACAGAGTGATGTGCCTGTAAAAGACAGAAGATCAGACGTGATAGAAATACAGTGATGGTGGGAAGAAAAATAAGTGACCACCTCACTGAAAAGTAAAGAAAAATAAAATGTGTTGCTTTTTATTTAGGAAAAAAAAAATCTGTGACAGTAGAAATATATTTTAGTAGGGTTTTTTTTAACTGTATGAATTGACTACATGGAAATGTAATAAGGCATGCTAAGTTAAATGTTAACATGGTTACAGTCAGAAATCATTTCAGAGGTCCCTTTAATTGTTGATTTAGCTAACATGCAACTTAGAGGAAACAACATCCTCCATAAGCTCATGAATCCCATGCATGTGGCAGTGAAATCATGTATCTATTTCTGCTACTACTGTCACAAGATGTAGAAGTAACTAGGTAACACTAATGCATTTGAATTATGCAAAAATGAGAAAATAGTGTCATTTTAACCCTGTAGAAGGTATTTTAAAAGTTGCACATAGAGAACTTATGTTTGTAAGATAAATACCCTATAGTTGATACATGTCAGTTTAACAATTGTTTAACAGTTGTCAAAAACACAAATCTGTACTGGATGAATGGAATATAAAAAAACTTTTCTAGAAGACATTCATACTGCCTAGGAAATAGATGATAGAAGAATGACCCTTCAGATGGACCTATTTCACGTATTGTTTCCCATTGTGTTTAATTAAATAAATTAGTGTTTCTGTCTCAGAGGTTTTAGGAAATTAATCATGGCTTCCATTTTGTAAGAAAAATTCTGAAGATGAAGGACTTCTGCTCACTGTAAAGTGTGGCAGAAAGTGAAGGTGAATATCTTATTTGGAAAATATAGACCTTTCTGTTGTGAGTGAACTATCTTCAAGTGACCATGTTTTTTCTACTCTGTATTATTGATATATTTTTTACCTAAAATGAATTTCAATAAAATAGATTGATCACTTAATAAGGCTTTCAATGTGTTATACACATTAATCAAGCAATAATATCAAATTTTAAGACAGTCACTCTTGATTTCATAGCAAAGCAAGAGAAATAGGTACCTACCAGCAGGTGAGTTATATCGTCCTGCTATTGCAGTAGGACTAGACATAACCAAAGTTTAGTTATTAAAACTTAGGGCACATGAATCTCACCCTAAATGTGTCTTTAAAACAACCTAATGATTTTCCTCTTTCTTTTCTTGATATCTCAATAACCGGTTCGTACAGAATTTTTGCTTACTGCAAATTTTTGCTTTTTGCTTTTGAAACCAGTGCTAGTACATATACTACCAGCAATCCACAAGGGAAAGACATAATTGCATTTCATAAATAATTTTTTTTTTCTTTTTATTTCTTTATTGTAGTTGTGGAAATGACCTCCTGGAATATCACTACAGGAGGTCCA
Organism: Ibidorhyncha struthersii; assembly: GCA_013398815.1. Classification (NCBI taxonomy): domain Eukaryota; kingdom Metazoa; phylum Chordata; class Aves; order Charadriiformes; family Charadriidae; genus Ibidorhyncha; species Ibidorhyncha struthersii. The sequence continues at coordinate 237,484 of VZSZ01008489.1, forward strand.
GAATTCCCTCCAACAGTATGTGCTGGCCAAGGCTATTCTGTGTGATGCAAGCTCCTTTTTGCTTAGTCCTCGCACTTTCTTAAATTGTCATTTTGGTCTTTGTTGTGATGAATGGAGTAACCAGAAATTTCATTTTTTTGAGACAATATTAATTCTCCACTTCCCTGTCTCTACTGCTTTGCTAAATGTCAGGCCAATTTGTCAATTCAGACAAATGTGCACAGGAATATTTGTGCACATATTTTTCATAGAAAGGTGAAAAATTATTGATCTCAATGCACTGGTTTTGATTCCTGGTACTAACTTCTGATGACAAAGTGTTGTATCGATTTCTTTAGCTATGTGTAATGGCTGGATTTGTTCTGTGTTTGAATAATCGCCATTTCCATTTTAACAACTTCACATCAAATGACAGCATAATGTGTTTATGAGGATAATTTCTTGCACATTTGACTGTATAAACTAAACCTCAGATCAAGGAGTTTATCAGTTACCCTACCCTGTCTGTTAAGAATATTTTTTTTCTCTGTGTTCTTAAAAAAATTAAGAAAGAGGCAAGTGAAGGAATTGTAGACAGTCCTAAGCCCAGGTGTACCTTGCACATCTCTCAGTATAAAGCTTTACTTGTAATTACTTGGACACACGCTGTTTCATATTTATCAGCTTTCTTTTTTTGTCTTTAGTGTTAGATTACTAAAGCCAAGATTATCAATCACTAAGGTGCCTGGATACACGTCATGTTTCCTTTTATCATCATGGTTGTGTAGCATTTCTCGATATTTAGCCAGTAGGTAGTTTTAAGGGGAGAAATTAATGAACTAAAGAGCTGAATGAAGGCTTAAATGGTGCTTTGATCTGTACTTTATATTGATTTTTTTTGCTGATATGGAAAGGCCTCCATGAAATCTTTCATCTTCACTGTTTAGCTAAACACATGTAACACTTCAAACCTGTAGTAAAAGCATGTATAAAAATGTGCAGATGAATTCGGCAATATCATGGGAATATCAAGCATAAGAAACAAGAAGAATGCACAAAACTCAACATCCAGTTTTCATTTCAAGAGCCATCTGTGGAAGGGTCTACTAAGTGTCATAAAAAAACCTGATTCAGATTCTTCTACCTTCTTAAAAGTATCGGTTTCCACCTGCTCATAGTTAAATATCAACCTTTAGGAATAAGCAGACAGTTTAGTGATTTGCCACACAATGCCATTTTCATTTTCTATGTCCTAGAGAGCTCTTAAACTGAAACCTATTAAAATTAATTTTCTTCTGCAGGAGATTCCAAAATTCTGAAAAACATTTACGTATGTGGTTGAGATTGGGAGGGGGTGTGAAGTCAGTCTGGAATAATTAAGGAGAAAAAAATTCTGAAAAAAGAAAAAGATTTTTAATGAGTAAAAATTGCTGTGAAATACTCGTTTCGATCCCAGCTTCGATCCCAGTATTCAGAAATTTCAGGCCTTTGACCCAGAGATAGTTTTTGTGCTTCCCAAGACTGGAGAAAACTCCGGTTAATGCTATGGGTCACAATTCCACACTAAGGAAACTGCAAACTTTGGGACTGGGAGCTAAGGTTATCAACATTTCTGCATACTCTGTTTCAGAGCTGTCTCCCAGTGTATGTTCAAAAATTGCTAAGCTCTATGATATATAGTCATCCCAAACTCCCTGTTTCAGGCACAAAAAGTTATCATGTGCTGGAACATAAATAAAAATGTGTAACAAAAAGTTAGTTGAGGAGGAATGTTCACCAAAAGTGTTTGACTTGCATGAGACATCCCAGCAAGTTCTGCTAGCTCCAAGAGATGGTTCTCTAAAGGCTCCTCACAGGTCAGATGTATACATGGGAGAGCCTGAAGATTCTGAGAACCCAGATGAGCTGGACAGAAAGAGTTAACTATATGAAAATCAATGATATGATGGTGGGAGTTTGAAAGAAATTACTGAATTAATCGGTGTACCTAGTCTCGCATCCTAATTATTGTACGCCTAACATCTACATCCATGAGTGGGAACAACCTTTTTGTAAGAATCTGGTTTTGTTTCATGGTAGCAACAGAGGCTTATGCATAATTGGTTTTGCACGATAACCTTCACCAAACAAGATTTGTCAATTATCCCAATAGGATACAATCCTATAGTGAAAGGGACATAAAATAGGCGACAGCGGGGGTCTTTTTTGGTTTCTAAATATTACATTTGTTACTCTGTAGCTGTAATGATCATTGAAATTATTGAGCATTATTAGAAAAACAAGAAAACCAGATATAGGTAGAAGAAAACTTCAGTAAAAGACTAGGTATCGAATGTACCAGTCTTTCTGTAATCAGTGGATACTTTGCTTTTAGAGTTCTAAAAGCCAGAGATTTTTCCAATATTTTATAGAGTAAGAGGTCAAACAGTAGACCTCCTCTTTTTGATAGAGAATGCAGTACCCCTGATTCAAGCCCAGTCAGCACAAATGGCAAGTATGGGAGGGAAATGTTCTTGTCCCAGATTTCTCCACTCCAACATGCAGAATAAGAAGTGTAAAGATAAAGGAAAATGATGCTTGCTTTTATTCTACTCCTATATAACATTTAAAATTTTGAAAATCAGATTGCCATAGCTCTCCTCCACTAAGTGCATTAAAAAATATAATAGAAAAACTTCTGCAAAGTGTTACTTTCTGGATATATAAAGTTTAGGAGATCTGAAAGATATTTTCAAAACCTCGTCTTTAGCACTTATTATAATACAAATTTATTTTGCATACACTTCCATGAAACATATTTGGATTATAATTTTTCATTCAGCAGTGGAATAAATCAATCAATCAGAACTATTTTGAAGTTAGCAATCCTTGGTGACAACAGTAAATAGCACTAAATTTTGTATTCATCTCACAAAGTGAATTGGTTCCACAATGCTGTCATTATATGAAGAGACACAAAGCATTCAAATAAGGAATACGCTTTTCATTTTTGTGTATGAAATAAGTATGGTATCTGAAAGAACCTGATGATTATATCACTTGTGGGAATGAAGGAACTCACCATTTGAGAAAATAACTCCATTATCTGTCCAGTTCATTAAAAAAACATCTCTGTCTTTTATGGTGATATTTTAATGCAGAAATGAATGCTTGTAAATCAAGAGATTTATCTTTTAAATTTACTATGCATTTTTCATTTGCATTTAAATTAAAGTGTAAACATTGGCTGTGTTGCATGTAATACACAAAGGAGTTGAGCTTTGAAGCTATTTCTTCTTTTGAATTTACTGTTCAGAGTCTGTATCTATACTGTGGATTAGGTGCATATGACCTGTGGTGTGATGGATCATAGACATGGTCGATTCATCCCAATGATGGTAACAATAGGAAGTTGAAATTGGTTCCCTAAATCAAGTTCCCAGTATCTAGTCTCACATTCTTACATCACAACGAGCTTCTTCACAATTGTTACTAGCTCCACAGCATAGGCAAGATGACAACCACTGTGCTCTTCATTTGTAATCTTGGAGTAGAAGTTTAAGTCAAGCTGGCTAAACACTTGTGCTTTGCCACTAGTTCAACATTCACCCAGCTTTAACCACAGTCATTGAACTGATACTGCAACATGTCTGAGAAAGTACTTCGCAGGCAACAAAAGCTATGATTAGTACAGGACACTGATGAGGGATGGTTTAACAATGGATGATTTGATTGGAAGAATTAGGAAAAAAAATTAAAATGTTAACTGAGCTCTAAGCAACATTTCCAGTGAAATCATTAAATGTTCAAAGAACAGGAAAAAATAAGTATGATCAAACAGAAAGATGCTTCATTAGGAAAACAAAGAGGTTTTACTTTAGTCAAGGCACTTTTTTTTGTCCTTGTGTAGAAACGAATGTCAGGGGTGACAGAATCATAGTGTGGATCATAACTGTGGATCATGAATAACCTTATGTGATGAGGTTTTTGCCTCACACCTGTGAGGTTTTTTATTTAATGATACAACTATAAAAATGCAAAACAACAGAAGAGTGACTATTGTGTGCCCCAGCATCTTCTTACATCATTTTTTTCTTCTAGCAACAGGTACAAGCCTATGGAGACAGCAAACAGAGGCAATAGAGTGCTGTTAAGGATCTGCAGGAGAGAACCTGCACGAGGGAAAATGGGACTTCGTCTCAGTCAAACTCTGTGACTACCACCATAATACAAGCAGTACTGGTCTATTATTGTCCAATTAATTGCTCTGAGGAAAAACAAACAAACAAACAAACAAATCTGTATCTTGCCTTTTTTTCCTCTATCATAAACAGACCAAAAGATTAACACTGAATCAGTAAGCAGCTTGAACTCCATTGTCACAATGTCCCTGACCTGTTAATCAGCACTCATGTAGTAGGAACAGAACATATTTTTGAACACATTTCATAGGTAGAGTTCTAAGAAAGATATGGATTTTTTGAGTTGTCTTTTTCTCTTGAATAAAAATACAGAGGAGCCATTTTTCTCTTATTTTGATTTGGAGAAAGAGAGTTGAAAGAATGTTCTTTCTCAAGGATCATATTGTGTGAATTACATTTTTCATAGAGAGGAAAAAATTCTGTATGAGTTTTCTTTGAAATATTGACATCATTTGACACACTAAAGTGCTTTGAATTAATATGTCACAACTTGCCAAGATTCTTCTGTTTTACTATAGCATTGAAACACATTTCTTAAATAAAAGTCAGTTAAAGCATGCAATTTCATTTTTTAAACTTGATCTTTTTAGGCCATTGATTGAGGTTAATAATTTAGACCCAAGTCCCTTTCTGCAAACATCAAAACAAACAGAAAAAAACAAAGGCAAGGTGATGTCTAACTTCCTGAATTTCAACCATTCTGTGATTTCTCCTGGTTCACCAACAAAACTAGGTTCAGAGGTGTTTGCTAACATGTTTGCTAACAAAATGCTAACATTTCTACTCTGTGACCTTGGGACCATTGATGTGTTGAAAATTGCTCCCTTGAAATACTTCAGCATGTGGAACAAAGAGGAGAAATTAAGGGTCTGTGTGCGGTTGCAGTGCTGTGATCTCACAGTGAGCTTGTGAATGGCAGAGAGGTGGTTGGGTAGGTCACACAAGTCGAGAGCTGAGGTAGGTAGATTAAGGCTCTTTAGGAAGGTCAGAGATGTAAGGAGGAGGAGTAGCCCTTTATGTAAGAGAGCAGTACGTTCTGTGTGGAGCTTTCCTTTGGATGATGAACCAGCTGAGAGTTTATGGGTTACGATTAGAGAGCAGATCAACATGGACGATGTTGTGGTGGGTGTCTGATACAGATCCTCTTGATCAGAAAGAATTTGATGAAGCCTGCTTCAGACAACTGGGGAAGCCTTAAATTTACATTCCCTGGTCCTTACAGGGATCTTGAACCATTCTGATATCTGGTGGTAAAGCAAGGCAGCTGGGCACAAGCAATCCAGGAATTTTCTGTAGTGCATTGATGACAACTTTCTCACACAGGTGGCCATGGAGTCAATGGAGGGGAAACACTCTGCTGGACCTCATACCTACAGACAAGAAAAGAGTGGTCAGGAATATTAAAGTCAGGGGCAGCCTTCGCTGCAGTGACCATGAGATGCTAGAATCCAGGATTTTGAGATAAGGCAGTGAGGATCACTACTCTGAATTTCAGGGGAGCCAAATTTAACCTGTTCAAGTACCTGCTTGGAAGAATCCCAAGGGATACAGCTCTGGAGAGAAGAGGAGTCCAGGAGAGCTGGCTGATCTTCAAGGATCACCTCCTCCAAGCTCAAGAACAGTCTATCCCCACATGCAGGAAGTGAAGCAAAGGTGGCAGGAAGCATTCATGGAGGAACAGGTTGCTCCTGACTAAGTACAACCATAGAAAGAAAGGGTACCAGACATGGAAGGGCAAGTGGCCCAGGAGGAGTATGGAGACGCCATTTGAGCATGCAGCAATAGAGTTAGAAAAGCCAGAGTTTATGATAACTGCGTCTTTGGAGATGCTCAAACCTGGCTGGATCCAGCCCTGAGCAATCTCCTACAGTTGAACCTGCTTTGAACAGGGGGGTTGGACTAGATGATCTTCAAAAAACCCTTCCAATCTCAACAATCTGTAATTCTTTAAGACAATGCATATATTGTCTGGGAGTTCCTGAAGACTGCATATGTGAACTTCATTGTATTGGTTCTTTTCAAGACAGTAGCTGTTAAAGACTTAGACTTTTGTAGTGACTGAAAAAATATTGGAAAACCTGTAGACTATTATATTAAATATCCAAAATTTGTCAGTGCCCTTCTCTGTTCATCCTGCAGAGTCTTGGCACTTCTGATCAAGATATAAAGCTCATGCTTTTCTCCCTGAAGTGCTCCATTTTATCTCTGGTGCAAAGCAATACATACATTACAGACATGCTTTAACCACCTGCATGATGTGTTACTTGTATTTTTATTGATTTAGCATCATAACATGCTCTGCTTTCCTGACCATATGGTACACTGGTTTCTGCGCAACAAGGAATCACCTGGTTTATAGTTTAAAATAAAATGAACTATTATAACTGAAATTATAAACAATCGTATATTTAGGTGTTACAAATATTAATTTCAGTGAGATTTGTAAAAGCTTTTTGATGAATCCGGTCACTGGATCTATTAAACATGTGATATGGTAAGAATTTCGGCTTCCCTACAAAAGAATGTAGGAAGTCTTATTTTGAAAATATGTCCGTTCTTGGAGACATAACTCACAATTATCAAAGCCTTCAGATTTATATATGCGAGTCTACCACCAAGGTGCCTTGAACTGGTGCCTTGAACGAGTTCTCAAATGTTTAGCAGCCTGGCAACCCTTATTAGCCCAGTCCATGGTTACCAATATCACTGTTTTTTCTATACTGGATGCACCATTTGGCAGTTTCAACCAAGGTGTATGTGGCTATGGCATTGATTTTAGTGTCTCTTAATAAGGCTCTGATCTTAATATCCACCCTAGTGCTAATCTTGCCACTATTTCCAAGACTGTGAACCATTTCAGGTCTGAAAAATGTTATGATATCTCTTTCCCAACAGGCTTTTTAAGTACAGCTGTATACTCTTTTAGAAAACAGCTCAGATTGAGAGCACTAAAGCATCAGAGATATGCCAATGTTTTCCTGCCATTGAAGGGTGAGCACTCTCTATCACATGTGAGTAAGTGCATCTGCTTGCAAATCCTGATCCAAAATGCTCTGCTCTTGAATGATTTCTTTCAAAGTTGAAGGACTGACTTTTTTCTTCCTTACTCTCTGATTTAGCAGCTGTGGTACGTAACGATCATATCACTGACTTCCTAAAAATGGTTTTCATTCCTATAGAGACTCCCTTTCTCTCACCACAACTTTTGAGTATATACATACAAAAAAATTGAAGCTTACAACATAAAAGCATAGAAAAAAAGGTATTTTTTGGGGATGATAATTGTAGGAGATAACAACAGAGAAAAAATATTTGCAGACAGACAAATGTATAACTCTTAGGTTACACCAGTTGCTTTATTTTCCACATATTCTTTGGTCAATCTGTTCATATGCAGGACTGTTTTGTCATCTATAATCCCCAACAAACTCATTCTTTCCAGTGTGCATGCAACTGTTTCCCTTCCTCAAATGAAACATTTGGGACACATGACTGAAAAGACTTTTCCTATTTATATTCCTTTTATACTTGTGAATGTCACTAAGCAAGATATTTTGCAGCTCATGAAAAAAGATAAAAAACTTGCAATCATATGGGTAGGCACCTAGGATTAGAATGAAACATGGGACCAGAAAATTTAGTCTACTACCACCACAGACTGCTATGGAAGTTCTGGAGTCCACACAATGTAAATTCCACATGACATTACCTGCCTGAAAGCACTGACATTATTGCTACCATGCATTATAAAAAGTTGCAGCCGTGCTGAGTTGAGTAGAGTTGGGTCTTGGGTATGCGATTCAGTTCAGTTGAGCTGTGCTGGCTTAGAGTTATATGTTGGCCTGCAACAGACATGGAAACATAAACCTTAGTTAAAGAAGTTTAAAGGAAAATGCTAGCCCTGCATCTGCAGTGGCTGAATAGAGGGCATGCAGCTTGTTACCGTCCCCCAGAGGACACATGGCAATTCTATTGATCTGTGGTAACTGGATTAGATATCTGACTCTATAGGGAGTCTTCAAGTATTTCAGCTGCTCTGGTCCCATTGCACTATTCACACAAGTTATTGCTATTGGGGAATCTACAGTGCTGGGAACATAACCATTGAAAATTGAAAGAAAACACTTGCTGCTGTCACAAAGCATCTCAGCATAGCCACTGAGCTACAGTTGTGACATAAAAAACAGTCTGCTTCCTCTACAGAACAATACTCACCTGATATCCTTATTCATTCATTAATTCAGTAATGACGTAAAATTGTAAGAATATAAAAGGAAGGAAATATCAGAGAAAGCAGCAGGATGACTGGGGAAACTGAAAGGCTGACTTCCAAGGGAAAATTTTCAAAGGTTAACATACATACATACATACATACAGTATTAGAGAAGGAGTTATATTTGTGAAGAATCTCAGATGTTAGAAACAAACCAGAGAAATAAACAGAGATCAGGAGACAGAACACAACCAGGCATTGATTCTTTCTCCTAGTGAGAGGTCTACTTAATTTCAAGGAATACCCCCTGCTCTTTGCTGAAGGATTAGGCAACAGATTAATTTCTGGCTCCTTTCCTGAAGATTTTATCTTCTTAAGTTTGTTAGCAGCAATTTGGTAGTCTAAAGGAAATTAGCTCTATACTGGTAATGCTCTACAAATAAGAAATCAATAATAATTACTTTGCAGATCAAAAGAATTACATTGGCAACTGTTGAAACTTTTCATTTGACAGGATAATATTGCAAAATGAATAAAGTTATAGTCAAATAAATAATTGCTGCTTTAAATATAGTAGATTAATTCTAAATTAATTCTAAATGGTTGAAACTGTGAGGCCATACATTAACCTTGGTATCGTTTACTTTTGTAATTGGGATGAAAAAATGTAACTAAGAACACCTATTTTAAATCACTTCAAAATATCAGGAGAAACCCTGGACCAAACCTAGTTTACTGCAAAAACTGTAAGGGAACCTCTGGTGTCTCTTCAACAGACTTATGATTTTAGTCATCTTTGTAACTGGCTTCAGACAGAAGAACTGATTTATAATATTTGATACCATCTCCCAGCATAATGAAACTGCCTTTCTGCATCCTTCCAGCAGAGGAAATTGTTAGCCTAAATTATTTCCCTGACAGAAAGAAGAGCACGAAGAGTATGAGCGAAAGTGTCATGGCAGTGATTTTAAGGAAAGAGGGACATACTAACTCCCAGCACATAGGAGGAATGAATGCAGACAGGTAGAGGCAGAGTGCAACCTGAGGTAGGAAAGAAATAAAAATGAAGCACATTGTATTCCCTCATGCATATGGACTTTTATTATGGGAGCAAGGGCAATATTCAACTCCATTTCATCGAGTGAACGAATGATAATCGTGAAGAAAAGGTTTATTGGGAAAAACAGGATGGGACACACACAAAACTGCTGGTATGTGGAGTGAGAAGAGAGTAAGAGCAGGAGGGGGCAGACAAAGATCTTTGCACAGGCGAAGTACATGAAACAGTGACAAGAAAGGGGTTGGTTCTGGAAAGCGCACAAAGCCCATAGCAAGGAAAAGAAAGGGCAGTGAGAGAAAAGGGAGCAGGCTAACAGTCAGGCAGAGTGAATGAGAATGAGAAGCTATGCAAAGAAGTCAGAAATGTGGAGTTGTGGCCTGTCCCTAGGGAACAAGGATGCGCGTTCAGGAAGTGTGTGAGAAATTAACTGAAGTCTCTGACATGAGTGGAGTGCTCAGCCTGTCACAGCAGGAACACGAGCCTGGCTTCTGTGCATGCTCTCCAACACAGAGAAACTCTTCATCAGCACTCGTACTCTTCTTAACCCTCTTACTCTACTCTCCTTTGGGGCTGATGGACTGTATAATTTTTCCAATTAGAATCTCTTGTTATGTTGACTGAAGAAACTAATGTGTTTAGCTACATGTTCCTGAAAGCAAGACTTTTTTTTTTTTTTCAGAAGTACTGTGATAGCAATAAATATAATCCCTTGCTTATATCATGGGTTTTAAAAGGGGATTAAAATTTTATAGGACTAAGGGATGACCATCATCTGCCAGTCAAGAAAGAATATGAGGAATCCAGCTGTGCAAAATGCACCCTAAATAAAAATCGAGGTCACTTAGCAGTTTTAAACATAAGATAAATATTGTGATATTGAAAGCTAAAAAAGTCTGGAACTATAACTTAATTAGATATAACTTGTTTTCAAAATTAAAACAATACCTATACATTGTAGATAATATAAAAGAAAGTGAGCTTTGATTTTTTTCTGTATTTCTTAGATATAATTTTTATTCCAGCAAAAGGCAGTTATAAAAATGAACAGAATGTTCCTATCCCCAGGAACTCAGCTGCTGTTTTGTGCTTTTTTCTCCTTTAGTGGCTGCTTGAGAATTATCTTTAATACAGAAGAATCAGTTCACAAGTGATGAGAGTAAGCAAGATTTATTACACCACAAGTTTTAAGTCTCCACTTTTTTTAAGGGTGATGTCTGCTTGAAATGAATGAACAAGTGGTATAGAATAGCTTAATATATGGCCCTTGGGATCTGGATTGGAGTTTTGTGCAGAGAGGTCATTTAAACTCCAGTCCATGCTGGGAAATTTATCTGTTGCTTTCAGTGCATATCAGCAATGTGTGATGCTGAACTGCATGAAACACCAAATGCAAAAAGGCTTCAATCATATTCAGTGCCATTTCAGAGACCACAGCTGAACATTACACTGACTCTGCTAAACAGCTTTATGAAGCTTTTGTACCTTTACAGAATTGTTAACACCCAGAAAATCATGATTAATAAAGGAAACCTGTTTTGGGAATTAACCACAGTCTTCTTAACTTCATATTCGTGAATGAATGTTAAAATGGCTGGTGGTTAAAAGGAGTTTTGATAACAAGGAAGGTGAAGGCCAACAGCTTGGATCTGTGATTTTGCCACAGCTGACTGCATGGTTAGGTATTTGTTGCTTGTTTTACACGTTATTTTCTCCTGAAGAGTTGAAGATTGCATCTTGCTATTGTTCAGATAGGACATGGTTTATCAAAAGTGATAACTCTCTTCATCTCATTGCATTGTGGGAACCACTGGGCAAGTTTCAATAGGAATGGGGAGGGGTAGCTGGGTGGTATGGGAAAAGAATAAGCTAGACAGTTTTGAAAATCGCACGCATATACACACACACCATATAACTTACACAGATTGCAAGTCACCTTGTTTAAAATATTTGTAAAACTATTTTTGAAATATCAGCTATTCCAAATAAAGCTTGCATACTGGCTTTCTTGGATTGTGTATGCTTGTTTTCTTCCGTTCTTGTTCTGAATGTGATTTAGAGCTGTTCTGGAGGAAGGATGAGAGTAAGAAAGGGAATATATTTCTACTTCTTAATTCACGTAAGCAGTTTCAGAGACAGATGGGAATATTCACATGGTTGATGACTACCTGATGCTGATGAGTGTTATTGAATGAGAATTTTCATGAACTATGTTTTTCAAGAAGGATTTAGAGAAATATTTTGATAATACTATGAACACTTAAAATTTAGACTACAGAAATGCACTTATTACAGGACTCATCCTAACTGTGCGGCTTTAGCTGATTTATTTGCTATCTTAAAAGAAGTGAAAGAAATCAAATCTATTATGCAATTTTGATGTAATTGGGATCTTTTCTTATGACTCTGAGAGTTTTAACTTACTAGAATATATGTCAAACCTTTAAGGTATGACTCTGTCTCTGCTAGAAGGGGACACTGAAGTTCAACATCATATCATAAAAAGTCTTCACATGACAAATTACTGTGCCCTAAGTCTTTACTATAGATTACTCAGAGTAAAGCCAGTGCAGCAGCTTTTGTGCCTTATTTTTTGCATACTGTGCTAATAATTTAGCAGAGGAAGTGCAGGCTATCAACTTCTGCCAGACCAAAACATATGATGCAAATTATACCATAGCAGATATGAGGAATGGGGACAATGAAAACTGAGGGACACTGTAGGACACTGTCAAGATGTAACCATAAATGTCTGAAGGCCAGGAGAAAATGAAAAAAATTCCCAGTCAAATACTTGTAAATAGGGAAAACCAACATCTAGGAATCAGTTAGAGAATAACCCTCTTTGAGTTGTATTGATTGACTCTTTCACACATAAAAAGAACAGGAAATTAATATGTTGGAAAACAACACATGCAAAATAGAAAAAAAGCCTTCACTTGGAATGAATATGCCTAAGGAAGTGCAGTGATTGCTCAAGTTGGTAGAAAGCACTGAATAATCTCTGGAACCTTCTATACGCATTTTAAAGGATCTTTTCGGAGATTTTGGAAAACAAGATTTCCAGTTCAGTGAGAACTTGATCCGTTTGAAATCTCAAGATGCATATTTCAATTGAAGGCAATTATCATTAGGTCACTGTATACATTTGAATTAACTACCTTTGCAGCTAATTCACATGAATGTAAACATCATGTCCATGTTTACATGAGGGGAAACATGGATTCACAGACTTTTAAGATTTCAAATTTTCCAGGAGACAATGAACATCTAGGCAAAACGTGCTTCTGGTAAACCCTGAAAGATGTCTTCACTATTAAGGATTTTCAAAAATAAGAGAAAGTCATACTTAAAAAATTTAGCCATATTCATAGAAGTGTAACTGATTCTGTACTTATTGACAAAGACAATGCAAAAATCAACATTTTGTTTCCTGTTAAGATTTGACCTTAAAACCTTTTGACTTGGCAAAAAGGAAAAGAATGGAAAAGCAGTCAACACTAGTATTTGCACAGATTGTTTTTAAAAAAAGTTAACTACTTATAAATATATTATGATAAATGAAATATTTTCTTGCTAACTAACTCAGGATTGCTTACTTTCTGAGTTCTAACTCTGGAGGCAGCACAATAAGATCATCTGCCAATTAATCTCAAATTCCTCAAAACTTCTCTATAAACCATTCAGGGTTTTTGTGTAGCTCAGAAATACTTTTTTCAGTCTTATCTTTCTGGAAAACTCTTCTACATTTCTGTCTGTAACATAATTCCCTGCACTAGCAGATTAGCTTGACAGATTAGACATCGTTTGTGACTAGTCTCCAGATATCGAAACAATAAAAGCCATTATAGCATCCCACATTGAACACACAGCAAAGCTTATCCTTTTCACACCACTGGACACTTTTCTAAATGAATGTAATTCTTCACAAACAAGTGTTCCACTCTAATTTGCTTGTGTACAAGCTATTTTATAGGCATTTTAACACGCTGTGCCGTCACTCAGGACAAAGCAATTAACGCAGTAAAAGATGGTCCCACTCATCCAATTTCCAGTGAAATGCTGCTGGATTCACTGCAAGTGAAGATGATGCATATGGCACTGATGTTCTGGTGGTCTCACCAAGTCTGTCATCTGGCAGCTCACCATCTGAATACTCTCTTTACAGTCACTTGCAGGAATTGAGGCATTGGTTGAAAGAGGCATGTGAGGGCAGAGACAAACAACGGTGGGCAGCAGAAGGCCTGAAAAGTTTCTGAGGAAAAGGACTGCTAGTTTGACACTGAAGACTGTGGGCAGAATAAAATTATTGTGCAATGCACATGCACAATGTAACCCATTTTAGTGGTCTCCAGTAGCCTGTTTCACTGTGTATTGTGAAGTGTTGTTTGCCCTTGTACATTTACATAAACACTGGCTTTATGGAACAGGTAGGGAATTTGGTTGATCAATAAAGGTGTACTGGTGGCCTTGCAGAAGGCATTGTATTAAAGGAGTCAGCGATTTTGAGAAGGCCGTGTCTGCTCTACTGGGGCTCTCTATTCTTATGTGTGGAATATAAGCTCCATAAGAGAAAAACAACACTAAAGTGAATCTGAGTATTATAATGTTCTGATAACACTATTAGAATATAATAATTGTATCTGTTTTGCTTTGTTTCCCTAGTGCTGCAGAGGAGTCCCTGTGATTTTTGGCTTTTCAATACTTGAGACACATGCTTGGTGTTGAATAACGGGAGAAGAGATAAGTAGGTAGAATAACTTCACTTGGTATAATTTGGCCAAATTAATGTGATAATTTACTGCTAAAAGCCTGAGGACCATAACCTCAGAGACTATAATATCTGGAAACAAGTTGATGACTGCAAAACACAGGTTCTAGAAAATCTGACTTTCCAAGTGCACTGTGTATTTATATTCACTAGAGAATTAGGAAAATTAGAGCTGTAAATTATTACACATTTATTTCCCTAATACTGTGGAAGACATGAATAAATGTTTTAGCATCAACATTAATACTGATATTTTACTAGTGATGGTCTCAAAGCTTAAAACTAAGGAAAATTTGCAGTCTTATGGTTTGAAATGAACTGACTTGCCAGTGGTTAAAATAAAAAACAACCTCTTTAAGTGCATAATCTTTCCTCAGAAGTCATTCCAGTCCCCAGACATAATTGCCAAAGGTTTCAGTTATTTCTAATCTTCTCTGAATTCGTGGTTGATATTGATAAAGCATTTTAGAGATTAAAAAAACAAACCAAACCAAAACTCACAAAACACAGTGTATAAATGTTAAGTATAACTAATATCATGTAGTCAACTTGAAGAATGTCCTTAGTCTTTCAGAGAAGTCACATGACTATGTGAATAACTTAATTTACTGACATAAGGAGGCAGTGATGGAGGAGATACAGTACTCTAATGCAATGCTTAGATAAAAATTACCATTACACACACTAAATGCTATATTTAGTGTGTATAACAGTTGGAGATGTCCACAAGACGGATGATTATTGATTGAATAATTTTGATTTTAATCAAATTCTCTGTTGAATTTTCTCAGGTTTGTTTGCATCCCCACTGTTATATCTATTTCAGTTTTGTCAGATGTGGCTGTATGGTGTTCTTAGTACGTCAACAAACAATTTATGCAGAAGCACATAAGCTGTACCAGCTTGGGACATCTCTGTTCAGCTCTCCAGTATGAATTTTCTGTCCCTCCTCTCACTTCGTCAGTTTTCTCAAAAAAAAAAAAAAAAAAATCNACCCACCCTCTAAGAGATTCAATAAGCTGAGCAAAATACATTTGACATATTTATTTCAACAAAGCCAAGACATTACCTCATCAGTTAATGACATGCAAGAAGAAATGTTAGATGAAAGAGCCTTTGTTTGCTATCTCCAGGGTTTTTCATCAAAACAGGGAAGGCCTGCCACTGAAGTGTAAGTTTTAAAAAGACTAACAGTATTTTGGGAGGAAACATGCTATTGGAAGTGAATGGAAATTTTGCTGGGAGATGAAGCCAGAGTTTTCAATTGGCCATTAAAACAAATTGAAACTACTGCAAACCACACAGTGGAGATATAATAAAGTATGGTTGAGTGAGTGAGCAATTACATTTTACATCCCACATTGATGAAATGTTCTTGCAGTGTTATACTAGAATGACTTTGTAGTAAACTATGATAATCTGTGGAAGTAACAGTTGCCTGGATATACGTTAAAGGAGCTTTGGTCAGTGTGGCCTATTTATTCATTATACGAAGCAAGCATATCTGGAGTTGCTGGAGATAGCAATGTGTAGTGGGAAAAGAAAAATTCATCCATTTTATAAATGAGGTTAACACAGACAAAACAATTAAGTTTTGAATAATGGATTCTCCTGGAACACCTACTTCATTAAAGATTTCTGGACAGTTTGCCAAAATTTACATCGAATCAGAGAATCACAGAATGGCTGAGGTTGGAAGTGACTTCTGAGGTCATCTGCTCAAGAAGGGCCCCTGCTCAAGCACAGCCACTTGCCCAGGACCATGTCCAGGCGGCTTTTTAATATCTCCAAGGATGGAGACGCCACAACCTCTCTGGGCAACCTCTGCCAGTGCTTGGTCACCCTCACAGTAAAAAGTGTTTCCTCAGGTTCAGACAGGGCTCTCCTATGTTTCATTTTGAACCCGTCACCTCTGGTCCTGTCACTGGGCACCACTGAAAAGAGCTTGCCTCCATCATATTCATTCGCTCCCATCAGGTATTTATACACATTGACAAGGTTCCCCTGAGCCTTCTCTTCTCCAGGTTGAACAGTCCCAGCTCTCTCAGCCTTTCCTCATGTGTCAGATGCTCCAGTCCCTAAATCACCTTTCTGGCCGATGGCTGGATTCTATCCAGTATGGTTATGTCTCTCTTGTACTGAGGAGCCCAGAATTGGACACAGTACTCCAAGTGTGGCCTCACCAGTGCTGAAAAAAGGGGAAGGATCACCTCCCTCCACCTGCTGGCAATACTTTGCCTAAAACAGCCTGGGATAGCCTTTGGCTTCTTTGCAGCAAGCACACAGTCCTTCTTATCTCAATATTCACAGCACTACTTGTCTGGCATCTTTTCTACAGGCAATTCAAATTAGTTCTGCATTTCTGATGATAAAATCAGCATCAGTTGACTGTTTGTCCCATGTAGGCTGCTCCTACTGAGTGTTGGATATGATGGTGTGTTAATCGGGAGGTTTCCACTGTCCTTTTGCACAATTTTGTTCAAGATCCAAGACAGGAGAATGGAAAGTTGTTTTCATGGTACTGGAAGCATCTTCCAAGGATCAGAATAACATTCCACTGAGAGGTCCTACAAACAGACGTTGATTACCTGTTGAAAAGAGCATACAAAGGTTTACACCTTTTATATACATCCAACAGTCTCAATGGGCAGATTATGCTCACTATTGGAATAACTTTGTTTATAGTGAACAAGATTTCATTAGCAGATTAAGGCCAGTTCACAGCAGTCTGTTGGATAATGTCACACCAACTTTATTTAAATGACAATTATTATCAGATTCTTTCAAGGACAGCATGACTTTTCTGAATGGTGGTTGTCACAGTAAAAACTAAAATGCTTTGTCATGCCCTCATGTTTCTGTATAATAAATCAGGATGTAAAGTCATTGGTGGTTCAGATTACTGGAATAAAATTTTGGGACTCTCCTCCATCACTAGTAAAGGCCTCAAGCTGCACACGCAGGAGCAAAGCATGCTTCGAGACTTGTTTCTTGGGCAAAGACACTGAGCAAACCATGAGTAAAGAGTCAAGACAAGATCAGCTTGTCCTTTTCAGTAAAGAAGAGACCACTGCTTTCTTTTAGAGATGTGAGTTATCAGTTCTTCAAACTCATTACATTTTTTCTAGCTGCTCCCTCTTTCTCATTTTCTTTTCAAAAAATCAAAACCAAGTATGCTCTTTGTTCTGAGGTTTCTCTAGCAAAAAGTAGATAAGAATAAGCACATCGTGATGTTGTTTTAGACAGACTTCATTTATTTGGGGGGACAGAAAACAACAGTGTATGTTTTAAGAATTATAGGCCATATACTTCTATTTGGAAAGATTTATTTTTTAATTCATTAAAAAATAGCTGAACATTTTCGGTTTCTAGTATCTACTTCAACAAGACTTGAATATTTGATAATGACTTTATTTAAAGGGGAACATTCTGGGTTTTAGTTTTAGTAAATTTTCAGTTATGATTTCTTATTGTTGTATACAAAATTGCAAACACAAAATTTGCTGCACCAAATGTTCAGGATTTCTGTCATTTCTTTTGCAATGTTTCATTTCATATGCAATTTTGAACTTGTTTTATTTGCTGCTCAAAGTAAACAAAATCATGTTAACTTAATTTCACATCAAATTCCCTGTACTAATATTCAGTGAATCCTTTGGAAATTAGAGCTCAAACAGGTAGGGAATACAGATCTGATCTGAGATCACATATAGTGCCAAGCCACCTCTGAGAAAAGAGAGAGGAGGTAGGATAGGACGCAGATGAAGTCACACAGCTGAATGGTTTTCTTTTGTGGCTGGTAGCTGTGACTAAATGCCGCCTAGGATGTAGCAACCATTTTACTTTTTTAGAAAATATATTGAATTATGGTAAGATAAATACTCAGGTTTGAAGTCAGACATAACTTACTCTTCTTTATTAGCTACTTTTATCTGGCAGGCAGCACCTTTTGTGCCCAACTACAGACTATATCTGTGACAGTGGCCCAAGAAAGTAGTGTTCCCCTTTCAGATCCCTCAGCCACTATGTGAGCTTTCACATACAAAGCAGCCAAGTTCTGAAATGGCTTGTGATTTATGTAGTCAACTGACACTACCGAGGATACTGATTGAATATGAAACAGTGAAAATTTGCCTACTTAGACCAAGTTCCATTGCCACTGACAAATACAAAATCTCAAAACTTCCTAATGAAAATCCCGTGATCTTTAAGAAACAGCAGAAGATGCCCTGCTGTTGAAAGCGTCATCAGCACTCAACGCCTTTAGAAACTGGGCCACAAATTTATTTTCCTGTGAATACAAAACAAGTACGTATGGATATCACCCCTGCTTTCATCTCATCTCCATTATTTCAGTTTCTGAAATTATATCCAGAAAGCCATCAAAATATGTACTTTAAGGTCATTTAAAAATTGAAGATAAAATGTGTGTAGTTGCTTGGCAAAAATCAGCATTTCTAAAGGAAGTTTAGAGATAGATTTCAGCATAGAGGTATTATATGATATACAATGTCTTTCTGATCATGGTGACAACATCATACATTGTTAATGACGGTATTTGAAATTATTCTAATTAATGATCTAGTCTGAAGTAATTCAGTTCTTAAATCATTTTCATATGTCAGCTGGTGAATCTACGCAAATGTTATAAGTCTTATTGTGAGGCAACTGTGTTTCTCCTCATATTCTGCACAGCTCTTTAGCCTAAAGATTTTCCCTGGGCATCTTGGTAGCTGGAGTACTGTTTAGCACATTTTTATTGCAAGGTGAGTGACATTTAATTTCTGAATTTAATAAACTGTACCCAAAGTTTCTGTACTGTTTATGAATCAATCAATAAATAAATAAATAATAAAGCTAGTTACTGTCAGGGGAATTTGCCACTATTTATTTGATCTCTGAAGTAACAGACACAGGGGTCATTAATATAGATCTAAGAATTTATTGTTGACCTTTCTGTTGTGCAATGTGAAATGCATTCATTAGCTATTTTTATTCAAAGGCACACACACATTTTCTAAAGGCCATAAACAATCTAAATAGTTCCTATTCACAGTGTTTGGATTATTTTTTTTTTCTGAATAAGTTTTAATACAGTTTTCTGATAGCAAGCCAGTAGTATTTTTGTTGAATAATTAACATTATTAAAGCAAACTGTAATTTGGGAAAAATTCCTTCCATTGGTTGTAGATCAAGTTTCAGAAAGGTCCTAGAAACGTTTATCAGATACTGCTGTGCAATTATTTTCCAGACACAGTGGAAGTTTTTTTAATAGTTCTTTAAGGATTCATTGAAAGAAATATTCCTTCCATTATATAGAACAACAATTTGTATAAGAGTGGTAATTCCTCCAGAAAATGTTTTCATAATGAAAAATTCCTTGTAATTTGTATCTGTAGAGAAGGTTAGGTTTTTATAGAAGAAATGGGACTTTCTTGCAACATAAGGGCACAGAGTTTTACTGTGAAATTAGTTCCTTCTGTGAATAAAACCACATACGAGGAACTTACAGAGTACTTGCACAATGACATAGTTTTAGCCCTTAATCTCCACTTGCAGAAGAAGAAATTATTTTTTTTTTCACTCTGAGGTAGTGAAAGATTGGGATAGGTGCCCAGAGAGGTTGTAGAATCCTCATCCTTGGACATCTTCAAAACTCGAGGCCCTGAGCAACATGATCTAATGCTGCAGTTGAATCTAACTTCATGGCTGGCCTTGCAGCCAACTGCGACCTTAGAACTTGAACCTTGGAGGTTAGACCAGATAACTTCTAGAAATCCAATACAATTTAAATTATTACATGATTTGATTGCAAATTTTAGGAAAAATTTCAGCCTCATTCTGGGTGTGTTTCAGTTTTTAAGAAAAGGTTGTTCTGCAAAACTTTTTGCTAATTTTATCTATTTTTTTATGCTGCTTCTAGGGTCTGTGCTTGCTGCTCCATGAGCTTCTATGTGTGCTTTGCATAAATGTAGTCTCTATCCAGATGTTTAACTGACAGCAGGGGTGATTAAGTCTTGATAAAGTAGAATTTGAGGCAGTGTATTATATCTTGAACTAACTTTCTGACACATTACGATAGAATCATAGAATCATAGAGTGGTTTGGGATGGAAGGGACCTTTAAAGGTCATCTGACATTAAACACACATTAATCTAGAGCTATCTAGTACTAGCAACCACCTACTCAATACAAATGTCACGCTTAAGGGACATTTTATACATAACTTTTTTAATACACAAAACTTTCCATGTTAAGTTTTATAACAAGTAAACTCACAAAACTGTAATAGAGCATATGTGCCCTGTGAGGATCCAAGAAAATAATTGACTTTGCTCTGTGGGTAAAAGAACAAAAGTGCTTAGCATCAGCTCAGGATTATATTACCAGCTGAAAGACGTAAACAGGGACTCAGCCAGTAGCAATGGGTAGTTGCAAATGCCTAGTGAATGCAGCATTAGAGAAATGGAATCCTTCTGGGTTCAATAGCTATAAAATCGAAAGACAACAGCACCCACACTCATTAGGGTTGTTGTCTTTAGCTGGGGACTTTCCATAATATAAAACGGATAGCAAAAATCTTTAAAAGACAGTTGAAATGGTTCCAAGTCTTGATTATTCTGTGTTTCTGAGAAGTTTAAATCAACTTGAGAAAGCAGAGCATATAGGAATTTTTCTAAAAAAAAAAAGGGCTTTTTTTCTTGGACCAAAAGTAGCTCCAGGAGTAATCAGCTTAATCATGCTGACCTTTTACAGATTTAGTTTCTACTTACATACATTGTACTTCAAAGACTTTTCCATGCTTGGTCTGATACAGTGGAGACCTGCCTGGCACATGTTGTCTCTCTGTATACTACTAAGATTAACAACGTGCATGGTATCATGGAAAGTTTTGTTTCATTAGTGGGAAGGAAATAACAGTATCACGCAGATCCTTGCTATAAATTTTACTATGTGTTTTGAGTATCACAGTCATCCTAAAATTGATGTCTGCCAAATGGTTACTTGCATAAATTATCCTGAATAAGATTTGCTGGAATTCCTACTGAAAGTTATGGGGAAACATTCTATTTAAAGTATGTTTTCCAAAATGGAAGTTATTTTCAGAATAATTTTGTATCTACAATTGTCTTTTAAGTGGTCTCTTATTTAGAATGGAGAGAAGATGCAATGTTGTGTTGTGAGAATGAATGTTGTCTCATTGGAACCATGTTTTGCTGTCACTGAGACAGAAACGGGAACAGACACCAGAAAAAAACTAACATCCTGTATCCTCCTCCTGCCAGACTGAAGGCGGCAGCTTAAAAGAGAGGAGTGAATGGATGCAAGTCCACACTCAGGGCAGCAGGTGAACCCTCTCCTTGCCCACCCTGCCTTCCCAGGTGCCTCTGTACAACAGGTATGAGGGTCTGGATATGGAAGTCCAATCAATGGATGACGTGGATGATGGTCCAGCTTCACCAGAGGTATTGTCAAGGTCAGAAAGGCCTACCACTGTATCACAAACACCTCCACAAGGAAGAAAAGATGGGTTATAGTTGTAGGTGACTCCCTTCCAAAGGGAACAGAGGGTCCAATATGCCACACAGATCTTCCTCTTACGGAGGTCTGCTGCCTCCCTGGGCCCCGGGTTAAGGACATCACCAGGAAACTTCCTAACCTGGTATGGCACTTGGAATACTAACGATTACTGCTCTTCCATGTGGGTGGTGATGAAGCCGCAACACATAGTCTGAGGGCAATAAGAAGAGACTTCAAGGCCTTGGGACGGCTGGTAAGGGAATCTGGAGCACAGGTTATTTTTTCCTCTCTCCTTCCAGTTGCAGGCAGCAACACTGGAAGAAACAGATGAGCCCAGTCTATTAACACATGGCTCCGTGGCTGGTGTCACCACCACAATTTTTTATTTTTTTTTTCATAATGGGATGGCCTACATGACAACAGGCTTGCTAGTGTCAGATGGGATTCACCTTTCCAAAAGGAGGAAGAGGGTCTTTGCTCACAAGCTATTGGGCCTTATTGACAGAGCTTTAAACTAGGCTTGAAGGGGAAGGGGGATAATATCAAGCTTGCCTGTGATAAGCAATGGGATGACACGCCAAGATTAGAGGGACAGGATGCTAGCAAGGGCCCTCAGCCTGTTGCTCTAAGATGTGTTGGCTATGCTGCAGCACACTTGAAGTTTTACAGAGATGACCCAGAGGCTCCTGAGGCAATAGAAGCCAAGAGGGATACACCAGTGAAATACCTCAAAGGAATGAAGGGGTGGTCCTCTAAGAAGGTGACATGACCAACAGCCCAGCCAAAGTGCCTCTACACCAATTCCCACACCATGGGCAGCAAACAGGAGGAGCTGGGAGCCACTGTGCTGCTAGAAAGCTACAACCTAGTTGCCATTACTGAAACTTGTATCCCATGACTAGAGTGCAGCTATCGTTGGTTACAGGCTGTTCAGAAGGGACAGCGGACGACGGAGGGGCGGAGGAGTTGCCCTCTGCATCAAGAAATGGATAGAGTGTGAAGAGCTGTCTCTAAAGAATAGCCATGAGCAGGTTGAAAACTTATGGGTAAGAACTAGAGACGGAGGCAGCAAAGGGAGCTGGTGTCTACTACAGGCCGCCTGATCAAGGGGACCCTATTGACGAAGCCTTTTTACTCCAGCTACAGGAGGCATCGCACTTGCAGGCTCTTGTCCTGCTGGGGGACTTCAACCACTCTGAAATCTGCTGGAAAAGTAGCACAGTGAGCTGTAGGCAATCCAGGAGACTCCTGCAGTGCATCGAAGATAACTTAAGACAAGTAATAGACAGCCCCTCCAGAGATGATATGATACTGGACCTGTTGGTCACCAAAACAGGTAAGCTAATCAGTGACGTCAAGATTGGAGACAGCCTGGGCTGCAGTGATCATGCACTGCTGGAGTTCACAGTCCTGAGGGATATGGGTCAGGCAAAGACCAAAGTCAGAACCCTGAATTTTAGGAAAGCAAAATCCCAGCTCTGCAAGGAATTAGTCAACAGCAGCCCCTGGGAAACTGCCCTCAGGGGCAAAGGAGCAAAAAAGCGCTGGCAGATCTTTAAGGATGTTTTCCATAGAATGTAAGAACTATTGATCCCCATGTGTAAGAAATCAGGAAAGGAAGGCAAGAGACCAGCATGGCTGAGTCAAGACCTGCTGGTAAAACTAAAGGGTGAGAGAGATGCACAGGCAGTGGAAGCAGGGACAGATATCCTTGGAAAAGTATAGGGACGCTGCTTGGTTGTGTAGGGGTGGGGTCAGGAAGGCCAAGTCACAGCTGGAGCTGAACTTGGCAAGGGACACAAAGAATAGTAGGGCTTTTACAGGTATGTCAGCCAGAAAAGGAAGGTTAAAGAAAGCGTACCCACCCTCAATGAGCAAGACTGGCAAACTGGTAACAACAGACAAGGAGAAGGCTGAGGTACTCAACAATATTTTTGGCCCAGTCTTCATGGCAGCCTCTCTTCTCACACCTCTCGAATGGAGGATGGACCACAAGACAGGGATTGAGGGAGCAAATTCCCTCCCAGTGTAAGAGAAGACTGGGCTCATGACCACTTGAGGAACCTGAACATACAGGACTCTATGGGACCTGACGAGATGCATCCCAGAGTCCTGAAGGAATTGGCTGGTGTAGTTGCCAAGCCACTCTCCATGCTATTTAAAAAGTTACATCAGTCAGGTGAAGTGTCCAGCGACTGGAGAAAGGGAAACATCAAAAGAGGTAGAAAGGAGGACCCTGGGAACTACTGACCTGTCAGCCTCACCTCTGTGCCTGGGAAGATCATGGAACAGATCCTCCTAGAAGATATGCTAAGGCACATGGAGGACAGGGAGGTGATTCAAGACAGCCAGCATGGTTTCACCAAGGGCAAGCCCTGCCTGACCAACCTAGTGGCCTTCTATGACAGAGTGAGTACATGATGGAGTGAGACCTACAGACGTTGTGTATCTGGACTTCTGTAAGGCCTTTGACACTGTCCCCCACAACATCCTCCTCTCTAAATTGGATAGGTATGGATTTGATGCGTGGACTGTTCGGTGGATGACGAATTGGCTGGATGGTTGCATTCAGAGGGGAGTGGTCAATGACTCAATGTCCAGATGAAGATCAGTGACAAGTGGTGTCCCCCAGGGGTCCATATTGGGACCGGTACTCTTCAATATCTTCATCAATGACATAGTGGGACCGAGTGCACCCACAGCAAGTTTGCAGATGACACCAACTTGAGTGGTGTGGCTGACATACCTGAGTGACACAATGCCATCCAGAGGGACCTGGAGAGGCTTGAGAGGGGGGCCCATGTGGACCTCATGAGGCTCCACAAGGCCAANACAAGCCCAAGTGCAGGGTCCTGTGCCTGGTTTGGGGCAACCCCCAGTATCAATACAGGCTGGGGGTTGAATGGATTGAGAGCAGACTTGCTGAGAAGGACTGGGGGGTTCGGGTGGATGAAAAGCTGGACATGAGCTGACAATGTGCGCTTGCATCCCAGAAAGCCAACCGTATCCTGGGCTGCGTCAAAAGAAGCATGGCCAGCAGGTCAAGGGAAGTGATTCTCCCCCTCTACTCTGCTCTTGTGAGACCTCACCTGGAGTACTGCATCCAGCCATGGAGCCCACAACATAAGAAGGACGTGGACCTGTTGGAGCAGGTCCAGAG
>VZSZ01008490.1:0-34295 GCA_013398815.1 Ibidorhyncha struthersii
TCCCCCCCTCCCCCCTCATATCTAGTTTAAAGCCCTGTCAAATCTACGCAAATGCCCCAGGACTTGGCCTGTATTTTGTTGTAGGAGGGCGGAGGATCATCTAAGGTCTGCAGCAGGGTATTCCTCAATTTGACATGGCTGTGTGTCTGGGTGGGCTTGTTTTGATAACACTGTCGGTAGCAGGTGACTTCATTTTATCTCAATGTAGGTTGCTAAACTTGAAAGAGAGAAGACTCAAGAAACTAAGCGTATCCGCGAGGTGGAGCAGCGCAAGCAGACTGTGCAGATTACAGAGCTAAAAGCCAAACTCCATGAGGAGAAAATGAAGGAGCTGCAGGCTGTGCGGGAGAACCTCATCAAACAGCATGAGCAGGAGATGACGCGGATGGTGAAAGTCCGAGACAGCGAAATCCAGCGCCTCAAGTCAGCGCTGTGTGCGCTGCGGGATGGGAGCAGTGATAAAGTAAGGACAGCGCTGACTATTGAGGCTCGTGAAGAGGCCAGAAAACAGTTTGACTCCGAGCGCCTTAAGCTTCTACAGGAAATTACTGAACTGAAGTCTGCCAAAAAGCAGGTAGATGAGGCTCTTAACAACATGATCCAAGCTGATAAGATCAAGGCAGGGGATCTTCGGAGTGAGCATCAGTCCCACCAGGAAGCCATTTCCAAGATCAAATGGGAGAGTGAAAGGGATATTCGCCGCCTGGTCAGTAAACAAAACAGTTCATATGTTCTCTTACGCTGTAGTGAGTTTGCCTCTTTCACCTCTTAGCTTTTGTGAATAACAGAAGTCTGCAGTGTACCTTGGTTTCCAAAAGTATTAAAAAGTTCTCATTGTCATTTCCCAGCAGTAAATAGATCATGGTGAGTCAGCTAGAGGAACCACTGTGATAGCAGCTAACGCCTTAAAATAAGAGAGTGATTGCCCTAGACCGTAAGGATTCGGCTTGCTGAGATGGTAATACATGTGCAATGCAAAGTGTCAGAAAAAGAGTGTTTGCATCTGCACTTGCAGTTTGTTAGTTTCTCTAGCCCTTGTGATGGTATCCTAAAGACGTTAAAGCATGGTGGGAGGGGAGATCTCTTTTGGTTTGGTCTTGGCATAGCCTTCAGTAATGACTGAGGAAAATGAATAAAATGAAGCCCACATCAGGAATGGTGCAAGTTGCCATGTTTCCCAATCATTGGGGGAGCTGGACCTGCTTGCAGCCGTGGAAGGTTTGGCTTGAAAACTGGAATTCAACATTTGACAGTTAAGTAAAAGAAACGGTAACTTAAACTGTCAAGAATTATTTTATCCCCACCCCAAAGTCTGTGTACTGGAGTTATATTCTTGTGTTGCCAAAATGCTCAGTAATATAGTACAGACTAGTAGTGGTGGATTCTTTATATCTGCCGTCTGAATTTTGACCCTTCTTCTTACTGATCCTCATTTGCAGTTCTGTGTAGCCATGAGGACAAACTACTATTTTTTTTTTCTCATCTGAAACTGAAGATCTGTTTTCAGGGTTTTAATATAAAAAGGAACTATAGTGAAATTCAGGATAAAACTGAGCCATTTAGTAACATTAAGATCAACTCAGGTTCCATCTATGTATTCTATGATTTTATCTTTAGCAACTGATGAAAGGCTTTTTGAAGGCTATTTACCTGCATGAGAACATTGAATAACTCCAGAATTATTTTTATCTGACACACAAGTGGTTTCCAAATCCCTTGTATTGCTACCAGAGTGGAGGAAGTTACATCAGAGTGATATCTAGTTAATGGAGATTAGAATCTAGCCCGACTCATTTGAAAAATACTTTGGGGAGGATTTCAGCAAGCCTAGAAAGCTACAAAACCAGAAAGTATCTTTGGCAGCTTCAGGCAAAATTTAGCGTAGATAGCATTTTTGTTTTCAGGGAATGATGCTTATCATTCCCAGATAATAGTACTTCTATTTCGCCAGAGTGATTTGCAAATTCTGATTCGCCAAATTTTCTTGAGCTCAGTGACATTAGCAGCTCTGTACCCATTTTCATGGTTGCAAGGCTTGTATGGGCTGATCTTATTCTAAGTTTTAATCTACAATTATCCTCTCAGCCATCATTCTTAAAGTTGCTGTGAGGTGAAATAAGAGGCACTGCTTTTTGTCTTGGATAGTCCTGGGATATTAGGCAGAAATGAAGTAAAAAAAAAAAAAAAAAAAAAAAAAAANTGAGTTTGCTCTCAGCAGAAGTTTAATAACATGGTAATCAGCTTTAAGAAATACTGGTCTGCACAGATCTTCTATTTGTGAGAATCGGACTGTAACCTCTACTGTCTCAGCTAATGTAGCTCCATTTACACAAGCAGGAGCTAGTCTAAACTTCTTTGGGTTTGTCAGAGTTTATACTTATTTTTCACTAGTATAAGTAACTGACCAAAATGTAATGTGAAAACCTGAACTCTTCATCCAATTATCTGTTAACACCACACACCATGCTCAGTTCCTGGGCTTCACCCTCTGTGAGGCTGGTGAGTCTGCTACTGTGCCAATGTATGGTTATGGCCGAAGCCTCCAAGTGTATTGTTTTATAAGCCTAGTGCAGTATGATGTAGCAGATTTAAGTGGTGAGCACTGATGTTAAGTAAATCATATGCTACTAAATTGGAGAAGGCTGAAATGCTGTTGCCTTTACACAGCAATATTCTTGTTCTGGTGTTTCTGTCATTCAGATGGACGAGATCAAGGCTAAAGACAGGATCATATTTTCCTTGGAGAAAGAACTGGAGACACAAACGGGCTATGTGCAGAAGCTGCAGCTGCAGAAGGAAGCTCTGGATGAACAGCTCTTCTTGGTGAAGGAGGCAGAGTGTAACATGAGCAGTCCCAAGAGAGAGATCCCAGGAAGGGCCGGAGATGGTTCGGAGCACTGCAGCAGCCCTGTACGCAGGTTTTACTGGCCCCTGCAAAACAGAAACATGGCTGTATTTCTCCTCCTTCAATATTTTCTGAGGCCGTGGGAAAACATTCCCACTCTTATTTGCTACAGAGAAGTTATGTCTGTATATTCTTCAGAGAGAATGCTAGCGGGACAAAGCTTTGTAAGGCTGTTTCCTCAGCTGGTCTATTTACAAATATGAGACATCTTAAATAATTAGTGCCCCTTTGAAAGAATCATTCCATGAACACAACTACCTGGATAGCATGCATCCTCAAAACCAGATAGAATTGGGAAAATGGGCAGGGAGAAGGCTGGTGGGGGGATCCGGGAGACTCTTAGTAGATCCTCCTCTGTCTTACTCTCCACACATATGGTCCTTGCTGTCATTCACAAAGCATGGAACTCACTGGTTGTGTGACTAAATATGATGTTTACACAACAAATGTGTGTATATATACACATATTTACACATACACAAATGTGGAATAGGAAAGAAATGCAATTGATACTGAAAGGGATGGCCTTACGTTTTCACCTGACGTAGTGGCTCAGCATGTAGAAGCAATGTATAGGAAAAGGCAATAAAAATTAGAATCTTTTAGCTTTTTTCTTTTTCTTCCCCATCATAAAGAATATTGACATCTCTTTGGTTGTTTTCTCTTTATTTTTGTAAACAGCTGAAAATTTTCAATTAAAGTATGCCCCGAACCAGATACTTTCTTCCTAAAATATATATATTTTTTTGCCAGCATGTTCAATACTGTAAAAATCCATAAATATAATTTGTTGATGATGACAGCTTAAGTTGACTGGTGTGTGGTTTTTGAGGATTCTTCTCCCAATCATGTATTTTGAAAAGAATCAGTAACTGTATTATGTTGTTGCCAATGAACAGGACTTGCGCAGAAACCAGAAGAGGATAGCAGAGCTGAATGCCACAATTCGGAAGCTGGAAGACAGGAACACGTTGCTTGTTGACGAACGAAATGAACTGGTGTGTGAGCTTTGCACTGTCAGACAGGAGGTTGGGAGCTGTAGGGAAAGGCAAAGAGAGGAGGATCCAAGGATGATAGTCAGCGATGAATATGCCCTTTCGATCCATCAGGCTAGTGACGCAGGTGGCTGAGGTTGATTTTTTAATCTTAGAATTAAGCAGTACTTTCGCTGAAGTTACATGAGTACAAAACTACAATGAAAGTTGAGACAGAGGGCCTTGTAGGTTTCTATATGAATGCTTATGTTCCCTCCTTGACCTTTTGAGCGTACAACAGTGTATGGTGAGACTCGCAATTGAAAAAATGTCTGTAGTCCAGTATTTGCCCAGGTTGAGAATAGTTAAGTTTCGGATCTAGGGAGAATGGACAACGGTGAATTGATCCCTTTATCTGGCTGTTACTGTCCGATACCATATACTTTAAGATACATTCGAATTAGCAACAACTGACTTCGTTCTTAGGGTAGGACAAATGGCTGTTTTGCCCACAACTGTGCTGATCAAAGGTGTAACCACTTCCTAGCTGCTCCCCCATTTTCTGTTAGCAGAAGGGATCTTCAGGTACTTACTAACCTGCTTCGGACACAATCACTGGGTTAGTTTAGCCTAGTAAGACAAAGTGATGATTTAAGAAAGTGTGGTTAACTGTCCTTAATAGCTACAGAAAACTCTCGCAGTCCTTTCCTCAGCAGAACTGCAAGGGATGGAAACCTCCCAGTGACAAGAGAGTAATACAAAACGGGGACAGTGCCTTTGTTAGGTAGATCATCTGGGCACAAAGATGATATCTTTCCACAGCCATGTGCCATCTTCCTTGTCCTCCCTTAGAAAAAGAAATTATATTTGTAAAACTCTCGGTATCACTGGATGGAACTAATTTTTCAGAGGAAGAGGTCTTGGTTAAAACACTGGTTGTACCAATACTGGAATTTCCAAGCATGCTCTAAGATACCTTCCTATCGTATGGGATTTGTTGTTTAAATGTGATTTGTTCACTAAACCAAAGTTCATTGTGCACGTGCACAAGTATTTAACTGTGTGGCACTAAAAACCTTACTTAAAAAGGCTTACAACTATGTTGTTATTGCTGTGATCCAGACTGTAGGATCACTGTACCGGTAGGTACCTATGCAAATCTGTCTTTCAATGAGAAAATCAGCAGGTTTCTTGCAGATAAAGCACAGGTTATTTTGGACTTTTGTAGCAGCTTTGCAGTTGCCTGACTCTGTGTTGGGTTGCTTCATCTCTATGTCTGAGTTTTCCCATAGATAAAGCCATCTTTTGGAAACAAAGATGCAGAATTATGTTTTGAGATTAATAGATAAAGTAAGTTACAGAAGCTGTAAGCATCAGTTCCATTAGATCACTTTGGCATTTTACTGGGACAGCAGTCCAACAGAGAAGTAACAAAAATACTTCTGACAAAGGAGGGAGAAAAAATATCTTTTATTTGGATTATTTACCATTATTAATTGCTATTATCAATCTAGTTGAAGCGTGTCCGAGAAGCTGAGAAACAATGTAAACCTCTTCTGGAAAAGAACAAGTGCCTCACGAAGAGAAATGATGAACTTATGCAGTCTTTGCAGCGCATGGAAGATAAATTCAAAGCAATCACTAAAGAAAATATAGAAATGGTTGGTACTGAAGATCAAAAATGAGGATTACTATGTGATCTATGTCTGTTATGGTGGCCGTATCTGTCTAGTATATGCATGTATATACATAGAGAAAATGTGTTGTATATCGTCTGTAATACTATTGATGAGATCTAGACATGCTTAGGTCTGTATATAGTAGACTTACATACTATAACATTGTGTATTATGCATACATGTGCAATATATTTAAATGAATGCATAATCACAGTCTTTAATACTATCCCAAAAATTAGAATATTGAGTTTAAATTGTTTTTAAAAAAGTAAAAAAATAGTTGTATCATTGAGTCATATCCCACTGTGCTATTTTGCATCTGGAACTCAAAAAGGAAGCTGTTAAAAGCGATGTTTTCAGCCACCATGATGTTAATCTTTGAATGTACATGTTCTTGTCAGAGCTGATGGTGGCAAAGTAAAGTTCTGGTCTGCCACTGGGCACATACAATCTTTCCATAAAAGATATGCATGGTAGATGGATATGGGAAAGGGAGAACTGTGGTCTTATAAATTTGGCTAGGCTCATAAATTTCGCTATCAGGGCTATATGAAGCAGGTTCGAAGCAGTTAGTGTCTGTATATCCTTCAAATGGAATTGCTCCGAGTATCAGCCAGAATCCAGCGTCTGGACATGCACTGATGTTGCTTTGGCATTAACAGAAAAAGGAGGTGGAAGTTCGGGGTTGCCAGATGTAAGCTGGCAGGCTGAGAAGCCTTCCCCTGCTAAGCGTGTTTGTGTGTCTTGTCTGGCTTGCAATAGCCACTGTCCTCATCTTGAGCAGGCTGACTGTTCTGCAACGGATGCAGCTTTCTCGCTGATTGGGATGAGATGATCAGATTCACTTTCTTGGCTTATAGAAAAAAAGACTTCAGTGTTACAAGGTTAATCCATTTTAAGACTC
Organism: Ibidorhyncha struthersii; assembly: GCA_013398815.1. NCBI lineage: Eukaryota > Metazoa > Chordata > Aves > Charadriiformes > Charadriidae > Ibidorhyncha > Ibidorhyncha struthersii. Next base: position 6,463 of record VZSZ01008490.1, read on the forward strand.
TGCAATTCACCCATGCCCAGAAGACAGATAAGCTTATTGCAGGCGTCACAGGTCAGAATTCTTCTTCCACAGCTGTGGTAGGACAGATCACAGCCCCTTGGGCTCTCCCACAGCAAAGAAAGGGGACTTGGGAATCTGCATGCATTAGACATCATGGGCAGCACCACTGCTGCATATATGCACGAACAGCACATGTCTTCTAACTTACCTCCCTGACATCTGCTCTTGACACTAGATGCCCAAATAATGGAAGTTAGAAAGCTGCAGGTGGCTAGAGTAATTCTCATGGGCTGTAGCCATCTCTTCTCTCACACAGGCTCAGGAGCAGGCAGGATGTGGACTTCTAGTTAAAATAGATCTGGTACCACATTTTTTGCCTTTCCTCCTCTTCTGACTGGATGCATGTCTTTCACATGACTAAAGCATGTCTGTTTCCTCACTGTATGATCATATGATGGGTATCAGTAAGGACATGGGAGTAGATACTATTTCCACACCTGCTAGACAGGTAGAGTTCAACTATATTTGCCACATGTTGGGGTATCTTGATACATGGCAAAGGAAGAGCTATGGTCTATGACCTTTAAGGGCTGCTGTAGAGGCTATGTTGCCACACAATATGTAAATAGGTAAAGTTTTGTTGTTCTGGTTGAAAAACTCAGCCCTACTGTGCTGCTTTATTGTTAAGTGCTGATGGGTATTAATAAGGTTATAAAAATGGTGTAGCTGAAGCATATTTAAAGGGCTGTAAAGATTCAATGAAAGATAATGTTTAATTTTTTAACTGAAAGGTGGTCTTTTTGTCTTTTAATTGCTGGATCTTATTTTTGGTGTTTCTTCTTACTACAGAGAGAAAAAATGACATCACATCCTCCTCTAAAGAAATTAAGATCTCTCAATGACCTGGATCAGGCTAACGAGGAACAAGAAACTGAATTCTTAAAGCTTCAGGTCATAGAACAACAGAACATAATTGATGAATTAACAAGGGTAAGTCCAGAGCACCAGGAAATGAGGAATGATTCCTGTGCACAGCTCACCATTGATAGTATTTCTTCTTATAACTTGAGGTCTGAGGGTTAATATCTTACCGTACTTTTAACACCTGCAAACTTTTAGATGTAGGTGTGCACGGGTGCAGTTTAACTGAATTTCTAGGAGGGCATCAGCCCCTACAACTCAAAAGTGTAACTCTTGTGTGTGAGTTGAGCTCTAGAAAAGAATGCAGACTAAGAACTGTGGAGCATGCAAAGATACCTACATGTTCCCAAGGCAGGGCTGTGGCAAGCTGTTTTACCATTATAACTGAGCTACCATTAAAAAGTTTCCTTAGCAAGAGGCGGGGACACAGTACGATATCATATGCTGGAAAAGTGTGTGCTGCTAGACCGCGGTTCGCTAGACCACGGTTCACTAGTTCTTCTGTCATTTAATACTAACAATCCCTTTTTCAGCTGACTTTGCATTATGATGTTGAGGGGAAGGAGAAGGAGACCGCAAAACAGGCTGTTGCCTCTTCTAAGACATCATTTCTTTTCTATGAGTGGTGAGATAAACATTGCCATCAATTAATGACTTTGAGACAGTGGCAGCATCTCCTGTGCAGGGAAGGCAGGCAGCCTCTCTTACAAAGCCCAAACCAGCCCCCTGCAACAGGCCTCCCAGTGATTTTAACAAGAGATCCATCAGCACCTGTCGTTTGACAGTCTGTCAACGCAACTGCACAACAAGTGGTGTTTTTTCAGATATGCCATCTTCCCTTCTTCAAGTGGTTTTCAGCTGACACATGTACAGAGTTGGATGTGAATCCTCCCTTCCCACCTGGAATCAGATTCCTGTTTGAACGTATGAACAGAGAGTTGGTGGAAGCCCAGTGATTTATTTCCTCTGTAGATTTGGCCTTCTACAGCTGCAAACAAGAGAAGAGAGAGTAACTTTTTAATCTTATTTTCCAGGACAGGGAGAAACTTATTCGTCGCAGAAAGCATAAAAGGAGCTCAAAGCCAATTAAGGTAAGAGGAAAAAATTGTTTTCGGCTTATAAAAATACTATTAGGCTCTGTAGGAAAACACACTTTAGTAATCTGATTAAAAGAGCTTTGTGGATTATAACAATCTGCTTTAGTGATCGGGTTTATAAACACCTTCGTTACTTTGGGAGAGCTTTTTAAGTCCACTTTGAAATTCAGTTAAGGGTGCGTAGCTATTTTATTTTCAGCAAAATGGGGCTTCTCCGCCCCCCTCCCCCCTGAAATAATAATAATCTTCCTTCCAACTGGTTCCTATAAATATTGGTCTCAAGGTATATTATGCTGAGATGTATTTACATTTCCAGATACCTTCCCATCTATCTTCTGGTATCTATTTTTCACAGCACATGTGGGCTAAACCAAAATCCTTGTGGATCTTTATTCTTCAAGTGGAAGCTTCTGCTTGAAAAATTGAGTGTCATTCTCTCCTGCTCAGTTCCACAGGCATTTGGCTACCCCTTGTATTACCCTGAACTGGGTCAAGTCCAAAGCTGATATAATTTACAGCAATTTTAGAGCTGAGTAGTCAGTAGTGGTTCAAATAGCTCCTTTATCAGCTACGTGTGAAGAATGTCTTCGCAACAGCGACGTCCCACCGCCAGAAAGTGGAAATACTGTGTAGGAAACAGAATTTGATTACTCTGTTGTCCAAGGATATCCCTTAGTACATCAGCCATGTTCTGTGGAAGTAATGCAACGCTCTCCTACACACAGAGAATTTCAGACGAGTAAATCCTAGATGTGTCATCACATTGTTTCTGTATGGGTTTTGAATTAATACACAGCAGACACAACTGGGAGACAAGGGCTAAAGAGTATTTTCATCAGTCAACTTTATTTCTAAGCCAGGGATTATAACATGGGAGAATATGGCTATTGTCTTCACTTGGAAAAATATGAACAAAAAAAGATAATATATGCAAAAGGTTATTGGCATCTTTGATACATGTTTTTTGTGTGAATCAAATTCCAGGTTTAGAAGGCTGTAACCTGTCAGCAAAAGTGAAAAATGTTGCAAAGCAGAAGTGCATCTTAAATGCTCGTCAATCAGTTTGTCTGCAGAATTATTCATAAGCCAAGTATTTAAATGCCCAAATCTGTACCCTGAAACCAAGCCTGCAAGGTCAAGCATCTATACCTTCATGGGACATGACTCACAGTTTTCATTTGATTTAATTCAGTGGCTGAGATTGGAGATAGTGAGCTGTCAGACATACAACCAAACTGTGTAGTGTGAGCAGTCTCTTACAACATGTCGCAGTTACTATAGTACTGGAGAGATGTGTGAGATAAAAGTTCCTTCATGCTAGTTTCGTATTGGCATAGCTTTCACTCACTCACTCCAAGAGCAATATCAGTGAGAGAAGCACTGAGATATCAAAAAAATCAGCAGTGTCCATGAGAGAAGGTGGGTTCCCTATTCTGCAGACATTTCCAGCTCTTTATGGTGTTATCTTTGCACACCAGTCTGCATGTTGATGGATGTCTTCTGAACAGCTTTGGGGTTAAGAATCAATTCTCCTGCCTTCCCGCTTTTCCTCTAGTGTGTTGCTGCCCCCGTTATGTTTTCAAAGTTTTAGACTGAGCCAGGTCCTCAGATCAGAAAAATTAATCAGCAAACTCATTTTCCACCAGCACAAGACCTAATCTTCAATATGGTTCCTGTTGGGTTTGTTTAGAGATGGTAATTGCAGGGGTAGCCCATTGTTCTTTTTTTGTGTCTTGCCTTTTTTAAGTAAGTAGCAATGTGATTTTGAACTAACCTCCCCCTCCTCCCCATCAAAAACTCATGCTACCTGTTTCCAAGGAGACTCAGAAATCATGTTTTCCCTTCTTTAGAGACATGTGGTGGATACAGTTTTTGGGTATGATGATGATTCCATGGATTCTGAAACATCCTCTGTGGCCTCATATAGAACAGACAGAACACCAGCAACCCCAGATGATGATCTGGATGAGGTAAGATCTGACTTCTTCCATAGGCAAGGACAGGTTTTCAAGAGATTTTAACTTCTAAAACAAGTGGCCAGGCTCTCAAAAACACTTGAGGTTTTATAATGCATATTGAGTGGTAAGTTCTTCATTAAGTTTGGCCTCAATTTTGATTACTGATACACTGAAATGCCAAGAAGTTATTTCAAAATGTAGTCCATGGAGTCTACAGCTATGACTTCATTGCTATCTGATGACTTTTTTCCCTCTCCCCCTTCAAGAAAATAAACCTATTACTTTTTTTTTAGCTTAAAGACATACAAACACTGTAGAAATTCCACATTCTTATTAATTCATATCAGAGCAATCTCACAAAAAAAGCAAGACCTGCAAACCAGTTATTGTGCTTAACAAATCACACTTACATTCTTTGCTTTGGCAGTGCTCTACTGTCTGGTGCTTAGACATGTCCTTTCTAATCCTTCAGGGTTTAGCAGCGGAAGAATCAGAGCTGCGGTTCCGACAGCTGACAAAGGAGTACCAGGCCCTGCAGAGAGCATATGCACTGCTGCAGGAGCAGACAGGAGGCATCATAGATGCTGAAAGAGAAGCCAAGGTCAGTATTTGTTTGAGGGTAAAAGCATCTCATTGCTATCGTGACATACAAACCCCTCAAAGTGACATACAAGGGAAGAGAGTTGCATAAAACATCCATACAACTGAGAGATGTCCATTTCACTCATTTTCTGGGTACATTTAAAGAGTGAGACAATTAAGAATGGACACGATTGCTCAGTTTACAAGGAGCTGTCCTCCATCTGAACCTGAAAACTCTGCAGCTAGGCATGTATGCCAAAGCAGGCGATTCTGCAGTTTGGCACAGAGTCACAAGGGTTTTCTCATCTTTTGCCCACGTGTGAAGGGGTTGAGTTTTAAAGGAGGCCTGTGGGCTTTCACAAAGGCACACATTGCACCAACCAATATTCACCTGAATGTTTCTAACAGAGAAATGCAAATTACATTCAAATTTGAATGTGATGCAGACTACAGTAAACCTTCCAAGGCTAAAAATGTTGTCCCTCTAATAAAATCATAGAATCATTCATGTCGGAAGGGACCTCAGGTGGTCTCCAGCCCAAACTCCTGCTGAAAGCAGTGTCAGCTGTGAGGTCGCACCAGGTCGTTCAGCACTTTGTTGAGTCAGCTCTTGGAGATGCCCCAGGCAGTTATAATTGCTTCTTTCCACTACCTTTTGCCACTCTCATCTACTAAGCACTTTTCTTCAGGTCAGGGGCTGTCCCTTACCAGGGTCTTTGAGCCTAGTAAGCCTGTCATCCCGAATGCCCGAGCTTGTGTTTCGCTGCTCTAATGCAATACATGGTAATAATAGGCTTGCTGGGGAGAGGGGGCTGATCTGCTACTATGTTCCCATGTGTCATCTGTATGCCAATCTGAGGAGTGGCACAAAACATCACAGAGCCAGAGTCTTTGTAATGGTTACTCACTCGGTGGAAGCTACAGCATAAACCCAGGCTCTGCTGTGTTTGCTTTCCTTTTAGTATCAGTCACATTGCTGGTTTTGTTACTGTTTAATGCTGTGCCTGACTTCAACAGGCTCAGGAGCAGCTCCAAGCTGAAGTCCACAGATACAAAGCCAAAATAGAAGATCTGGAGAAGACTTTGGCACAGAAAGGGCAGGTAAACACTTCTTGTGTATTTTCTTTTAGTATATTGGATCTTACCTGCTGTGCTTACAAAATACCTATAACAATTTCAGTATAGACTTCCATGAGATGTAATGTTGCTGTTCAGTAAACAGGCAGGTCTAGCAAGTTCAGAAGCCTTGCTACAGCTAGGCTAGACTAGTATGTTGTTATTCTGTAAATGACAGTTTGTACCTGTAGGATTTTAAAGCTTGAATATTGTGGCTCCAATTTTCAATAAACGTGCCCAACCTCGTGGACTTTGGTTATTCTGTAATAGTACTGCTTCATCCAACAGGACTCACACTGGGTGGAAGACAAGCAGCTTTTCATTAAGAGGAACCAAGAGCTTTTAGACAAGGTATGCTCCCAAGTTTTGTGTGCTCGCTCTGAAGGGTAACTGGATCCTACAATATACTTTGTTGGACATGCAGTCTGGTGCTTATAGGTGTAGAATAAGGATAGAATGGCATAGATTAATATGTACAGGATAACATATGGAAAGACAAGCCCTCTGCAGCTCTGCCTAGATACTGTTGCTGGCAGTTGCTGACGCACCAGCTGTGCTGGGAAGCTCCAGCCTGAGAGCTGGAAGCTATACGCGTTATTCTGGCTCCAAGGCGTGGACCTTTGTGTTCCAGTAGCATTGCACTGAAGAGTCTGCTGCTGCTGCACTGGCAGGATGTTTTGAGCTTGGCTTCTGGGTGTGAAACACCAGTAGACGTGCAGTCACCCTCTAACACCAGGACCCTTTCATACTACTAGTCCCTGTGCGTTCTGTATATTTTTAAGGGCTTAAAGTCATCCCTAGGTCCAGAGGAACTTGTACTGCTCAGTCCCTCGGTATGTTTAGGAATATCACCTGTTCGTGTGTGTATATACATATTTGTATGTATGTATGCATATATTTTTATTCATGGAATATAAGAATACAAAAGACCTCAACGCTGCTTGCATATCACCAACAGTAACAGCAGTGGCCATACATATGACTACCATCAGCTAGAGGCCATAACTCCCAGTGTCAGATCTCCTGCCGTCTTTCACCTCCCCACATGAGGTTTCTTAGCCTGTGTTTCTCCCCTTCCATAAACGCACCTAGTAAGTCTCCAGCCCTGTGCCATCCGTCACCATCTAGGCAAGCTGACCCATGGGGGCTCACTTGACCTCAGTCTTCCCTAGTGTTCCCCAGCTGTCCTTGTCTGGGCCCTGCTCAGACAACCTTGTCTGAGCAGGGCCCAGACAACCTGACTGCAGAATACACGTCCTGGCGCTGGCTGGAGACTTGCAGAAGAGAGCAGACTGAGGAGCTAGTGGTGGAGTTGTCCCCAACAAGCAAGCTATAGACAATTGGCTAGTGGGTGGTATTTAAGTCTGTCTGCTAACTGGTTGAACACTTGTGTGGAGATGCTTGCCATGCAGTTCACACAAGTGCTTACACAGGGTGGGATGGCTGCTCAGGTAGCTGCCTCCACGAAGACAGCTGTCCCAGCGTGCCATCTGCGCTTCATGCACTACGCACTGGGAATCTCTGATCTAGCCCAAGCTCCTTTCCAAGGCAGGTGCAGCTGTTTCTGCATCATTCCTGTTAGACCTTTATCCAACCTGTTCCTAGAGTCCTCCAACAATGATAGCGCCACATCCCTCCCCAGTCTATTCCAGTGCTATTCTAGTCCCCATCTATTCCAGTGCTTACCGTGAGAGCAGTGTGTTTAATAGCTAATGCAGACTAATCTAGTAGCTAACCTGACAGCTCTGTATAGTTAACTTCCCCACTGATCTTCACTAGGATTGGATTCTTTTAGGAAAACCTCCAGCCTCAGCATTTTATGATGTTTAGGAAGCTGATGAGCGGTTCACCTGTAAACTACAGACTTGCTGAAGTAAAACAGCAAGTAGTGAATCATGTCTAGAATTTGGATTTTGCACTGCCAATGCTACCTCAGCTACTACTCACCAAATATTCAGTGTTTCTTGTAACAGTCACACAGATCCTGAATTTACATATTTCTGTTAGATAGAGAAACTGGAAGCAGAAAACAACCGTCTGCAACAGGAGCTGCAGGATGCCCGAGACCAGAATGAGCTGCTGGAGTTCCGCAACCTGGAGCTGGAGGTGATGGATGAGCTCGTTACAGTAGAGCTGTCAGCAAATTCAACTGGTGTACTTGCACTGGACACCAACTTTAATCAAGTGTTTACACCAGCATTGTAGTGATGTAACAGACTAACAAATCAGGCCCAGCATTTTTAACTGTCAGCTGAAGTATGTCAGCTCTAATATCCTGGAAATGGCAAGCTCCATACTTGACTGGTTCACCTCTGCCTGAGCTAGGTGCCCAGTGTGCATAGAAAAGCTGAGCTGATACATGTCAGCGTGGCTCTTAATTACCACATCTGTGGATATGGGTTTTCTAGTACTTTGGAGCAGTCTGTTGTCAACATGCCTTGTTCTTACTGCTGGCCTGGAGTCTACTAAAATCAACAGGAAATTAATTACATTTAAAGTAACCAAATAAGCAAGGCTTAAATCCTGTCCTCATGTACTTTGCTCAGGGCTGCATCCTGGTTCACAGCTAAGATCTCTCCTGAGAGTAGGCATCCAGGGTTTTTATGTTGGGTTTTTTTTTTTTCATGAACCTGAGCAGGTCTTGGAGGAGAAAAAAGTGTTGAGCATACTTTTATCTCTGGTAGCTGAAGAGTAGAGTGTTCCTCTAAGAAGTCAGAGGCGCAGGTACAGTTCCCTCTTCAGGGTCTTCAAATTCCTATTTCCCCCTGTGAAAATCTTACTGCTAATCTATAAACTATACTGGCTTTATTCTTTTCCCCTCTTTCAGCAAGGGTGATGAGACAAGAGTTCCAGTTTCGTTGACAGTGCTGCTGTGAGGAGAAGTGCACCTCTCTAGCCCTGTGCTGGAAGGACTGGAACTGGTTGCAGTTTAATTCAGCAATGATTGATGAAATTGCATAAGCAGTTGTAAGAGAAAGTATCAGACCCAGGGCTATTGTCTTCCAGTACCATACATATAGGGGTAAAAGGGTTGCACCTTGTCCCCTCTGACCCAGAAAATCTTGAATTCTTTTCCCTGTGGGGACTTGGCTGTGAGAGGAGAGGAGAGGAGAGCTGTCCTACCCAAACCCATCTGTACCGGGCAGTCATTGCATGTCAGCTCCTGCGGCGGAGGGAGCTGACGCCAGGGCTGTGGCAGCCCACGGGGCACTCTGGCTCTGCTGGGGGATGTCGGCGGATCCCCGGCGCCGCTGGGTGGGCTGTGCTGTGCTGTGCTCGGGGCTGGCAGTGCCGGTGCTGCTGCCCTGCTGTGAGCACCTGAGGATGACCGGGGTACAGAGCCAAGGTGCCCAAGGGACGCGGGCTCCCTGGACAAGGGTTTGCAATGGCTTCCATGCTATTGATTCCTGAGGCACGTTGAGATTTAATCTCTCTGTACCTCACTTTCCTGCCACTGTGGTGGGGATAAGAGACATTTTACACAGGTGAATGTGGTCTTGCTCCCACAGCCTTGATCATCATTCTTGCCAATCCTGGCATGTGTGGAAAGCCAACAGTGCCTGCTTATGTGCGTATAGCGCTTGGCCTGGAGTTGTCCTAATTTGTGTCTGGAGGCTGTAGGCCCGAGCACAGTGAATAGCGACAGCCTATCCGCCCACTTACAAGCACTGTCACTTCTGCAGGCACTGGACATGTTCCCTGTTGAGCAGCTCTCCCCATGACCTGTGTTAGGTAAGAAAGATCCCTCAGGCGACACTGGAGGTTGATGGAGGAGCTCCAGAAGCCTCTGCAGGCAGTCAGAGGACTGGGTCAGACCTCAGTCTCTATCTTCCCAGACTGGCCCTTGTTACAGATTCTTGTTATGAGCACCAACCAACAAAAACTTCCACTTGGTCTTTTCTCCAATATAAGCTGGTTTGTTTCTCAGTTGCTGTCCAAGGCCTTGTATACTTGCCATTCAGAGCTTGTGGGTAGCACAGAGCCTCTCCTGGCTCCCGTGAATCAGTGCTGTGACAGATTTGTCCCTTATTTATAGAACTTTCCTACAGTTTTACCTGACAGCTGTGTTTCCATATGACATGGACCTGGACTGATCGAGTGAATTACATGTTCATAAACCAAAAATGTGTTTGAAAGTGAAATTTGATCTTCACTTCTGTGCTTGCCTGAATACCTGAAAGGGATGAGAAATAACATCTTCAAATTTTTATTTTTGTCGTTGGTCCTTTAAAACCGGACAAATATTTGTAGATTTTATGCAATGAAGGTGTATAAGTAGCTAAGTTGATCAACTTTTTAGAACTGACTACTTTCCACAGATATTAGAACATACAACATATCAGGGTGAGCAAATTTGTAGTCTGAGTATCCTGGTAGTCTTAAGTCAAATACCTGTTTCTAAAGGGAGTATTTACAATAATATATAGTTGTTCAACACTTCATAAAGCGAATCACTTGAGCCTTAGCCAGATGACAGCCTTTCCGTAGACAATTTGCAAATTGACATAATTCATCAAATAAATAATCTATTGTAAAATAAATAGCTCGGGTTTAGGATCTTATCCCACTTCGCACACTTTTTCAGACTAGGTCTAAATGTCTGTTTCTTTGACTTGTAAAATGAAGAGCTTGGCATTGCAAAGCATGATATAAACCATAGCTATGGCACTTAATGAGTTCTGTGTGAATCTCCTTCATTCTAATATGTTCTCTGGCATCTTTTCAATTTATTTCCAGGAAAGAGAGAGACGGTCTCCACCGTTTAATCTCCAGATTCACCCATTCTCAGATGGTGTGAGTGCTCTACAGATCTACTGCATGAAGGAAGGGGTTAAGGTAGGTCAGTTTTAGAAGGCAGCACTGCTAACCTACAGGATTGGTGGATGCTGCCCATAGAAAACATTACATTCATCGCTGCTAATAACTCCACTAAACTTTAAGCATTTAAATTCAGTCTAACATAAGAGTGTGTGATGACTGACACAACTGAATTGGAATCATCATTTTCACCAGAATGATAAAACCTGGCTCAAAGGCAACTGAAATCAGTATGTGATGCATCTCCATGTGATAAAACACAATCGTTGATTTCAACATGGTTTGTAGGAGGGAACGAATATTGCAGCCACGATAAAATATGCCTGCCATGCCTTAATCTTATTCTCTCTTTGCAGGATGTCAGCATCCCAGACCTCATAAAGCAGTTAGACATCCTAGGTGATAATGGGGTAAGTTAAAGTGGGAGATATATATTTCCCTTTACCAGCTGCATTTTGTACAGTAGAGTAAGTGAAATCTATGATTATCATGACTGTTTTCTAACATACTTCTTAAATTATGTAACATCAGAACAATTCATTTAAGGAGTGTTTATTTTCTTAAGTTAAGGATTTGTGAGATTTCAATAGTCAAGAGAAATAGTAATGTAGTCGCAGCTTTGACATGTGGTTTAGCAGACTGGGAAGAATGTCCAAAGGCCACTGATACTTGGAACTGTGCCTGACTGCACTCTAGTCATTCAGGAAAGCACGTGAATTAGTTTGGCAGTCTGAGCCAACCACATCTTCATCAGGACTAGGATTCCTCTGCAAACAGCTTCATAAATAGGCAAGAATTATCAAATCCCCTGTGGCTTTGTAAGTTGGCGTTGCTGCCCACTTCAGTCATCCATGTAAAAGAGATCATCCTGTATCTCTGGCTAATATTAGATATGTTTTATGGAAGTGTATAAGAAATAAAAACGAAGGATCACAATCGTCTGTTCACTTGCTGGTGTAAATCAGCACTATTTTTACAAAAGCTTTAATGGAAATTCCGCTTTGTAAAACTAGGATGGAGTCAGACAAATGGGTCTAGTTTTAGTTTACATTTCTCATAAGATGCAAAGGAATGAAAACATATAGTTAGTCTATATCACGCAGAAAGGAAAAAGCAGTGTTCTTTTTAATATGTTAACAGACTCTGAATGTTTTGATGGGAATAGGATACCCAGTACTACAGGGGTCCCCTGAAAACTGTAGACCTAGTCTGTAGCCTGGATTATCTCTATTCATGGAGGAAACTGCTGCCAATTTTCTTCTTCCCTCTCTCTTCACAGAATTTAAGAAATGAAGAACAAGTGGCCATAATTCAGGCTTCCACCGTATTGTCCTTGGCAGAAAAGGTAAATTGGGTACTTACTTTTCACATGTGTTAACTAAGGCCTCATCTAACACTGGAAATTTTCTGCTCTGTTGTTGTCATCAATATTGTCAAACTTTCTAGTGCAGGAAGTGATTCCCCAGATAAAGTAAACTGTGCCAGCACAGTCCCAAACACCTCGCTAAAGCAACAGAAATATCACGCTCAGCTGGTCCAAGCTGTTAAGTCAAAACAACTGCAAATACCGAAAGAATGCCAAATGAAACTTGCAATTGTAAACAGAATGAGAAACCATCAGACATTTAGGCGATAATTAGTTATAGCTTGAGATTTCTAGTCCTGAGATTTCCAAAGCTTCTGAAGAGATTTGTATGCAAAATTTATACTGAAAGTATGTGTCTAAGTTCCTTACAGCAGGTTACAGCTCTTATTGTCTTTCTCTCCAGTGGATCCAGCAGATTGAGGGAGCTGAAGCTGCTCTGCATCAGAAAATGATGGAACTGGAAAGTGATATGGTAAGCAAACTTTCCTTAATACACATTGTAGGGGCAAGACACTGAGTAAATGAGACACATTTACTTGGTGTGCGAAAAGATAACTAAAAAGTTCTTTTGGCAAATTAAGTATGCAGGCTTTCTCTGATTATTGGTGAATCCATAAAATTGTTACTAGTCTGGTTCACATGCAACAGCAGAATAACAGAGATAGAGAAATAGTGAAGTTTTGAAAACTTTTTTCCATGAGGATGACTGTTTATTAATAATTACAGAGGTTGCTCAAAGGTTGCTTGGTGATTTTCAGAGATGTAAATAACCACACTCTTTGTCTCCTAAGATTCACAGTCTAAACATCAGCTGTTGTACCACAATTTATTCGATACCAATATGTGGGAAACTAATGAATTATCATGCTGTTTTCTTTCATTACATTTTAAGCCCATGACATCCTAAAGGCAAAACATCCACAGCTGAACTGAAGTTGCTATAGCACCAGTAAAGTTTGTACCTTACCCTATTCTTATTCTAATTAGTGGAAATGACCTACAGGATGAACAAGCATAACTGGAACAGTTGGGTAGCTGTAGTTTACATTCTGTTCCTATGGTATGTCTGTAATTGAGTCAGTTCAGCTTACGGTAGGCAGAGAAGTTAAAGCACAAAAGCCCAGCAGCTTCCCCCCAAAAATGTGAACGTGAATATGCCTGTTTAGATTATTGCACTTTCACAGCTCTTCCAAAATAAGAGAAAGCACAAAAGGAGTTGTCCATGATGGCAGAGGAGGTCTCTTTAGAAAAATCACACAGAAGCCCCTAAATTGCACTACTGAAAGGCCAAGTGATATCACTGAAGTCAACAAAGAGATGATGGACTTAGTTCCACGTAGAACAGATGTATTATCATACAAAAGCAATCCACAGCTATTTCCCCTTCCTTTTCTAGCTGAGTCACATATTAATAGCTCTGCCGAGTGTCAACTGAAGACCAGTTTTCTAATCCTGCCTGAGTCAGATATCTGTATTGATTTAATAAAACTTTCCAAAGTATTTTAAGTAACTAATTCATTATTCTGTCCAAATGATCCTTCATTGTAGGAGCAATTTTGCAAAATAAAAGGTTATTTGGAGGAAGAATTAGACTACAGGAAGCAAGCTCTTGACCAAGCATACATGGTATGTACAAAGGAAATTCTACAGCACATATTGGTCAGCACTGTGACAGGACACAGGCTTCTGTTGGATCAGGAAGAGAGCATTTTGCTTTTTTCATAGTAAATTCTTTCATTTATTTGCTCTTTCCCATTCTTCTAATGCACTACCATGCAATCTGCACAGCTTTAACATGACACCTAGCTTTTTCATGTCACAAAATGGCAGATCTCTTGAAGCCTGAAACTTTTTTGTCAGTTAAAGGCAGATACTGCTCATTATTGTTGGTTTGTCCAACTGGAGTCAGTGCAACCAGCTGGAACTCGGATCTAGAATCTTGACCATTTTGTACATGTCACAGCAAGAAGACAATATGCCACAAAAAGCAAGAGTTCATGCTATAAACATGGCTATATCAAGTTCTGATAACCAGTGTGCAAGTTCATCGTGTTTGGTTTGTCAAGTTAATGAGAATGCTCATTGATTAGCAGGATTAAGAGCAAGGTAGTCTGATAGTGACCTTCAATCTTTCCTCTTTTGCTTTTTAGCATGAGTCAAAATTTTAGAATTGGTGAAATATTCATCTTTACACTTATAAAAAAGGTATGAAAATTCTATCCAACTCATAATCATCTCTAACTTCTTAAAAAAAAAAAGTCAAAGTAAGGGATTTCAGTGAAAATTAATATTAAAATATCTTTAAAATAGAAGTTCATATCCTTTTGTCAAAACACAACCATTTTATGAGTTCTGTTTTCTACATTTTTGCACACTTGAGCACAGGGACCACTTCTCATGCAGGCGCTGAATCTGCCACCAACCCCCCAGTTCCCACTGTGTTTTAAACAATGTTTCATCTCTAATTGGCTTTTGGTATTGCATCAACCAGAGGATCCAGGAGCTTGAAGCCACCTTGTACAATGCTTTGCAGCAAGAAACGGTGATAAAGTTTGGGGAGCTACTCACTGAAAAACAGCAGGAAGAGCTGAGGACAGCAGTAGAAAAGCTAAGACGTCAGATGCTGAGGAAAAGCAGAGAATATGATTGCCAGATTCTTCAGGAGAGGATGGAGCTGCTCCAGCAGGCTCATCAGGTAAGAGAAAGGAACCACGCACACACATATCTACTCAGCTTTGCTGCATAAGAATATAAGCCGAGGTCAAATTTAGGCAAGCTTCAGGTCACAAGGGAGCCAGGCATCTATTTTTTTGAGTTGTTTCACACTTTGTGTCTTTACTGTGTAAACAAACACATGTTATATTAGTGTGTGGAGGACTGTTTTGCCATATTTTAAGTCTTATAATTCCAAGCCAAGGTTTTCATCCAGAGTTCTGTCCACATGAATCTAGCTTTGTAATAAAAATGGTCATCCCTAGTTATTAGACTGGGCACAAGAGGAACTGTATGAATGCTTCGGCTTGTGTTAACACAGAAAAGCTATCTGGTTTTCCCGACGCTTCTGCTCTGTCCCCTCCAAAGCGGGCAGTTGTTACGTTTCACTGCTGAGATGCAGTACTACGTTTCACATTCAAGACCAACATTTGCTGCTCTGCAAGCTGTGAGGTCCCAGAGCAAAATGGCAAACATTTGCAGCACGCTGATTAATGACAGCTGCGCAATGAAACAGAGCTTACACAAACGTTTATGGGAATAAGAGAGAAAGCATATGCCCAGTGGTTAGGGTTTCTGGTTCACAGAAAGACTTAGTTTTCACAGTCCCGCCTGATTCTGAGTTGGAGACATGAGACTGGTCCACCCTTTACTACTTCTTTACTGGGCCATTGCAGTGTGAGAAGCTTCTTGTTTTCAGCCATGACTGCTGCAGCGGTTCTGGCTTCGTTGAAGAGCTCTTAGCCAGGCTCAGCTGCAGATGGGGTTGGGAAAGGCTGAGAGGCAAGGAAAGGAAGAGATAGTGTTTGAAAGCTGCCATAAGCTAGTCATCTTATCTCCAGACAATTAGGAAGACGGTCACAGGGGTGCCATCTGCTCTCCAGGTGCCCCTTTGGATCTCTGCTGTTTGCTGGCTGGCTGGCTGGCTAAACAGGGAAGAGAGAACGAGATTCAAGGCCTCATTTTTCATACTTAGTAGTTCTGTTACCTGTTCTGTGGGATCTCTCTTCCCAAGGGGCCAAAAGTTTAACTCATGTTATGTAATTTTTTTCTAGAAGTACCTAGCTCTGCTTAAAAAAATATACACCTTATCTACAAGTTACATATCACAGAATCAATGTTTTCATAGTATTGTATACGTTTATCACTTCAGATCTAATAATAACACTTTAATCCTCTTTCAACACATCAAACTTTGAGAAATCTTAATGACTCATGATGTATTTCTAAAGAGTATAACCATGATCTTAACGCTTTCCATCTATTTAACACAGGATTAATATAAAATAGATAATATGAAACAGACCCACTATTGATATTAATTTCCAACATTTGATACAGTCACATATCTGCAGTAGCATATTTTGAGCAGTTTTACACGTGGTAAAGTAGTGGTTAGGCAGAGTTAGTGGATGGAGTCATGGTACTGCACAAGATTATCCCTGCCAAAGAAATGAATTTGTTAATTTCTAGGCTTTTGGCACTTGGAACATTAAGTTACTTGTTCAATGGAGCAAATTTACTGAGAATTCAGTCTAGATGCTTTCTTTTCTGATTTCCAGAGGATCCGAGATTTAGAAGATAAAACTGACATCCAAAAGAGACAAATTAAGGATCTGGAGGAAAAGGTTGGTTCTGTTACACTTCTGAAGCAGCTGATCAACTTTCATAAAAGTAATGACCTAGTTCTCTTGAACTACATGAACTTTTTGTTTAGCTGAATCTGCTGGACTTGGTGGTGTTCTACTATGCTTTCTTTTCAATTTTTATTTCAGTATATACAGACTTTATTCTTAGAGTCTCCTCCATAACATTTCATTTTAGGAAATAAATGCCAAACACTTCTAACTGTGGTGAATGATGCTGAACGAAATGGTGAAGCCTTTACTTGGCTGTTAAATGCTGTGTTGGTAGACGGGCAATACTTCCATTAAAGGCAAGGTGAGGTTAGCAAGTGGGAAGGACTGAATGAAACTGAGTGAGGATTTGAAGATTGGCCTTATCTGGCAGGACTAGGGAACCCAGGTTCTGATGCTGTCCTCTTTATTGAAGCTTGTAATTGACTATGCAATATAAATATGGTACCAGAATCTTGCCCTTAAACTGAACTGTCAAAGAACTACATATGCACACTCTTTATATATACTATATATATACACACACTCTCTCTCTAAAAATATGCACTGCATTTTTTTTGTGAATTAGGCCAACTCTGTCACATTGAGTTTTTCTACCTGTAGATGGGTTAGATAGGATTGTTGAAAAAAATATCACAGCATGGGCACAGCATACTGCTACCAATCATATTTTTTCTAGAAATGCCAGACTGGTGTAAGATGCATGTCCAGTGGCAGCCTTGCCATTGTACTTATATTAGTAAATATCAATGCACTTGTGTAAGCTATAATACAAAATAATGGCTATATTAGTACAATGACAGTAGTGCTAATGAGCTCTTTAAGTTTATATGCATGTTCCTAAAGTGAAACAAGTGGGCATAATGCAAAACTTGATACAGATAATTATTTCCACTTTTCTGCCAATATTTTTGTGATACAAGGACTCAGTGTCTTTCTTTCTAATACATAAAACTTGGAAAAATAACAGATGATAATCTATGCTGAAAATAAAAAAAACAAAGCAAAGGTTATGCCATGGTGAAAAGGAGACCTTGAGTAGGAGACCTTTAGTGGCAATTTTCAAAAGAGCTTTCAGCTCACAAAAATTCACGTCTCAGAAGACAACACGTTCATGATTAAAATAAGACCTCAAAAAATTGATTATTAAGCATTTAATGGTTAGGGTTTGATATTATGCATGTGTGTGTATATATATGCACATATATGTATTTCCAGGCTATATCCAGCATGGTTTGCAGGCATTGCTTTGTAACGCACTTAAAAATACTACCCATGCTATTTTTGATATACAGCTTTGTGACTTCAGTCATCCCATGGTGGTTCATAGTCACAGTCATACCTCAGGCTTTCAGTATGGTGCCAATTGTAATTCATCACCAAAATTAATGGGATCTCTTTTCTAAGCCTGGGAGGTGGTATGGTACTTACGGAAGTAACTCGGGAAATAGTGTTTTCTGAATGCACAGTTATTCTAATTGTCCTACAGAGTGCAAAAATAATCCTGATGCTTACAGTGCCATGACCTTTAGTTTTCACACAATCTTCTTTTTTCTTCTGCAGTTTCTATTTCTATTCTTGTTCTTCTCTCTTGCCTTTATTCTTTGGCCTTGATGTCAATGTGCCTCTTGGAAAGGTAAGGCTATTTTATTTATCTCCTCAAAGCTAGCACTTCTTGCATGGAGCTAGGATCACATCCTTGTGTGTTCTTGTGTATGTCTGGAGTCAGAGAATTCAGCAGGTCCTTGTCCATGTGTAATAGTTCACAATGGAGGGTCGTCACACCGCTGAGTTGACGCAGGGAGTTGCAGTCAGACCAACACCATCCAGCATACTTGTAAGTGAACTGCCAAAGCTTGCTGGTGATACTATGCTATTCAGAATTGTAAAACTAAAAGCTAACAAGAATTTCACAGTATCAAATAGCTAAGAGAATTGCAGGTGAAATTCAATGTTGATGTTTTCAAAGTGATGCAGACTAAAGAGAGTTACAAATCTCAACCATATGCACACTCTGGGCTCCCGTCTGGCACCCAGGAAATAGATCAGGAGGTTATAACAGGTAGAGCTCAGTGCCCCGCGTAGGAGAGGTACAAAGAAGGCAAGGAAGAATGATCAGCTGCTGAGAGACGGGAAGAGGGAAACAGAGACGGAAGGATTTTTCTGGCTCAGAAAGCGAGACACTGTTAAGAGCAGGTATGGGAGAGGTCTAGAAAATTTTTCATAGAATGGATGGATAGATCACTATTTTGTTTAAAATAAACAAAAATTGATGGTTAATGGTGTAGGACGTAAAGAAGTCTTTGCCACAGCAGTTAATAATGTGGGATGTAAGGAACTCTGCCGCAGCATGCTTAGCAGTTGAAAGTTCAGAGTTCAAAAAGCATTGTAAAGACAGGGAAATAAATCAGGGAACTGTAATGTGCATGGCCTTCACATTTTTCCTTCTGTGCCTGGCTGCTTTCAGAACCAGGATGCTGGGCTAGGAAGATCTTTCTTCTGATCCAGGATAACAGAAGTAGAACATAATGTTATGTTAAAGACTCAAAGACATGTAATGACAGATCAAAATTTTCTGATTTGGGGACAGACCCATACCATTAAATTTCTCACTGTACCTCTTGGATCTGGCTCAAGCTATGTCAATGAATAAATTCTTCTGCCCTGTACTTGAGGCAAGCTGAGAATACAGTTGTGTGTGAAGAGTGTTTTGCCATGCCCTGCCACCACTTGTACTAGCTCGGCCTTTGTTTCCAGGTGCAATTCAAGCTATGGATTATAACTCAGTGGCATGGGTCCAGTTTGGTGGGTTTTCCTTTTCCCTCTAAGGAAAAGCCCCCTACTTTGTGCTTCATTTCAGCTAGATCAAGGATTTCTTTTGCAGTTTTGTGCTGATGCAGAGACAGCTCTCAGAATTAGCCACATCAACTGGAATCCACTGCCTCCTTGGCTGGCCAGGCCTCAAAATGAATGTTTTCATGGGCTGAGGCAGCAATACACATGGAGGTTGGGCTGAATGGGGAATGAAGTATAGGAAAGCATCAGAGGAATGTGGACAGATCAGTGATTATGGCTCTTGTAAACAATGGCCAATATCATTATAGAGTTGCTGCTATTTAAAACATACTGCCTTGATCCAGTGAACATTAAACGGATTGAGTTATGACTGCATACTCACCAATGTTCCTGCTGCGGGATTTCTGGGAACCATGACACAGCACAGCAAGCTGTGCCATGACTGGTGAAAATTTGATTTTAGTTTCTTGCTTATTCATAGTGGGGAAAAAAATCAGAAAGTCTTCTGAAACGGCCAAATTATGTATAGGTTAATTTTAAGAAACTAAAATTTTCATAGTACACAGCAGTAGCAAATAATTTTATATGACAAAAGGAATCTTGGGTTTAAGGTGCACCTTGAAAGGTGACAGGAACTGAGTGGCATTTGCAAGAGCCTGTCTGCATGATTTTTTCTCATTTGCCTATACTGTTGTCCTTTTTTCAGTTTCTATCACAGCTACGATAAAGTCCTTGTAAAGCATGTGAGAAAAAATGGGGCAATAAGAGGTTCAGAATTTTCTGTATATGCAGTTTGCACCTCTATTTTCCACCTGTATGGGTATGGAATTGAGTATTTGCCTCTTCTGGTACAGCTACAGAATTGGTAAGAAGCTCATACATCCTATTCCTACCAATGCTGGTATCAGCTACAGTGGAAGAAAAATAAGAAACTGGGGCTTTTCTTATTTCTTTGAAAAAGTGCTTCGAAAGATATTCCGTGCTCAGTTTAGGTCAGCTTGATTAAAAATGCATTCATGACATTAAACTACTGAACAGTTTTTCCTAATCCAATCTCTTTTAAGATGAAGCATCCAGTAAAGTCGTTGCAGTAGGGCATGCATCCTGAGAAATACGAGTTAAAATTTTCATTAATATTAGAATTCATCAGGAAGTGTTGTCTTCCTGATTTTTTTAATTGTTTTTAGTTTTGAAAAGATTTTTTTTCCCCAGGAAAAAACTCAGTGGTAGATGCAAATGCCAAAAAGATCCACAAAAATGCATAAAAATAATTTTTGTTTATAAAGACATTTTTCATTAGAAAAGAAAAAGATGATTGACATGAAAAATTTAATCCACCTGTAATTGAACTTAGAATAGGAAATCCATAGTCCCAGGACAAAAATGTCAGTGTACGCTTCCTGAGGCGGTATGCATGGCTTTGGTATGCCAGTGTGGAAGAGAAATGAAGGTGAACTGAGAATTATAGACATAACATGGATGAGTCACTTGGCTTTTCAGGAATTGCAGGTATATACCATTATCTTGTGAAATAAGCATTTCCCAAAATAGAAGAAAACCCCCTCTTGTTCTGACATTGGAATTCCAGCACTGCCGATTAGCTCTTTGTCCTGGAGCCTGTGAAAATATCTCAAGTGCCCTGTCAGTGTCCACAGACTAAGGAAAAGCCCCTTCAGATTGTATCCTTGTGCATGGATTCTGTGGTGACTTTCAGATTGCTGTTTTAACAGCGTCACAATCAACTCTGCCTTGTACACAAAGGCAGACTGAACTCTCTGTTGCAGAGGAGCCATTCCTTCCCTCTTCTCAAAGCAGGAAGGGGGGAACCACACATATAAAAGAAGAATCAGGACCATCAAAAAATACACCAAGACCTCCACATTTGCTGGTAACACTTATGTCCTTTTGGCCTAATTTGAGGGCAGGTATTGGCTGGTTAGAAAAGCTAATGAAGTGTTTAAGGTCAGAACTCTACATTCCTCCTAAAATTTTAGCAGATTTATTATTACTCACTTGCAGTCGTTCTTCTACCTGCACGTGGCTGCTGGGTCACATCTAGCACAAGCTCTCCGCTAATTTGATGCACTCCTCACTGCCGTGTTCATTGAGTAGTACTAATAGTGGGAAGAAACGTAAGCATTTTTCTGCCCCTTTAGGACTGGCAGGACTGTCACAGCTGCGACAGAACCCAAGCGGCATCGAGGCTGATTTCATTGCTGGGCTTTTACATAGCTCCCTTAGGGACTGTGTCAGGACTTCACTTCCCCACTCCCCGGCCCAATCTCCTTCAGTAGTTTCCTACTTGTTTTAAACATCTAAGGTTTAGCAGGTGTAGCTCCCTTTGGTGTGACTTCACTGAGCCCAGGAAGGCTGCTCTAACTACAGTGCCAACACGAGAGGAGTTTTGCTCACCGGATTCACTGTTGCTCCGTAGTGGCTGGCCCCGGGAGCGCGTGAGGGTCTAGTTCGAATGTCTTGTGTCTCTGCTCCCCGTAGAGAGGACAAGAAGCATCAGAGAGAGCTGAAATGTGGTTTACAGCCCCGGATAGCCCGCTGGTGTGTTGTGCCTCTCCTAGGACCGCCCAGGAGATGAATGATTCTTTTGCCATTTTCACACCCTGCTTTTGCATATTTGGCTCTCAATGTCAGGTAGGGAACTAGGAGATGGATTACTGTGAGCTGAACGGCAAAGGAAGTAGCCATGACAGTGGTGGAGACAGAGTGATGTAGAGAGTGGGACACCGACTATGAAAATGGAAAACTCTTAAGGGCAAGGTGTGTGTGTGGATATATAAACTCAGTGCTTTTCCAGAAGAGATCTGCATTGCTGTGAACTCCCTTGAACTGTGAAGAATCTTGAACTGTAAAGCTGCAGCAGGCCCAGCATCGCAGCAAGCATGGTATCTGCAGAGTGTTTTACCAAGGCAAGTCACTCTACCAGTGCAAAGCATCAAGTCTTGTAGCAATTCCTCAAAACCAAGGCAACGCTAAGCAGCTGTTAGCTGCTCATCCCCTGCCCGATCCTAGTCCTCACCCCCTCCATTTCCCTCCAGGATCCTCACCCCTCAGTATCTGAGGGGAAATCTCGAGACAGAAGCAATTTGGGAATGGTGGTGGAAAGACTGAGAGGGTTTTTAGCAAGGTCATATTTTCTGAGACTGGAGTTCATGGAATCCGAGCGAATAACTGACACTGATTTGTGTTTCCCATTCACTTTAAAAACCACTTGCTGACCCAGGTGACTTTGATGTCTGAAGTAACTCAGCAAGGGTGAGCATGGCGTGGGGAGTGTGCCGTCAGCATTTCTGGTTCTTAGAACTACTGAGATATATGACATCAGGGGGATCTTTCTGAAATTGCTTTAGTTCCACTGGATGCAGGTTGTTAACCTTATCGTAAGAGACTCCAAACATATCCTTGATAAAACAAAAACCCAAAGCACATCGCATCCTTGAAATGTACCTTGGGAACCCTTTGATGATGAAAGGTCTTTGGTTTTGTTTGTGCCTTGCTGCAGTTTATCCTTTACTGACCTTTTAACTGGCTGAGAGCAAACTGCAATGCAATCGCAGAGGATGCTTTCTGGTTTCTTTCGCTCTCAGAGTGAGCACAGTGCTCACTACTGTACTTTTCAGATAAGGATGGACAAGCGGGAATGAAACCATGTGCAGCAGTACATAGTATCCAGCAGCTATCTAATTCCTGGTTATGTGTGATTTTCCTACCTCCATTTTTTCTGTGCTTGTGAATACACACATTCACTTACTTGTGATCACATAAGGAATTTGGTCTGCACTGATTTTGCACTCGCTGAATTTTATTGTGTAGGTTTGAATGCTGAGAGAACAAAGACAGAATATAGCCTCCTTTCCCTGGTTTCAAACCTGAGACATGCAATTCTTTTTCCATCAGTAGGGAAGGCTCCTCGGAACAGGACCAGTCTGTGTTTGCCTCATTGCTGCATTAGCCAAAGTTGTGGGGTTGCCCTGACACCACAAGTGTATCACCTGCTGTCATGTCTCCTGTCACTGGTGAATTTTAGGCAGCTTTGGTTCAAGATTTATTGAAACTGGTGCATAACTATTTATCTGAAGATGCCCATGGGGACTTTTACAGACCAGAGGGCTGTACTTTGTAGGGTTAAATGGACAGGCTTGGAAAAATACCCAGAATTTTCACAAATGCCTTTCATACGGACAAACAGAAGCAGTTTAACGCTGGTAACTGTAAGAGCAGAACTTTTCAGCTTTCTGATTGATAGACTGCATCTTGTCAGCTGGGATAGGTAGGCAGAGGAACGTATCACTTATCTGATACAGATGTTCTTTTTTTTTTTTATTTTTATTTTTAGAGTGCCCGACCACACAGATAAGTCCTTAGAAAGGCAAATGCTTCCACCCCCCGATGAAGAGAACATTGTTTACACCTATTTTAAAAAGTATAAAAATGAACAACCTGTAGCCAAGACTGCAACCACCTTGTATTTTAAAGCCATCACTCAAGATTTGTTACTTGACAGTTCCTGTCTAAAGCTATGATATATGCTGCATCTAATGAAATTCTGTTTGTTGAAATTACAAAAGGGGAAGAAAAATAAACTGTGAACCTACATCACTTCGGAAGAACTGAATGGGAAGGAACCACTTTCAGCTGATCAAGTCAGTGTGTCTTGGGCATGGAACCAAAGTTACAACAGAAAAATCTATCCCTGCTGTGCAGGGCGATCGTTAAAATGTGACACTGTCATCCCACGAATGGATCAAAAGTTAACAGGACGGAGCAGGAGAAACACTTACGAGCCGTGGAGAGATGCTGACAACAAAGCATTCAGTTGGAACGGTCTGGCTTTCTCACTGCAGGGACTCCTCCTCTCCCTCTTTGGTTTTAACCTCAGGAATGAATGACAGCTGCAGTGTGGGGGGAAGAAAGGAAAAATGCACTCTGGCTTGCTGCAGGATGGGCAGGACAGGGCACCACGTTTTGCGCTTAAGATCGTAACAAAGCGCCACCCGACTCGACCAAAGGAGGGAAGAAGAGGGTGTCTGGTGTAAGGAGGATATCTGACAGAGTTGTAGCCTTCTCTCTCTCTCCGCACTCCCTCCACGAAGAACAGCCTGTCTGTTGTCAGATACGTTTCATATTTAAAGGCTGCCATTGAGATTATAGTGACCGTACTTGGTTTTACTATTTGAATAATACACTGAGGATCACTGGATTGGACCTAGAGAGCAGCTTCTGAGAAAGAAAAGAAATGTGTTGGAGGATAGAGGGGAAAAAAGCCTACCCCCTTGTCCACGTGGTATGATCCACAAAGCATCAGCTTCCAACTGTTTCCTCCCAGCTTGGAACAAATGTTTTGGTTTGGCTTGTCAGACTGATTTTGTTAGCTGGCTTCCTGATCAATGACACACAAACCAAAAATGGGGAAAAGCTGTGTGAGCGCATCCTTATTAGAAGTAAGAAGTATCGCCAGTCTGTTTAGACTTTCCCACAGTTAAGAATAACTAGGAGTAGTTTGCATTTCAAAGCATTACTTAACCTCTCCAATCCAAAGCCTGGAACCCAGTCCTGGTGTCTCCCTGAGGCATCACAGGTCCATCCCCGTAGTCAGGAGGAAACCAGCCCTGTGGACAGGCACACCTGCAGCAAACGCTGCGACGGTCCCGTCCTGCACCTATCTTCCTGTTTCTTGCCGATGGGCTGGATGAGCAGGGCGTGACATCGCGCTTCTCTGTGCCTCTGTTTTCATTTCCCTGGAAATGGAGTCGTGCCTGTTCAGACCCCAAGCTCCTGTGGCAAGGCTCCTTATCTGAGCTGTGTCCTCCACTACGGAGCCTTAATTTTAACTGGGAGAAATGGATGTCTGTATTGCAAAATAGAAAACTAAGGGCCAGAATACAGCCTGTGCATTACTTAAACCGTCAAAGCAGGGCTCACATGTACCGACATCTTAGGCACACAGACTCTGCCCATCAGAAGCTTTAAAAGTGCTTTACAAAGTTCTCTCCTTTCTTTGCTCGTTTACTTTTACAGACGAAGCGACCGAGGCACACAGCAGTGAAATAACTTGCCACAGCAACTCAGCAGGTCAAAAGCAGTTCCTCAGCCATAGCAGGGATGAAGTTCCTCTAGTACCGAGGATGCCTGCCCCTCACAGATATTTTTTGGCCGGAATAGCTTTTAGTCATTAACGGCCATTCACCCAACTGGATTGCAGTGCTGGGCTCCATTTCTCCACAGACGCCTAACATCCTCATTTCTTGCATGCCCTGAGATTGTGTTATGCCTTCCATCAAAGGTTAGAAGCTATTGGCAAGTGATTTTTTTTCCCCGCTCCTTAAAATCAATCTAAATTACAGAATGACCACATCTTCTTGAAGCAGTCTGTTACAGTCAAGGGGTTTACCGAATTCTGCACCAGCTGTATGTTTGTTGATTCATTTATTTTAAAACAGGCTTGTAGGCAGATATGTTAAATGAATACAGGTATGTTGCATGCTCTTTGTTCACATTCTTTCCCCCCCGCAGAAGCATCCATGGATAAGGTTGGCCCAAACCTACATGTGCTTCCCAAGAGTGCTGCTGGCAGTTCAGTCCTGAAGCGCTGGAGTCGGGCGCTCTGAGTCTCGTCCCACACCTGTGACACCTTTAGATCACTAAGCAACTTTACAAGGTCTTGTTAGCTACAAAAAGGGGGTTTTCCTCTCTGGGTACTCCCTCTTTTCCATCTCACTCTTTTGCAGCACCATTTCATTTCGTACCGCTTGGCTGCAGTGTCCTGGAAATAAATACAGGCTGGCAACCGTTTTCCTTAGCATTAGGGCCAGCAATTAAAACACTGAGCTCTTCTTGCAGAAGAATGAGCAGCACCTGTTCTCTGTGATGGTGCAATAACTTCCACCTCTGCTTTGGTTAAAAGATTAAGGAGGACTAGAAAGGTTTGTTTCAGGCAGTCATAGGGAAGGTTCACAGCAGAGACAGAAGCACCTGGCTCCAGAATATACGTGACTGATCCTGTGGCAGGCTGCGTCATTTAGGCCCTCTGAGACGTGTTGTGCATGTCTTCCTTCATTTCTCTTTTTCGCCTGATTTCCCCTCCCTTACTCTTAGGTACGCGCATGCACGCAGGTGCTCCATCTCCAGGGGCTGAGGGTGGGTGTGGGGGCGGACAATCCACAGCTCATCCTGGTCTGCAAACTTGTAAAGGGTTGCTGTATTCCCTCCAGAGAGCGGAGCCACAGCTGCGTTACTCTCCCTGAGCATAACGTGAGCCATGCCTAAAACACACTTGCTGATAGGAGTCATACAAACTTTCTGCCGTCAGCTAGGTCAAAGTGAGTTTGATGTTTGTGTATATATATATACATGTATCTATATATAGTATATATGTATATGTACATATATATACATATATATGCCTGTATCTATCTATTCCCTATTGTATATAGTAAATTGTTGCTATAGCTTATGAAAGTATACTTCCAACCTAGGTATGGGGAACTGAATCTCGACTTGTTTAGCTGCCACAACCGCTACGCTCCTCGTGGTTTAGTTTTACATCTCACGGGCAACTGGGGTTTGGATCTGTTTTTCTGGGGTCCTCCCCTTCTCCGTCCCGAAGCTGTTTATCCAGGGCTTCCTGCTGTTCCTGACGTTCACTGAGGCAAAGTATTGAGAATCCTCCCTCAAATTAGTCACTGCAGCCAAGCTCTTCTCCCCAAAACCAACCAGCAAAATAAATATCAATTTATTGCAGCCTTTGAGGACAGCAAACGCAGCCCTGGGTTCCTCCCACCCGTCGGCGCTGGGCTGTAGCAGGAGCACCAGCGCTCCAGGCCATCCGTACCATCAGCAGATGAGCCACGCAAGGTAGTGCCAGGCAGCTTCACCAAATCCTGACTTGCTGTTTTTTCTCCACTGACCAAGCCAGGAGATTTTGAGGACTGTTCTTTCAATGTAAGTACTTTGGGTGGAGTCCTAGTTAGGTGAGATGAATTTTGGCAGTTGGGGTTGCAGGAGGAAGCAGGGCTGCTCACAGTATTATCAGCCTCCTCACAGCTCGACCCTCTCTTGTTGATCGGCCCGGAGGACGATGGAGACTTTGCTTGTAGATGTGCTTCACTCTCCAACTCCCTGCGCTCATCTCAGTGGGAAACATCCTCTGAACCCCCGGAGCTTTCCGTTCCGTGGCACCCCATGAGGACTGAACGGGCCACACTCCTCCTCGCTAGGGCACGGTTCCATGGACGGCCACACAGTTGCTGGTGATTCAAAGGGTTTTTTCTTTTCCCCCGCCCTCCCTCACATCAGCACCTGTGTGTTTTTATATATACTTTTTGTTCCCAATTTTTTTGGTGTCTATTCCAGAACAGAGTTGTAAATGACTTGGCAGAACGACCCTTTGATAAACACTGGACATGTATCTGTACTATATGTATTAACGTGTAGAAGAGAATCCTTATTGTATGTAAAGTTTTATGAATGGTTATTTTTTAATTTATGTATTTAATATAGGATTCAATGACCTCTGGTGTTTTAGTTTGTATAAAAAATAAAACAGCATTTTTAAAAAAAAAAAATTCACTTGACATTCACGAAGATATTCAGCGTCTGTGCGGAACCCGTTGAGAGGAACCACGTTAAAGCCGAGCACAGAGACATCCGTCCCCTCCTCCCCTGCGCTCCGGGCCCCAGCGCGGCGCACGCTGGAACGCAGCGCGGCTGAGGCTCCAGCGGACAACGCGGAGCAATGAGCCGCTACGGGGGAGGCAGTCGGTCCCCCGGCGTGGGCCACCTTTGCATTTACCGTCCGGGGGGGCCGTCCCCGCCC
>VZSZ01008490.1:35812-57772 GCA_013398815.1 Ibidorhyncha struthersii
TTAAAACCTACTCTGCAAAATCAGACCAGACAACTCACAAGGAAAAAAAAAAAAACTTTCCTAGGCAATTTTATTTCAGCTTTGCCGGCAGGAACACGGAGAAAACGAGAGGCAGCCCAAGCCACAAGCGGCACGGGGGACCCCGAGGCAGTCCAGTTGACTGGGCCCTTTCCAGCCTCCCCTGTTCCCAGCCCCGGCCAGGTCCCTGCTTTTACAGCATCCCTGTTCTGAACAACTGGCTTCCTGCCTTCTCCGCGTGCGGGCACTTCACCTCACTGCGTGAGCCTTGCCCGCTCTCCCAGAGACGTGCCTTGTAAAGGGCGCAGTGCCTTAGAGCGCCATGCCGGCTGCCCCTCACCCGGACAGCCCCTTAGCCCCTCGCTGAAATAAGCCGGCCCAGGTGCCGGAGCCTCACTCCCTCTCACTGATCCCCATTCCCTCTGAAACTCCTCTTTTTGCAAGTGTCGATGGCCCGCCAGCCACGCAACGGGTGAAGGGACCCTGCCGCTGCTGACGGCACTGCCACACCAGCGCACACCGGCAGCGGGAATTCACGGGAGACTGTTTTAGGATGAGTTCTGGGTGCAGCATGCTCGTGGGTCTTCACAGCCGTCTCGTGTCACCAGGACAGACTGGGCTCGTCCCGCTTCTGCCGAGGTTTTCATTTTGAAGAATCTTCACAGTCGGAATTGGGGCCGCAGTGAACAGCAGTTCTTTTATTGCATTTGTTGTCAGAGAGACAAAATATTATGCAGCCCTGCCCGGGAAGGCCGCAATCCCAGAGGTGGAAGGCAGCACAGCTCTTGGAAGCTGTGTGCACTATGCAAAAGGCCTTTTGGAAGGAGATTGCCAAGGAAAGTCTTAGAGGGGAAATGGAAGGCACATTTTGAAAGTGCAAAGTTGTAGCCAGGTATTTACACCTATCCCATCTTTTTACACTCAAATCCCCAACAAATCTAAGCTAAAGAATATTTTATTGCTACAGAATAGCCCAGTACGCAAATGTATTTACTGTAAAAAAAACCCAAACATTAATTGTCTTTCCCAAGATCCACTGCAGCTCGTATCTTTGACTGAAACACGTTAATGAGTCCAAGACACAGAAATTCAGATCTAGCTGTAGATGTCTGCTATTAAAGAGTTCAAAAGCATGTATCTCTAGCCCCCTTGCACAATAACCTTCAAATAATGAATGAAGCAAAGAACTCGAGCCAAGCAGTGTCATTTCCTTTGGCTAGAAAAATTGGAAAGGGCATTTAATATTAAAATGCACTAATTCAGAACGTAATCAAAGGGCACAGATATGCATATAAAATGGGTGTGCGCTACAGGACCCGTGCAATAAGCTTAGCTCGTTTTGCCTAGTGAAAGCAACACGGTGAGGGCATGGGTCCGCACTGTAAATGTGCCAGGGTAGATAAACGCTGACAGAGAGAGGGACTTTTTAGCTGAAGGACAAAGGTGACAGAAGGAGGAATGTGTACAAAGTAGCTGTGGTTTGTCAGAAATTCGGACAAGTTTCCTGTCTGTACCGTTGTAGTGCGCGGTACTCCAGCTCGTGAAGGCAGACCCCGCAGAGCCCTCCGAGGGCTGCTGCAAATTGTAGCACTGGAAGTCAGAGAAACGCTGTTGGTCTGCGGTGTGTGTGGCTTTAGCAATCGCTCCTCTGGAGACTCCTGTGCCCAGAGTGCCATTACTGAAACGAACTGTGATGCATTTGGGAAAGAATGGGCCGCATTCGATGTCGTACCGCTCATGCACAAGGACAACACTGGTTCATCCACCAGAAGGCAGTCGCTCCGATGCCAATGAGAGTAGATGGGTTCCAGCTGGTTGCCTGGATGAGGTCTCCTGGGGCTTGGCTGTTCCTAATGCATGCATGCACACGGCAAAGGTCCTCTTCGCTACCACTAGCCACAGTTCTGACAATTGTGTATGTGTTAACGATTGAACCTGTATAGAAGATTGATTCTCGTCAGCCTTCCAGTTGGCTCCCTGAGCTCACAGTTGATACTCATTAGTGGAACAGGTGTGGTGATGGAGGACTAGAAAAGTAGCTCTGTACCCCAGAATTTCCACAGATTCCACCTGAGTGTCACACCCTGCCTGCCTGAGAATCATAGAATCATAGAACCGTTATGGCTGGAAAAGACCTTTAAGATCATCAAGTCCAACAATTATCTAACTCAACCGGGCCCACTTCTAAACCATGTCCCTGAGCACCGTACCTGGACGGCTTTTAAATACAGCCAAGGATGGCGATTCAACCACTTCCCTGGGCAGCCTGTGCCAGCCTTTCAGCAGGGCTGCTTTGCCTCACTGGACTTTTTCATTTAAAATACCAGCAACGTGCTGGCTGGCCATGGATGCTGCAGAAATTCTGCAAACGGTATTTCCCCCTAGGTGGCTGCAGCAACCTCCTGCTGTTATGTGACAGAAGCAGCGTGGCCGGCTCAGAAAAACTTTCCAGATCCTTCCCAGATAAGGCCGTGGAGTGCAGCTCCTGTGCCAGTACGAAATATCCCCTCTACCAAACGCAGTGCAATAAGGCTGTTGCTGTGCAGGTACCAGCTATCAGACTAGGAGATTCACTTACGCTTTTAAAAATTTGGAATAAAATCAGAAATATATTTCAGGCAGGGTGCGGCTTATTCGACTCCGATCAGTAGGGGTGTAGGAAAGCTACCGTGTAAGCTCTGAGCCTGAACTCCTGCGGATGTAAATCAGGAGTACTTTGCTGAAGGAATGAAGATACGGTGCAGTGAAACCCACACCCTGAGCTGATGCCGCTCAGAATGGTAAGTCTGGTGTCGACAACTGTCACCTCCGATTCTGCCCCCGTGCACGCATGGAAGCACGGCCACCTGAGAGACCTGATGAGTTGGTTGTTGCTGAGCAGTGCTTACACCAAGCCAAGGACTTTTCTTCCCACCGCCCCACCAGCGAGGGCTGGGGGGGGTGCAAGAGGGCAGGAGGGGACACAGCCAGGATGCATGACCCCAACTGGCCAAAGGGATGGTCCATACCTGAGCCGTCATGCTCAGCGTAGAAGCCACGGGGGAGCTGGCCGGGGGGGCCACGGCTCAGGGACAGGCTGGCCGTCGGTCGGTTGGTGGTGAGCAATTGTTTTTCATTTACATCACTTGTCTTTCTTGGGTTTTATTTCTCTCTCTTTTTGTTAGTTTCCTTTTCATTGCAATTTATTATTATTATCATTATTATTAATTTTATTTTATTTCCGTTATTAAACTGTTGTTATCTCAACCCACAAGTTGAGATACCTCCCTTTTACTCTTCCAATCCCTCCCCCATTCCACGGGGGGAGAGCAAGCGAGCGACTGTGCGGTGCTCAGTTGCCGGCTGGGGTTAAACCACCACAGTTTGGTACAGTAGAGGCTGCCCAAGTCCAAGTATTTACATGTTGATCTTGTGGAAGTGTCTCCAGGGCATGTGCTTGTGGTACAAGACTACAAAGCAGGAGGAGCCGCCCTGTGGCAGGGAGGGACACCGGAGTGCCGTCGCCTTCCAGCAACGCGGCGCGTTGCCCCATCTCCTCCAGCTCAGGTCACGCGGGGTCTGATAACTTGATGTGGGGTAATTGCCTGTATAAATTGAAAAACTATGGCTTGTGCTTTCTCAGATTGAACTTCAATTTGACATTGGGTTTGCGATGCCAGCAACTCCGTTCCAATGCTGTCTCCTCGCGATGGGCACGGGCAGTCGTCAAAGGTACCCGAAATGCCAGAACTTGAGAATCTGGTATCGACAAAGGATGTAAAATGGGCGGAGAAGCTGGGGTACAGAGCCATACCACATTTACCGCATTCACCACATTCTCGGGGGGTATTAGATGAATCTTCACGTTTCGATGGACAGGTTGCAGCCCCGCCCTGCCCCACCCACCACACCCACCCGGCACCGGTGGCCGCTGCTGCGCCGGGAGCGGGAGCGACATGGCGGCCCACCGCAGGCTGCATGGCGGTGGGCGGGGAGGAGCGAGTGGCACGGGCTCTCCGAAGACCCGGGGCCACCTGCGGCTGCAGGGACAGAGGGACAGAGGGACAGTGGCTCCCAGGGCCCCGCGGGGGAGAAGATGCGCAGCAGGACAGAGCAGAGCCGGAGCCCGGCCCCGGCCCCGGCCTCCACGACTCCCGCGCAGGCTGGACCCCGGCCCCGGGCAGGAACGGCCCCACATGGCGCCCGCCCCCCTCTGCTGAAGGAGGTCTGTCCGCGCGTTGAGAGGTTTCTGCGTTGTCTCTGCAGCCCATTTGGATGGCAGTAGTTTTCCATTGTTTGGGAGATTGTCTAAACATCGTAAAAGCCCTAAACTGGCGGTGTGCCATCCGCTCCGCGTCGAGGGGGCCGAGTCCCTGAACACGGCAGAAAAATACATTCCGGAGCCCCGTCCCTGCTTGGGCAGAGGAGCGTCCCGCGGCTTGTGCCACACGACAAGAGGCATTGTGCAATGTCTGCTCTGGTGCCTGGCCACAAGGCGACAGCCACCAACAAGCTGCTTTGCACAACAAAGAAAATCCTGTGAAAACCATTTTGCAAGCGTGGAGGAGGACTGAGACTGGAGATATAATGATTTCAGTGTGTACAACAGATGGAGACTTTAGAGCACAGAGCCACTAATCTGTGGATTACAGACTCCCTAATTATAGACTGACACTTACCATTTCTGAGAGGCACTACCGCCGAGGGAGGGGTCTTGCAGATGAGTGCTCAACGCCCGAACGCCATGTTGGGGATAATGAGGGAAGGAACAGAGATTGGAAAACGTAACTGTACCAACCTCTTACTCATTTGTGTCTTTGAATGCTCTGTGGAGTTCTGGTCCACCGCACGTCTTGAAAAGAGGACAGCAGTGCTGGAAAAGGTGCAGAAGAGTCTGACGTGCGTGCTCGAAGAGGTGGCCCACAGCTGCGCCCGAGCGGGGTCCTCCCTCGAGGACGAACCGCCAGTCAGCCAGCCACACACTTCCCAAAATAAACAGGGCACCCTCTAAGAACCAGTAACAAAGTCAGTTCTCTGGCACTTCCATACACGAACCTCAACATTCACCATAATACTAATCCCAGTATGTTCCCATTTTACTGACTCCTGGCCTTGAAGCAGATGAAAACTCATTATTTCTGCTACTTTGCGCCTATTTCTGTCCCAGTCAGACATACAACAAATCATACACTGAGATCTACAGACCCCACAAAACTGAACCCTGATATTAACTCTAGCACTGCACTTAACTGGTATCTTTGAATCCCAGGACACAAGAACTGGAGCAATCAACAACCAAGCAGGTGACCCCACTGTCATTGGCATGGGCCATGCAAGGGTCATCTATAAACAAAGATCATCAACTCTTTTATTCCAGATCCCTAACCCAAAGAACAATCCTAATCCAAGCTGTCAGCCTCTCCCTGTGACACTTGTTATTTCCAGGCTTAGCCGCATGGCAATGGCTGGGAGAGAAAACAGCTTCAGCGTAGATGAAACTGGAGGCCCCATCTGGAACCAGCAGCGCTCTAAGGCCAGAGTCCTAACCAAGATGCAATCACCCACCCTGCTTCCCCTCGTGCCCAAATTAATGAAAACTCATTTGTTTACTTCTGGCCTTATCCTTTACCAATCTATCTAGTAAAACGCAGAAATTACCTGAGCTCCACAGCCATCGCTAAACTGAACACCAGCCATGGCCTGGACCCTAATGCTGCACATTGCCTGAATTCCTCAGCTGCCTCAGACACAAGAAAAACACCGTATTTGAGCCCTGAGAACCCAGCAGGAGCAGGAAATTCAAGCCCTTCAACTTTATACTCCAGTACACCACCTATACTCATGCCTTGAGGACATCTCTTACCCACAGGAGTAAATGTAAGGCAACTGCAGAGATGAATAACAAAAACCTGGGCTCTGGCAAGAGCAGTCATCAAATAGTGCCTGCAGTCAAAACCGCTGACTTTAACAATAAGCCTGACTTGATTGCCCATATGAGCTCTAGACTCCAGGAAGCCAGCGGCTCTTGTGCACGCCACCGCGCCAGTGTCAGTAGCCAACCTGTTCCCCGCCGAGCCCAGCCCCGTTCCTCCGCGCGCTCTGAGGGTGCTCGCTGCCCGGCTGACACACACCGGGCCAGGCAGGACCCGCCGTCTGCTGACGTGAAAGCCAGCGGTCGTGAGATCGAGATCTCTAGGAGTGTGGTATTCCAGGTGCGCGTGCCGCTCAGTAAGTGGGTGAAGATTATTGTGTGCCATAGCTAGCGGGAAGAATCTTGGCAAGCTGGGTTAAAAGCTGAGCCTTAATAAGTGACTCTCACTCGGCTCATAAGACAG
Organism: Ibidorhyncha struthersii; assembly: GCA_013398815.1. NCBI lineage: Eukaryota > Metazoa > Chordata > Aves > Charadriiformes > Charadriidae > Ibidorhyncha > Ibidorhyncha struthersii. The sequence goes on from VZSZ01008490.1 coordinate 42,145, forward strand.
TGTTTGTTCTGTGAATGAAGAGCGTCCAGAGCGCTCATGCCAAGCCTAAACTAAAAATCACACAAGTATGCACATTTATTAGATTCTGATCCTCAGAGGGCTCAGGGAGAATGTACGCTTATAAAACAAGGTGACTTGCAGAAAGAATCTGGATATTGTAAAAAAAAGGCATAGCTTCATCTGGTTTCCTTTAGACTCCTAAAGCAGAGTTGCTGAGTTATTGCATTCTTGTTTGATGTCCTACATGAAATCATATTATTAAGTCCAGAGACACAGCTGACTGTTCCCTGCTCCCCGTTCAGCGTTTCACCTTGCTACAGCAGCACAAACAGCCTCGCAACCCCCCCAGAACGGGCTCGTTCGTGCCGCGTACTCCTTGCTCCCCAGGCCTCCCCACGAAGCGCGGGCACTTCGCTGTGATTTTACAAATTCAGAGCAATAATAGAAAAGGAAAAATAGATGCACCTCCTATACCCATTTTAAAATACGACCACAAGACCTGAAGAAATCTTGAGCTACTTCGATAAAAAATCACACCAAAACCTTCTTGGTTAAAATTATAGCAGAAATACGAAGCCTGACTGCCAAAACTGTGAAAGGCAAAACTCACCCTTGCTTGGCTTTAGCAATTGCAAAATGACTGAAATGCTAGAAATCTGACATTAGTTTGGAAACTGAAAGAAAGTCACTAAAAGTTGTTCTGGAATTGGTTTCCTAAGAGTTGTCTAAATATATAGCTCGATCCATAGCATAAAGAAACGCGATGTAGTGAGTAGTAAAAGCCGTTAAAGAAAAGCCTTCTCCATTCAGAAGAAATGCAAACATCAGTTCAAGTTAGCAGTGTCACCAGCGGATGGGACAGAGCGGGTCTTACGCCAGCGCTACGCGGAGCTGTGCCCGCGGCGCCCGCGGCAGCTGTGGGCTGCTGCAGGGGTGACGGTGGGCTCAGCCAGCGGCAGCGGCAGCGGGTGAGGTCACGGCCACGGTACACAGCAGTTTCCTTCCTGCAGGCAGCCACACAGTGATGATCTAACTGCTCTAGAATGCCTTTAAACTGCAAATGCGCAGCCTGGTACCCACCCACGAACGACACGTGTTGCGGTGAAGGTTGCCTCGCTCGGGGACGTGCAATCCTTTGCATGAACACGTGTTTCTGAAACGCCTCAACTCAGCATCCAGCAACTACACCCAAAACTGGCTAAGGCCGCCTGTCAGTACTCCTTGGAGGGGAAGATGCACCTCTGCGTTGTTAAAGACACAGCAGAAGGTCCCGGTGTGCCTTCTTGCCGTGGTCTTGATTCAGGCTCTGCTGAAACTACGCTCACAGGTCAGTGTCTCCTCGGCTGAGCTACACATCTGCTCATTAGTGGCTGCCGACTCCCACATGCTTTGAAGCCTCAGGTCTTGAGCAGACTACTTCCTTCAGGAACAAAATGCAATATAAATGCAGTACGGATCATATAATAGTGGCTCATTAATTTTTATTTCTTTATAATAGCCCTAATTAGGTTATGTGCATTCAGAGATTTGAATGGAAAAGCTTCTGGAACTGTAAGTCTCTTGTTTGTACATTCTTTGTATGTTTTCAACCATCCCAGAAGTTCAGTAATGTTAACCTGACACAAAACATGCTTTACAAAACAAGATTATTATTCTGCTTTGCATGGTCCAGGGGAAACATAATGAGCTTCACTTCCTGGAGACAGATAAAGGAGGTCTGAGAGCGCTGCCTTTCCCCCTCGGTGGGGAATTCACTGCCCTTCCAGAAACTTCGCTGGCAAAAGACAACATTTTTCAACAGCAATTTCCAAGTCAGGGATCTGAACTCCTGTCCAGGCATGAAGAGAATACAACTGGATGTATTTTAGGATTAATGGAGAGCGTACAGTGGAAAAGGAGGGCAAATAGCAGATTTGGAAGTACTCAATACACAGGAAAATCAGTCCGTTTTCACTCAGTACCTAAAAAAGATTTTTATAAATGAAACCTGAGCAAATTCTACATGATAATTCTGACAAGTAGCGCTGGCTGCAATTAACTCTTAGGTCCTGAGCTGGCAAGCTGTGATACCATCTTTAACTTAAAAACATGGAAACATTCTAAACTACATTAATGGCATGAATCATCAGTGTTGAACGTGTGAAACATTTTTTTCAGGATGAGAACCATAGTATCTTGCAATTCTCTCAGTCAGCATGTTTTAGGGTTTTCCTTGTCATGTTCCCAGCCACGCATTTCCTCCGTTGCAGTAGACCTTGCTGACGCCTGCACTGTCCCCAGCTTCTCCTGGTTCTGCCATAGCTGCCCTTGTTAAAGCTCTGCAGAGAAAATTTGGACCGCTCTGGTCCTCTCCTCATCGTCGCGGAAAGTGCTTTGCAATCCCCAAAGGGAAAATGCTAATTAGTTAGGAACTATTACTGTGCAAGTCTGAGTAAATAAATGGCAGTTTCAAACATAAGAAAGTACAGAAAAAGTACACACTCCTTAACAGGGTCAAGGCACACACGTTACATGTGTATAAGGTGAGCCAGAGAAAAGCAGTGGGCAGCTCTGTGAGCTGGGGTTCAAGTACCCCTGAGCTATTGAGAGTTCCAGAACTGTTGCTCAGAAAGCACTGTGCAAATCCCCTCATCCAGAACCAACACACACTCTCAAACAAGACTGTTGGGTTTAGGCGTAGCTAGAAAGCATTGGTGTTATGCTTTCCCTATAACTCCGGAGAATGAAGAGAATGAAGAAGATAAGAATGGCAATATAGTACTATAATAAAAAGACAACAACCTACAGCTGTTTGGATTCCTTTGTATACGAAACAGGCAACTTTTAAAGTGACCAGTTCCCCAAAGTGCCCTCTTTAACCCCAAGTTAGTTGCTTAACTGACAGGGGCTGTGAAAAGAATTCCAACATTCAGGCTTGGCAGGAAAGAGAAGCCGCCGTTTTTACATTCTCAGCACGAAACTTCCAGAGGTCACTGTGGTATCTGTTACTTGGATTTTTATCAGCACTGAGTGAAGGATTTGAATATTCTAATGATGGACAGTCACTTAGTCTAAACCTGTAAGAACATAACACGGATATTGTACATAAAACTCTCTGACTACCTGTGTGTGTGACTACCTATTTGTGTGTGACACACACAGGTCCTCGCTTCCGTATCACAATGTCAGGAATAGTGGAAAGGTAAAAGGCAAACACAGAGAAGCAGAAGGGCCACACTGCAAAAGTAACCTGCCATGTTCTTACCCATTTTTTACCAAGAGAAACCTGTAGTAACAGGGCAAATATGGGGAAAAGGAATTTAGCTTCACAGACTGAGTGTGGTTCATTTGGCAGTTATGGGTCTGAAATTCTTAAAATACTGCATGTTTTATGGGATGCACGAAAGCTATATTGCAGTTAAGGCATTAGCACATCTGGGGTGCAGATTGAGTTCAAACTCAGACATTCAGAGTTTACCATGAGCAGATACAGCATTCATATGCTTTCCTAGGGAAGTGACTCATGTGCTGCCTTTCACAATTTTCCAGTCCAAAACACCTCACTGTGTTTTGAAAGTTCACAGCCACCGATGTTCTTAACTCGCCCGTGCTCTATAAAGGGCCCACATCAAAACGCTGCAATTTGGACCCCGCGTTCCAGCCCCTCCAGCAAGGAAGCATCTGGCTCTTCATCTGCTCATCATTCTCTCTCTTTGCTCTTTATTTTTGCATACTTAGTAAAAGTTGTGGAGCAGTGACACTCAGCACAATGGTATTTTGTGGTGCACAATTCGCTATTAACAGGAACGAGCCTGTGGTGTGATGAGTCAGTTTAATTCCTTTCACTGCAGTCTGCCCGTGGCATGGCACTCACGGGCCGTTGGTTTACACGTGAAGGCAGCTGAGACGGAAGAGCCACACCACTTTGGCGTGAGCAAAGGTGGGTCTGGACACATATTATAAGGCAAAAACATGGATGTTAATTTAGTGTCTGTGCCACATGGCAGTCCCATAAAGCCAGCTAATCCTGACTCCCTCTAAACTATTCTTCCAAAATTTTTACAGATTAGGTGGTGAGATTTTTATTGTCTCAGCCTTTCAGCTGGCACTGATAGAAGGGCCGAGGGTGGAATGGAGCTTTACACTCCCTTTTGCAGAGGAAAACAATGCAGAACCAGGCCCTGAGACACAACAGCGTCCTGAAATGAGTAGGAAATACTTGTGGCTTCCACTTCCCCCCTCTGACATCAGGTCACAAATTTAACTTTGGATGTGCAACCACTCTGGGGCAGTTTGATACTGAAGTGCCCATTGCCATCACAGAGAAGGAAACGAACAATATATCAAGTAGAAAATAGCAAAAATTAAAGCATTTTGGGGAACTGTATCTTGCCTCCTTTTTTGGCCTAAAGGAAAAGTTACTAAGAACTTCAACCTTTGATCCTCCGAGCATGAGCCCGCATGCACATCCCGCCTGTTTTGAGGCTCCCTGCAGAGACCTTCATTCACAGCCCAGTGGACCGGACCCTTAGCAGCCACACACGTCACAGTCCGGCTGGAAAGCTTACCGATTCGGGAAGATGAGGGTTTCCCTGGGAACAGGAGTCCACGGGGTGGTCTGAAACTGGCACAACCTGCTCTTCTCCTCCACCCGCTGGATGCGTCATGAGCCTGACGCCGACCTCGATGTGACAGGATTTACTCTGGACTACCTCCCCCTTTTTCAGGCGATTCTTCCAGGTGTATTCGATGCAGCTGAGCTTGGGTTCTGGCCTTCTGACAGTCTTGGGTTTCACGTGAGCAGCTGAAAATGAGTTTAGGGAACACCCATTCCAAGACCGCTTGCAAAGGAGCAAAGAGCAGGATGTGTTTGGGTGATGGATTTCGGTTGTACAGAAGGCTTTTTCTACTGTTCCCTGGAAAGGGAGCCCATAAGGTGTGCTCGCTGTTCCCTAGGGCTTAGGGAAGGACTTAGCAAGCAACGTAGATGGATATTATGTATTTTTATCTATTTTAACATCTGTGTTGAAGGGATAGTCCACCACCTGTCCTTAATGGTGGGATAATTTGGCAGTAATTTTGAAGGGAAGTTTGGTGGGACAGCGCATACAGACCGAACACAATTACTAATATAACTAGATAAGCTGGAGGTGTGGCTCGCTGGTGCTGGATCTGCTGACTCTTGTTTTTACTGCCCTGCTGTCTTTGCTCGTTATACCAAATGAAACTTGCCCTTTTTTTGCCCACCAATGCATGGTATAAACACCAAGGGCCTTCCTGAAGTGCCTTGGGCTCATTCATTTCTCGCCTGTCTGTTCCCACTGCGTCTCAGAGCCTCAGTTTCTATGCTTGGCTGATGGAGTCAGACATCTTCTGTTTGCCAGCACCACGTAGCTTTGTTACAAAACACAGCACGCCTGATTCAGCTTTCTCCTGTGCCATTTTGCACAAATGCATCTCCACAGAGCTACATTCCAGTTAATCCAGATTTACAGCAGGAATGTTGTGAGAATGTGACAAACCGACACTCCTAGCCAGGTGGAGCACAGCAAGGTGAAACCATCATTATTTTGGATACTTTTGACAGCAAGCAGTAGTAAGTAGAAATGTAAGTAAAACTTGGATGGGTGAATTTTAGTCCAAATGACCTTTGTAAGTCAGTCCCTGTGAGAAATGTCAGTACCCACTTTCATCTTGGCTGCGCCGCAAGGAAAACAGACAACTGGCTGATGTGGGTCTTGTCAGCAGCCCATTTTCAGTGGTGGTGGGAGAGGAATGGCGCCACAGTCTGATCAGATTAGACCTGGCTTTTCCTCCTCGCCGCACACGTTGGGCTGCAGGCGCAGCTACCCCTGCGAGGCGGGCGGCACGGCTGTTAGACGGCCCAGATCACCGGCTGAGTGTCTGCAGAGGAAGACAGCTATCTCGGACACGGCCCTCACGCTGCGCTGACAGCGCTGTGCCCACCAGCTACAGCATGAAGGCGGCAGCGGGGGCTCCAGCCACCACCCCTCCGCAGCGGGCGGCCCCGAGACCACGGTCCCATCGCATCTTTGCCTTGGTGCTGTCTGCGCAGCACAAGCATGTAATATATGCTGGGGTGGAAAACCAAACCAAACCAAACCAAAGCAGACAAGAAACCAGCAAGTGATTCTGCAACCCGAGAGTTGACTACAGCATTGACATGTCCCACGGCGGTGTCCTCAGGAGCCCTGTGCCCCGGGCTGGAGAGCAGCAGGTGAGCAGGAGCGGTGCACACGGGGAAGGTCTTTCTGTGTTGCAGTCACTGACTCCTGTCTGTACCCGCGGCACTTATTGGTCTCCTGAAACTTTCAGATGAACTAGCCTAATTAAATGAATGCAAATTATTTTCATAATGTGTTTTGGCCGTTACTTGACCTGGTTAAAATTACATACATATATTAAAGCTGAAAGCAGATGTAGCTTATTATTAATCCTCAGAGCTGCCTGCTTCCCTGAAAAAACATGCCTAGGAAAACTTCTGAAGTATCTTCAGCTGATCAGAGGGTGACATGTCTGATGTCTGAGGATCTAACAAGGACCTTTGCACTTGGGTCTTTTTTCTGTTCTCTTTGATGTGTAAAACTTCAAAAGACACTGTTTTATTTTAAATAAAATCTACAAAACTTCTCTTTTCATTCAGATACCTCTCTCCTGCAGTGTCTTCCTTCAACAAATAGAGATTTCAGCCAGGACTTAGGTTCATCCTCTGGCTGACAAGGATAAATCTCTCTCTCGTGATTCCTCCCCCCGCCCCTGCTTTCAAACAGATGGAAGACAAAACCTTAGCGGTTTGCACATGGCTCCCTGGTGTGGCTTGGAGAGAAACAGAAATGCTTGCAGACTTTCTTCTGGACTAGCAGCGTTCTGACCTTTGCAGCTCTGTCCTCACTCCGAATCCATCACCTCAGTACATTAAGTTCTCTGCAGCTAATCTGCTGTGACAGGACCGAGCTCTCAGCTCTCGATCTGCCTTGCCACGTCCCGTGCACAGCAAGTGATGCTGCCCGGTCTGCTGCCTGGGACACCCCCCGCGCACGGCCACGCTGCCGAGGGATCCCGTCCTCGCCCCTGCAGGGACCTCGCTGATGACACCGGTTCCTTCTGCAGCGTGGGAGGAAGAAGTCGTGTCAGCATCCAGGAGCCCGTCACTCTGCTCGGCGGTGGCAGGTTCTCAGCTGCTGATCACACCAGAATGAGCTGCCTGGGACGGCTGCCTCCTGCACGGGCCCCCGGCATCGCTGGCCGGGCAGTCGTGGCTCCTAACACAGTTTATCCTGGTAAATTCATGGCTCACCAGGGAAAAGCGGAGTCCTAAAGTTGGCTTGAGCCAACTCTTTTTTCCTCTTAGATAGTAAGGCTTTGCTCAGCTATTGCTAGTCACTCCACTGAGCCAGGACTGCAGCTAGACCGCAAGCAGTGGCTTCATCTCTCCCCGCACAATATGGACCATGATACCACGTGAGCACAGTCTAGCTTTACACATCATTGGATAACAACCCTTTCCCAGCCCAGTTATTTTTTATCCGAATTAGTGAAAATTAAGACGTGGTCCTGGCCACGGCAAGCAGAGGTTCTGGTTCCTGCAAGACACTAATCACTTGGGTTTAGAGAATACGGTTTTCCTCCAAAGGGATGGCAAATGGAGTGACAGGCAAGCAGACTGGGATCTTTCAGTCCTGAGGTATTTACGCAGCTAAGATGCTTATGTCACGGGTTACACCACAGCTCAGAGGGCCGTGACAGAAAATGTGCACAAATGGCAGCCCTGCCTACTTCACGAGCCTGGCCAAAATACATTTCACCACTTGCTTCTTCCTTGCAGTTACAAGAAATCATATAAACAAACAAGCAAGCAAACAAACATAGTACCTTTAAATCCACTATAATTCTACTCTGTTGACATCTAATTACTGATTATAGTCATGTAATCACCAGCATCTAATCACTAATTATCTCTAGATACACCACCTGTTTTTGCTACAGAGCATCAGTGTACTCTGCTGAAGCCATCGGCGGGGAGGTTGCAGGCAAGAACTCTTGAGGTCTGCAATGGTTGATTAGGTCAAGTGCAACACCATGGAAACAAGGCAATCTCAGCTTAGTCCTCAAAGTCCTGTCCGGGAATAAGAGCGGGCACAGGGAGGAGTAGCTGGTGATCCCTGGGACAGGCTGGAACGAGAGGGAGTCACAACAGCGGACTGACATTTGAAAGCCAGTCAGCATTTGCTGTCAGAGCAAAAGCCAAAGGCGGAGCTCTCGAGTGAGAAGAGCCGAGCCAGGCTCCACAGCTTGGGAGAAGATGCGGGATGACGTTATCCGGGAAGCAGGGAACCAACAGAACAGGGGGAAAGAGACTGATTTCGAGAGGCAGAACATGAACTCAGAGGAGCGGGGCTGACTGCTCTTGAAGTGAATCTGGCACAATATTTTGGGCTTCAAACTGATCCAGAATGGGTGTTTTTTTACATAAATCCATCTCACGCAGGCCCTAACAGTCGACTCCACACCAAGCCAGACAGCTCTTCTACAGTCTCACCCTTCCCCAAACTGTGATGCTGAAACTGCCCACTGACCTGCAACCTACAGAAGATGTCTGCAGGTTTACTTGGTAGTTCCTGGAAGTCTGGAGTTGGCATCTCTGGGCTGGTCTTGAGCTAGCTCCATCTTCAGGCAAGGTGGCTGGAGCTTACCTGATGCGCAGAGCCTCCTGGGTCACCAGAGTTCCTCCTCGTTAGTTCGAGTGGGTCCAACTAGCTATGGAGGCTCTACTCAGGTTGGAATATTTGGGGTTTCGTACTGATGCCCAATCTGTACTTCTGCACCTCTTAAAAGCATTACTTCTGTTGCCTTGTGAGAGCTTTATCTCTGGCACCTTTTGTCTCCAACAACTTCATGACTGAGTGACGCAGTTTGCAATGGATTGTGTTGCCTGCAGCGCCACGAGAGCCCATGGGCACTGGGGAAGAGGTAGTAGTCCTTCCTTAGAGGACAAGGAGAGGCAGAAGGAAGGAGAGGCCAGAGTCCCCACAGGGAAAATTTCAGAACTCCTGTTCCACAATTATTATTTGTTAACATTTTGACTATCAGCTCATTTCAAGAGGAAAAAAACATGTGTTGAAATGTTGGACTTTCCCATAGGTTTTGCTCAGCAGTACACAAATCTGGGAACAAAAAGCATTACTCCATTTCAGAAATATTCTTGGAATAACCCAGCACAGAAGATTATAACTTCCAACTGCTCATCAGAGTTGTGCTCTCTGTTAGCATGACAGACTGACAGCACACTGAAGTCCGTCTGTATGTGTTGCTACAAGTTATAGCCTCCAACAATACAACAGCGTTTTGCAATAGGAATTAACACGCCATGGCTTGTGGCTTTGACATGGAATACTGGACAGGCTTTTGACAGAGTCAAATGTTTTTTCTTTCCAACGCTGCAGTGGTTTGACTTTGGTAAAGGATTTGACGAAAGCCACCACCCCGCTGTACGGCAGTCCACCGGATGATGTCCGTGCCTGTGGTGAAACCGTTCTCCAGAACCCGATATAGAGGGTTGTTTCCCCCCAGCATTGTTTCTGTGTTAGGCAACCGTCCTGTTCCCGTCTCTCCTAGTTTATGACAACACAAGTTCTGTCCTTCCAGTCTCATCCGTCAACTTCTCTTCTCCGGTATAGCACCTCCAGGGGGGTAGGGGAGCACGCCGGCCGTGCCATGGAAAGCTGGGCCCAGTGACACAAAATGGCATGTTCACAGGGTCACACACAAACTCACACATCTAGGAACAAAGACACACCTATCGGCACGGGAAACTCTGTTCTGGAAAACAGTGATTTTAAATCAGCTGAACATCAGCTCCCCGCGTGACTTTGTGGCAAAGACAACTAGTCCTTGGATGTGTAAAGAGAAATATCAAACGGGCGCACATATGGATGTATTTAACATTGCTGTAGTATTGCCACGCTGCCTTCAGTTCTAGCTGCCTGTGTCTCCAGTGGATGACAAAACTGCCACCCCCTCCAGCCACAATCACAGCAAAAGGACTGGAAAACATGCCTTGTAGTTTATTCTCAAGGACAACAATACAATCATCATGTCAAAGAGAAGGTTAAGCGGAACTCGATCACAGTCTATAAGTGCCAATATGGGGGTGCAGACACTTGATACAGGAAGCCCCTGAAGCTCGCAGATGGATGAGAGGTCTGTTGCTGGAACCTGAAGTTGAGCACATTTAGAGGACGCTCTCACTGTGCATGTCACATACTCCCCAGCATTAAAAGTGTAAATCAAGATCAGATGGTTTTCTGAAAGATATACAGAGTTGAGATGGAGAACCCTTTGACGTGCAGAGCAGCCTGGAGGATCACAAAGGTCTATTCTGACCTCCTAACTCACTGTGTCCGAAAGTTTAGAAACTGGAGCATGGTGATGGGAGCATCAGCCGCTGGCCTTCCCTGTCGACAGAGATAGCAGGCTCGTCAGTCGCCTGCCCTTCGTGAATGTGCCATTTCTTGGGGAATGAGAGAACCCACCCATCTCTGACCTCTGCCTCTAAATGTAAGAAGTAGGAGAAGCAGATTTTCTTGTCAAGTTTGGCTCTTTCACTATTCCTTCTGTGTTCGTCCTTAGCCTGACATTCTGAGGCACATGAAATGCAGTGCTGGAGGCTGTCCCGACGTTGCTGCAAGAATGAATCAGCAAAACAATCCTGTTTGTCTGGCAGTCTCCTCAAACAGGACACCCTCGTAAATCCGGACAGCAGAGTTAGAGAAGGCAGCGCTAACTTTGCATGAAACAAGGTAACTCGGACTAATTTCATCATTGCTACTTATCATGCAGGTAATAAAGGGCTGCAGTTTTATCAAACCCCGTAGGAAGCAGACGGGGATGGATAAATCGGTGTTAACCTGCCACTCCCACTGCCCCGCTGCTTCTCAGGGCTTCTCCAGCTGAATCTACAGACCTTAGAAGCAAATGAGCTATGAAACCAGACGTGCATTTCTCAGGCTAACAAAGTTATGCTGTCATTACGTCCCTTTCATGCGCAATTAAAGATCTGCTGCCTCCAGGCCCACAGGAAAAACAGTGTAAAACCATTTTGTATTGATTTGACATCAAGGAAGGAAATGTCCTCACTCAGGACACGGCTCTCCTTTGCTTGAGCTTGTGAGCATTGGTGAAGGAGGGGGTCAAATCCCACCTAATGTCAACAGCCTATTTCCTTTGAACAACACGACATTCCCCAAGTCTAATGGGCATTGTGGTCACATCTACGGAGCCCGCGACACTTCCCTCCCACCCCTTCAGCTTTCTTTAATGAGGCCGAGTAACGCCAGAAAAAGAAGCAAGAGTAAAAAGCTAAACACTAAATACTGTGAATTTCTGGCAGGACTTTCTTCCTGCCAAAGCCTTTGTGTTTCTCTGGGGTGAAAGGGGCAGCTCAGCTGACAGCAATGCTAGAAAGCACTGGAAGTCACCCGATTCCCGCAAAGTCAGTTGGCTCCTGTGAGCGCATCTGGCCCGTGGCGGTGCTCAGCTGCCCCGGGAACGGGCCAACAGCACTGGCGGTGCAGGGGCAGCCCTGGAGAGATGTGCCCGGAGCCGCCGCCGTGATCCCTGTGTGGGCGAGAGCCCCTTCTCAGCGGGGCAGAGACGTCAGTGCAAGGGCTGCAGCACTTGCGAGGGCTTTGTGCAGAAACCTCGCAGGTGGAGTTTGGTTGAGAGGAGGTGCTGGCCCAGCCCTGTGGGCCCCACTGGGGGGCTGCGTCCCCCGTGGGGCTGCCTGGGTACTGCGGGGGCATCACAGCCATGGGAAAACACTCCCACGTCGGCAGAGACGTCGTGTCTCGTGTCCTCACCAGTCACCTGGGAGAGGTCATTTCCAACACAGATGGCAGACGACAAAAACTTCAATGTTAATAATGAAGGGCATTTAATTCTCCAAAATGGGGGTGAAAACGAGGATGTGACTGCTGTCTGTGAGACCACCGAGGGAAGGGACTTCTCCAGCAGCGAGGGCACGTGACTGTTGAGTGTCAGCAGCCCCACGCTGGTCCCTAACGCGTCTGCCACCATGCGCCCGTCTGCTGCTGCACCAGAGGCCTCTGGTGTCGCACCAACACGCACGTGCCACCACCGTGCAAGTCACTACCGTACCGTCCCGTCCACAGAGGGAGGTACGTCCTCTTGGCAGTTTCCTAGCTCGTGCTTGGAAACACGGTATTTGATTTCTGTTTACTGGTAGACGCCCATGAAAATCACCTTGCTGAAGAACTCCAGATAGCTACCATTGGTCCTGAAATTATCCATTGCTTGATAAAATCCAGCTGCAGTGTTTAGGAGTGTGATTCTGCTTCTAAAATTGTCTAAAACAACAGTGAGGGCCAATGGGGTCTACCTTGTTAGCGAGACAAGGGAAACACAACAAGATCTTAACTTGTTGTTGGAGTGAGCAACATCCAGTGGCACAGGCAACATTATGTGAACAATGAGCCACAATTTGGGATGTGCTTCCCTTTTTTTTAATGCTTTTCTGTTTTTTATTATAGACAGAATGATGTTGCATAGAGCATCTGGGAAGTGGCAACCAGCACAGAAGTTTGCCAACAGAGGATGCAGAATTTATCCAATTAAGAAACGGCCTGCTGGCCTGACAAATGGAAAATGAATTAGCAAAATCATCAGAAAATACCCAACAGAGAGCAACGATGCCTTGGCAGCAGCAGGCAAGGTGACCTAATATGACTTCTCTGTCAATACCTTTGCTGTTTGAATGATTCAGTTGGCAATTTAAATTCCCCTTCAAATATTTAAAAGGTAACACTTTGTAAGTGGGCAGACTGACAGAGAAAATGCCTGTGAAAGTTATACCGCAGGTTGTGCCTCTCACTGGTTACTCAGCAGATCGGGCAGTCGTTATTTGGGCCCGCCATCCCCCTGCATAGGGACTGACGGGAAACCCCGCTGGTGCTCTGGCAGCAGATGATGGGGACAACAAAGGAAACCAACACGGGGGCTGAGTGCACAGAGTAAGAAAACACCCACCCCTGACAGGGTGATTATGTCCCATCTTATTAACTAATCCTTTTGCAGAAAGGGATTTGCCTAAAGACCATTTCCAAGAAGGCTGCACCACTCCCCCCATTCACAACCAGCGCGGTTCACCCTGTAACGTCACTGATTTCCATTTCTGAGTGCTGCTTAATAAAAACAGTTCTTACTCTACTAGAAAGACACAGTCTAGTCAGACATAAATCAGGAGCTTGCCACTACAAAATGTAATTTCCCATATAATTAATGCCGTTCCCTGAGCCTGAATACCAGCCTATTTCTTTTCTTTCAAGATACGACCACCAGTGCCCATCTGGCAGGCTCAGCTCAGACTCCCGAACCGCGAGGGACAGGCACTCTTGCTCTGGGGTCGAGACGCCAGCACAGTCCTCGAGCCGAGGGAACGCTCCACAGGGCCGACGTGGCAGTTCTGGTAGGTCCTGCGGTAGCACCCGAGTACAGAAGTGCAAACGCCTGCCATGTCCGTCCTCCTTGGGCTCAGGCCGGGGAGACAACCTTTCTGTGGGATCCCCTCCCTGATCTGTATCTCTACTCTGCACAGACAGGCGAGGGGAGATCTGGTTTGCCAGCAGGATTTGAAGACGCGCCACTCATGACCATTTGCCTCAAAAGCATTTTTGCCAACTAGCATATAAACATGTGATTTAAAGAAAAGAAAACGTGCTTAATTACAGGGGACAGACATTTTGTCATCATATAATTAAAAGCTTCAAATCTGATCTGAGACATACACATACAGAAATATAAATAATGCATTCTGCTGGGCTCAAAAGCAAAGTGAACGCACACGGAGCCCAAACTTCAATTTTCATGGTATTCTTGAGCTAGAGGCCTTACAACACCTAACAAAAAGAATCTTAAAAGCAAATGGCAATTTGAGAAATAAAATCAGGAATTGCCTTTTACACAGTGAATAATTTCCAGTAAGGGTCAGATTTTAAAGCCTTCACTTCTTAGATGAGCCCCCGTACTCCTTTACTGGTGCAGATAACTTCACTGCAATGCAGCAAGGCACCGGGAAAGATAAACATTAGAATCAGGATTCGAATAAATATTGCTATTAAAGTATAATGCTGAAGCTTTTGCACATTTGCAGAACCGGACAAAGGCCAAGCCCCGTTCCAAGGAATTTTAATTCCCCATAAAGCTACACAGCCACATGGAGAGGTCCCAACCAAAACAAGGGGTTCACTCTAACCTCTGTGGGGTCAGTGCACAAAGCCATGGGGCAGTCAGCGGCTCAGGAGACGCTTCTCGTCCCCAGAAAGGCTCTCTGCCGCAAGTGGTATTACTTGGCAACTAGAAGGCGGGGGCTCTGCTCACTGTCTAAAGTGTTCTGGCTGCCGGCTCCGAAATCAGCAGATGTGTGCATTTTCCCCCTTGCTAGGGGCAGAAGCTGGCTGAGATGGTTTTCACCTTCTGCTCAGTGGATCCAACTTGCAGCGGGAGGAGGATAACAATTCACGCTAAGGTGGTCCCTTAGGAAGGTAAAAACCTGGTGGGCAGCCACTTTGTGTGCACCTCTGCGGACAGGACTGGCGGCCTCACCGCGAAGCATCTGGTTACAGAGGGAGAGCATTTGCCAGGAGAGCAGTAGTAGAAACTACAAAACAAACTCACTCCGGCTGTTTGAAGGGACACCTCCTCCCTGAGCTGCCAGGCACTGCTGCTGCCCCTGCACCTGAAGTGGCAGCGAGCACCACACAGGCAGCAGCACAGGGCTCTCCTCCGGGCGCGCGGCCCTGGTGGGGCGAGCAATGGGCTCTGGCGCCGGCACGAAGCCCGTGGTGGTCAATTCTGCGAAGCCACAGAGCCGGGGCAGCCACATATTAAAGTTCATGTAAGACTGTGAGAGCAACCAAATTTAACCCTCTCTGCTGTCGCTTTACAGAAAGTAAGGGCAGGCGCTGAGCAGTGTTTCACTCTGCTGCGCAACACAATGCTGTCAAAGTAACTCACCCCTTTGCTGACACTGTTTATATTTAGTGCAGTCTCTTCTCCTAACTTTTCAGACCTGATTAATTGGTCAAAAATTCAAGGTCCTGTAGATTGTTCCACTTAGCTAATGTCACCGCTACAAGCCCAGGCACAAAAGCGGACGGCTCCCCAGAGCGCAGAAGGACGGAAACAATCCCAGACCGCTTCCTCCCTTGTCAGGCCAAGGAGCCCCCGCCAGCCGGTGCCCGCAGACTCCCCCCGGCCTGACCGCGGGGGCACTGCTCTCCCGCGGGGGGCGGGCTCCGGCCGAATTTTTCGGTGAGACCCACCAGCCCTCGGAGGACCGGCAGAGACAGCGGCACTGCTGTGTTTTCACAAAAAGGGTTGGAAGAAGCGTAACTGACAACATCTCCTGACACAAGCACGTGGCGTGAGAAATTACAGGAGGGGGTGTCGAGCCCAGGTACTACGTACCGGTTCTCTATAGAGAAATCAACGCTCGGAAAAAGAATTGTAAGTCAAAGCTCCGGTTTCGGCGCTGCGTGACAGGTTCCACAGCCTGCCGCTCGGCTGCGCAGCCGTTGCCGCGTCTCAGCCTCAGCCCCGGCTCGTCCCTTCG
>VZSZ01008490.1:73724-133236 GCA_013398815.1 Ibidorhyncha struthersii
GCCCCCGCTCCCCCCGGAGCCCCTCGGTGCCGGCCTCTCGCCGGGGCTTCCGTGCTCCGGTCCAGCCCGCGCCTTCCCCTGCGGGCGCCGCCGCTTTCCCCAGCCCTCCCTGGAGCCGTCTGCTTTCTTCTGGGGAGGCACTCGGGGCTTTCATCTTGTTAGATGGCTTTCGGCTGCCTCGGCAGAGCTCTTGTTCTTCCTCCCGAGGACAGCTTTGGCACCTTGAAGGAGGAGGAAAAACAAAGCACTTGAGGTTCGTTATTCTTTTTGATGTACAGTTATGAACAGAATGCTCCCAAAGAAGCACAAAGATCATTAACCACTGTAAAGAGAAATTCCTTTGTCAACCCAGATTGGATTGCTTTAATAAGCAATTTTACGGCCTTACACACCTTGCCTTTTCTCTATCCTTAGACCACCATGGTGACAACAGCGTTACTGCTGCAGGTGGGATTTCTCCCATTCTCTGCGGCGTTTTCTACAAGGACCTCTGTGATATGCTCTACTGAGACGCGGGGCTTGTCCCTGCTCCTCTGGGAGCCAGCAGGAACTTTCTCACCTCAGCAGTAACAAAATCTCACAAGTTGCTTTATTTCTCCCTATTAAATCCTTTCCTCAGCCTGCTGAGGCTCTCAGCTAACCTAACGTGCTGCAGGTGAGCAGTGTCTCTGTAGCAGACGTTACAGGTAGCTCTCTCCTCTGACTCCTGCCGCTTGGTGACCACCCTGCAGGACCCACTCGCCCTGTCCTGCAGCATTGTCCTGTCTGGTTGGGGTGGAGGGGATTGCTCCGAATTTCTGACCAAATGACCCACATCCCGAGCCCGTGCTCCGAGGCCCGAGGGAAGCAATGGAGTGAGGTGTTGGGTGGTCTTCTCTGTTTTGATGGAATAGCAGAAAGCAAATCTCAGCTGCGGTGTGTCCCCTAGAACAAAGCCTCTTCTGTCCCTTTCTGCAGATTGTGCCCCCCCGGGCATTGTTTTGATTGTCTATTCCTCCTTCCTATAGACTTCTGCCCCAGAATCTGTTCCTGCATGTCAGGACTCACAGTGACTTCTGGGGATGGCAGATTGTCAGCTGAGCTGCGCTTGTTCCTGGAGAGATTTTTGGAACTGCATTGTACCATTAGCACATGAGATATCTGAGAGACCTTTAAAGCATCTAAAGCATCACAGCTGGGGGCGGGTCTGGAGCATGAGAGTATAGGGAGTTACGGAGCCACCTTGTGCTGGCAGGTAACTCCCCTATAGATCTCAAAGGCAGTAGCACCGACTGAGCCCGCAGCTGAAGGAAGCAGTGCCTTCCTTGCCGTAGGCAGCTCGGCTTTTGTGAGGGGTGTATTGGAAATTGGAGTATTTTTACTTCCTGACAGCTATTGTTTGAACTGTCTAGTAATTGTGGAGATGCACAAACACTCCCTCCTGGTTCCTCTGGTACTGAGCAGTGCTGCAGTCAGAATTCATAGTTCGTTTCTGACAATAACATCTGAAAATCCACAGTTTGCCTGTTGTATCTGTTTGCAGCAGTTTCTGTTCTTTTCTAGGACAGCTGTTTTAGCGGAGAAGCCAGGAGCATGAGTGAGGGGTGCGTCTGTTTGTGCAAGACAAATTGCAGTGGGAATTACTCCCAACCTGAACAGGAAAAGCCTGGTCAAAAGCTACATGTGACAGGGAGGACTGTAGCCATTGAAGGAAGATTGGGAAGTATGGGCATATCTGTTGGTTGCAACATGGAGAAGACATGGGAACGGGAGGTTAACTGAGTCTTTTGGCTTTCTTGGGGATTGCTTCATCATCTTGGCGTGGAAGTGTTGCTCTTCACTGTGCCTTAGGCTGTGCACAGTGCATCACAGACCAGAAGATGTATTAGTTCCCAGATGTGTGCTGCTGCTGGGGTGCCCAGCTCAGGAGAACAGTAATCTCAAATCTTATGTGTCTGTTGAGAGGCTTTTTATTAGTTCCTTTTCTTTGGTTGTTTGGAGATATAATCAAAATACTTCCCATCCTGCTGTCCACAGTATGTTTTCCTATCCCTGCAGAAAGAGAGGTGGAAGACTAAAGTGGTGAAATGCCTTGCCCTGATTTCACAAAATAACTGCTCATGGAGCTGTTGGTTGAATCAAAATCGCCTAGTCTTCATGCTTTGGTCACAAAAGCCTTTCCTGTCCCAGGTAGACTGGAGTTACCATATTTTTCTTTGGTGTGAGCTGTGCCCATCCCGTTCAGCCACCCTGTCACGGCCCGCGAGTACCATCTCTGGTGTCTGTGGCACTTCTAAAAACAGTGTGGTCTGCACAGGGATGGCTGAGATGATGTATCGGATGCAAGTGGGGACAAAAGCCTCAGCTGCTGACTAGACAGATTTTGGTAAACTGGCAGCTGTCAGTATGGTGTTTCTTACCATGGCCGCAGGCCGTGGGGAATCGGGAGCGTAGCTGGCGGCTGGCCATCCACCCCTGTGCTCCCAGCCAGGGCTTCGTCCGTGCTGCCGTGTGGTGCGTTAGGAGACATCCAGCCACTGATGAAACACCATTGCAATTAGTGTCTCTTTTTTTTACAAGGGAAAGAGCAGTAAAGCTGTACACCTGCTTTCATACTACCCTAATTATGCCCTTGTGGTTTGTAACCAAGGTGAGCACTGTTCTTGGCTGGATTCGGCAGCCTCCTGGGAGCTGCTGCCTCCCTTTCCCTCGGCAGCGTCACACTGAGAAATGTCAAGAGACCTCCTCATATTTTGGGATCTCAAATGATCAGATGACGCTTAAGAGCATCAGGAGCAGAATGTGGGTGTGAGGGAATGGGTGATGGTTTTGAAAGGTTGAACCCAAACGCCAACAGGCGGAGAGGCAGGGAGTGTTCAGCAAAAAGGCTTCCCGGCCGGGCAGGGGTGTTGGGGGCTGGTGGTCGTCCCGCCGGGTTTTGGCAGAGCGGTGCTGGCAGGATGCTTCCAGGCTTGGCCCCGCAAGGGCAGCGCCTGTGCCTGTGGAGACAGATGCTCACGGAAGGTACCACGCCAGAGACAAAGGGGCAGTAGGTGACTGTGTGGAGGCTCGTTGAGACACAGCCGGCGGTGGGGATCGGGCCGGCAAGCCCGATCTGTGCCAGCGGTCAGGGAGGGCTGCGTGCAGCCATGCTCTGCGTGGCACCTTTCGCACACGCTGCTGCTTTGGCGTGCCGAGCCCTTTACACGGAGGGTGGCCTGCGCTGGGCAGCAGAGGCGGACGGCCTTTGTGCCCTGGGCACGCTGGCCCGGTCCCGCGGCGCTTCTGCTGGTCCGGGAGGAAAGGTGCTCCCTGCGGTGCCGCCGCGGCTCCTGGAGCGGGAGGGTTTTTCCATCTGCTAACAATGGCTGATGACACAGCCTGACACGGGCTGGCGGGGAGACGTGGTGGGTGTGGAGACGCACAAATGAGCCCTGGCAGGGCAAACAGTGCATTTATTGTAATCTGAGGCTGCTCTGGCAGCGAGTGCTGCAGAAGCCTGTCTATTAAGTCAGACTTGTTTCCTCGTAACTGCTTTATTCTTTCCTTTCTTGTTCCCCGTCCGCTGAATGTCTGGGTGCACTCCTGAACAATGCCAGAGCCTGTGGAAGTGGTGTCATTTGGATTTTACTTATTTCACTGTATTACATTTTTTCCTGGTAGTTGTTGCGGGCGCCGATGCGCCCTTCTCTCCCCGCCGGGCACGGGGGGCGTCTGGGCGCGGGGCGGCCCAAGGCAGCGCCCAATCCCCTGAATGAGCGCCTTGTTCCTGCTCCAGCCATTATGGACCTCGCGATTTCGAGTGCTGACAGAGCTAGCACTGAGCAGCCCTTCGCATCTGCCACAGAATGACTGTTTGTGTTTGTGGGCAGGCATATTTTCAGAGTTCATATTAACAGTTTATTCAGTAATTGTCAAGTGCTGCAGTCCCCTTCCCCCGTGCCGCCTGTGCCCGTCGGCCTTTGCCTTCTCCTGTCTGCTGCACAGGGAGAGGCAGGCCAGCATCGGCGTTTGCTGCGCTCTCGCACTCCAGCGAGTTTGAACTCCAGGGCCTTAGGGAAAGCAGTTTGGGGAGGTTTAATGGGTATGGCCAAGACAAAAAAAAACGGAGGTCCAGTCCTGTTGTTGGATCCGGGCAAATAGGCTCTTTTTTTCTCCTTGTGCAGGCTAGGTGGAGCCAGGGAGGATCTGCCAGGGCACAGGGCACTGGTTATGTGGGAGAAACACTACATGCAGTTGACCGAAATATAAAACAAGAACCTTCTTCCTTGTGTTTCTGACTGTGGCCCTGATTCTTCCATAGCTGACGCCTGATACTGTGGCTTGGTAGTTTCTATCCACATTTCTTGTAGTGTTACTTAAATACTCACCATTTGCATCCATGGGAGCTGCAGCTCAGCTGCTTCACCCCTGTGACTGACAGGCTATAAGCAACCGGCTGTGGTCACACTTCACTCTTTTAGGGGTTTCTGAATTTAAAATTACAGTATTGTTAGCGAGAGGACAATTGGGTAGACAAAAAAGGAAGGACAAGCGCCCTGTGCTGGGGGAGGAGGAGAGTCGGTGGCTCATCAACAGCATCTGTTTGTGCTCAGGGTCCTCAGCCCCAAAGCCGAGCGTCGCCTGTCCTGTGCCCATCGGGGAGAGCCGCAGCACGGGCTGAGAGCTGGCAGGAGGACCTGGGACTCCAGGCCCGCGTGCACCCGGCTGTCCTCTTGCCCATCGTAGGAGGAGAGGTAGTCATGGTCCCCAGGTCACTGGTCGAGGCCGGTGTCCTTGTGTGCTGGTGGTGATCTGTTAAAGCTAGCTGTTCAGGACCTGCGTGGGGAGGTCTGTGATCAGCAATGTGCCCTTGCTTCCAGAGCCCCCCTTAGACAGCCGGACCCCTGCGCCGACGTGTTGGCTTAGGGCAGGGGAGAAGGGGAGCTGACCCCAGCTCTGCTTGCGGGGGCGGACAGTGGGTGCGATGGGAGCAGGGAACAGCTCGGGCGGGAGCTTTTCCTGGTGGGAGGGGAGGCTCCTGGGTGGCGTTAGGCTGCGCTGAGAGGGGAAAGTAAATCCCCGTTGCTGGGACTGGGTCTGCTGGTCATCGGTGCAGCCCGGGAAGCGAGGAGGGACCATGGCTCTTCCCCCTGCATCAGCGCTGAGCTGCAGCCGGGGTTGAGCGCGCTGCGCATTCTCATCCTTTCCCCACCCAGTTTCTTTGTCTTGACTGTGTGTGGATGAGATTGCAGTAAAAACGCACACCGATCCCGGGGCTTTGGCGGCCGCAGGCTGCAGGGACACAGGGGGATTCTCCTGCATCCTTCTGTTGCCGGGGGGAAGCTGCGAATTACCACCCCTGTGGTGATACCCCCAGAAATCACCCCAGGGGCAGCGGATGAACAAACCCAGTTCTGTGTAGAGGAATTAATTGTGCAAGAGCGTGACAGGGTGAGGCTGGTGCGTGAGCCCTGCTGAAGGCTCCGGCCGGCCGTGGTCCAGGCTGGCTCTGTGGAAGGGGGGTGTGCTCACACACCAAAACCTGGGCAGTGGGCACCGGGGGGAGCAGAGGGGAAAGTAAGGGGAGCTCGAGAGCTGGAAGGTTGTTGGAAGCATTTTAAGCAGTCAGGAGGACTGCATATTCTCTGGAACAGCACCACCAGCTTATGTCACCCGAATACGCGGCAGCCATGTGTGAGGTGGGGCTGTTTGCCCCTGTACTGCCTGCAGCTGCTGTTCAGGCTTGTGCAGGTGGAGGTAGAAGAGCTGGATCTCAGCCTTCCCGGTTCCCCAGGACAGGGTCTGTTCCCCACAGGACAGTGTCCGTTCTCTCCCGTCAGTAGATGGTGGGTTGCCTGGGTCCAAAAACGTGAATATAGGACGAGCATAAGAGCAGTTCTGGTCCGGGTGCTCTCCCACTGTCCGGCGGCTCTCCTTCAGAGAAGGCTGCTGGCCGCTTCGGTCGGTAGAAAGGAGAACAGAGCCAGTGGTAATTGATGAGACGGGAACACAGTTCCGAGCCTCCTGGGTCTTGTGTAGATGTGTGATATTCTGAAATGCCTCAGAAGGACTGCCCCGAGCATTGTAGGGGAGGGATAGATTCCAACAGCAGATGCGTCATCGTCAGGGCTGCCTGTCCTGTTGGTGGTCTTTGCAAGGTGGTAACAGATGAGAGAGAGATCAATTTGTCTTCTCTAATGCAACTTATTTTGCGTGGTATTTGGATAAGGTTTAAGGACACGCCCTTAGTGACAGACTGGTATGTGGCTTGTGCTGCCTGCAGGTTTATGTGCATAACGGCCTGCTGTAGGAAGCTTTTTTGACTTTTGTCTGGATATTGTAGGGAAGCACATTTGCTGTGTCCCCAGTGCCTCTCCTTTGTACTCAATCTGCCTCAGTGGTGTTTCTGACAGCACCCCTTCCATTCCGAAAGAGCCCTACCAGTATGTTTTTTTCCCATCCTTGCTCTTGTCCTGTTGTTTCAGGTGTCGGTACAGATGAGAACTTCCTGCAGTGTCGGCTGTTGGGACGAGCTGGCTGGTGCAGGCGGAAAGCACCAAGAAGGGCACTGTACTGGCCGCTGAGAAGCGCGTGTGTTGCCTGCTACTGACAACTGCTGTGTTCTTCCCTTTGCAGAGTGATCGTCTCCTTATTAAAGGAGGGAGAATAGTCAATGATGACCAGTCATTCTATGCTGACATCTACATGGAGGATGGCCTCATAAAGTAAGTATGGGAATTCTACGGTGTATTATCTCCTTCTCCCCTTCAATCAGCTAGAGGTTGGATGGTTATTGGCTTTCTGTGGATGTAGTCTGTACCCAGCTTGCCAGCCAGTAAAACTTGATAGCCCACTCTGGTTAGAGGCTCAGCGCTCCGCAGTGTGTGCGAGCACGTGTGTGATGACCTGACGTCTTTACATACGAACTCCAGTGACTGAATTGCAGTTGGGCTGGTGACTTTGTGACACAACATCCATCAGATACCCAACGCTGCATCTAATTGCACCAGGAACAAGATTTATCTTTGACTCTGTTTTGCCCTGTGTTAACAGTATGAGCATGAATGACCCCACACAAGGTCCCATTTGTTAGCACTAACGAGGACAGAGCTGTGCTGCAGGTCATCTGCATCCTTGAGATTTTCAGGAATTGCAGGCNCTGTTTAAAGGCTGCAGTTCAAACGTGGCAAATGGATCACGTTGGGACCAGCTCCAAGCTGGGTGAATTGAAAGAACTATGGTAGTTTATAGCAGAGGGACTTGAAAAGGCATCACTTGCTTTACATTAAGAGGAAAATATCCAGCCTTCCCAGAATGGTATATTTTAAAAATCTGCCAGCAGAGAAATACTTCCAGAAGTGGGCCCATTTTTTGATGAGGCTGTTTTTAGTTCATGGACAAGAGCATTTGTGATTGGCTGGTACTTGTGCCCAGGCAGAGATCAGGGCCAGCTTCGGGTCTTGCCATGGCACAGACTTTTTGGGTATCCCTGGGCAAATCACTTAGCTTCGTCTGCAGCCTGGAGGTCACAGAATTTCATTGCCTTGGAAGTGAAGTGCTCTCGCAAGTGAATACAGTGAGCAGTTCGATTCCTTTGGTGATGGATTCATCTCAATAAAAATGGTGGAAAAAGCTGCTGGTTTATTGCCGTGAGGACACTGGAGCAAGTGGTTCTGTCCACAGAACTTTTGGTATTCTAAGGAAAAAAACCTGCAAAGTCATTAAGGTTGAGTGAAGTCCAAAAATTGAATTTGGTCTTCATTTACTTCCCCAGTGTGCCAAGGAAATCAGAATTTTTCCACTAAAACCAACTTGTCTTTTGTCTTGATCTATCGCAGAAGACTGAGGAAGGCTTGATGAAAATAGGATTTCTGAAAGAAGAGATTTGAAGGCTGAGTGCTACATATGGACAGATAAAGGGATTGAGGGGGCGGGGGGCTGAGTGAAGGGAGTCCGAAGGTCCAGGTGACCTGGCCTGCAGGAGGGCTGGGTATGTCTAGGGAGGAGGATGTCATTTGCTGGAGCAGCACAAAAACTCCAGAGGAATTCTATAATGGTATTTTAGGTTACGAGTAGATATATGCTGGAACTTTTTAGATTTCCCGTTTTCAGAAGATATTTTTAGGTACTTGGGATTTTAGCTTCCTTCACTACAGCGTGGCCCTGCTGATAGCAAAGATGTCCTTCAGGGGCATGAAGGAGACAACATGAGAGGGGAGGCCCTGGGGAGGGGGGGCTCTGTCTGCGCTCCCTGGGAGGAGGGTGAGCCCGGTGCTTCTAGGCTGTGCCATGAGCCCAGCCGAGCTATGCGCTCTGTGAGCTCCTCCCCAGCTCCCTGGAGGGAGGCTTCCCTTTACCCTTGGGACTTTGTGCTGTGAGCAGCATCACAAGTCCCTGGTGAGCCCTGAGCTGGCCAAGCAGCTGTGGCATTACTCTGGGAAATCATCTTTCTCTGTAAGTAAGCCTCAGACTTGAGCCTTGCTTAAGGTGGGCAGAAGGACGGGGGAGAGGAGAGATTAGGGGTGCGTCTTACTGGAAGCAGGGCTGGTGTCGGGTTTTGTGAGCATGCACCCTGGGTGGATGGGTAGGACTGCTATGCTGGAAACACTTGCAGGAGCCCGGCATGTGAGTCTGTGGGGTATGAAGTGTCCTAGGCAGCTTCTCAGGGTACACTGCAGAGATCTGCACGCCCATCAGACCATACCCCAGCTACCGCAACCCAGTGCCTGCCCCAGACAGCAGGTGCCATCACAGACACCGCTAGAGCAGCCGGACAGATGGCAGCCACCCCTGGACTGTGCAAATCGTAGGTTTAAGCGAGCCAGACAATCCTGCCTTTTGCTGCAGAGCGAGGTGGCTCCTGCAAGCCCAGGTGTGGGAGTGGGAAGGAGCGGGGCATTTCTGCCGGCAGGAGATGACCTGGCTGCTCCCTAGCTGAACCGTTCGTTGATTATGTTGTGGCTGGTTTCCCTTTGTGTGTGGCTCACCATCTTGGTATGATCTCATCAGGCAGATTGGAGACAATCTGATTGTCCCTGGAGGAGTCAAAACCATAGAAGCCAATGGGAAGATGGTGATCCCTGGAGGAATTGATGTCCACACTCGTCTGCAGATGCCATACAAGGGGATGACAGCTGTGGATGATTTCTTCCAAGGGACGAAAGCAGCCCTGGCTGGTGGAACCACCATGATCAGTGAGTGCAGCAGGCAGGTCCCGTATGTGACAGCACCCAGCACTCTTGGAATGTTGCCCAGTTATTTCTTTTTCTCTTTGCTTTTCTCAGTCATCTTTGTTTTAAAGGTCCATGACAGTGCGCTCATCTTTTCTGTGGTCTCTGTCAGTGCAGTCTAGAGAGTGAGGAGTGGGATGAATCTTTGGTACCCTTAGTAACCCTGAAGTGGTGGGACAGGAGATTTGCATAAGACCTGCCCTTGCAGATCCTGTGTTCTGCAGTGCTTCATTGTTTGCATCCACCGGTGCCCCTGGGACCCTCAAAAAGGAACAATGGCATAACTTTTTCTCCCTGTTAAATAAAAATAGGGCAGCATGATGCTCAGATGACTCTGAGCAGAGGAACGGAGCAATGTCCTGGCATCCCGCACTGCTTGGTAATAAACAGTGCTAACGAAAAAGGAAAGGGAATTCTGAGGTCCTTCCTTGGAGAAGGCCACAGTCGTGCACTGGTTTGAGGTCCAGGTTTTACTGCTGTGCAGTGGTCACAGCTGTGTTTACTGCAGGGTTTCTTGGGATGCAGGAGCAACTGTTGATACTTCCAGTAAAGCACTGGTTTCTTGCCCTCCCCCTACCGGTTATCCTTGCCCCATGGGCCAAAAAAAGTTGCGTGAAATGGACTGTGGCGGTGCATGGGGATTACATGGTGGCCAATAAAAGGTGCATTAGTGTTGCAGCGTGGGAGGAGGCTATGTGTTAATGGGGTGGAAATGGGGGTGAGGAAGGACAAGGCCCTTCAGCTTTCAGCTGATTTCACAGCAGAAGCCTGTAAAAGCCTCTGGTCCCGTGCCAAAAGCCATTAAGCAAAGGCTCTGTGTGCTCCCCTGCCGGTAAATGCACTTGGGGGAGCCTGGGCACGTTGCGGCGGTGATGGGGACTGCCCTTCCGAGCTGCCCTGAAGCTGCCGAGGAGATGAGCCTGGGATCGTGGAGGCGCCCGGCAGCGTGCGGGGCCGCGGTGGGGTGGCCGGCCGGGGAGCCCTTGCCCACCCCTCGCCCCGCCGTGCCTCTGCAGTGGACCACGTGGTGCCGGACCCCGAGTCCAGCCTGGCGGAGGCGTTGGAGCGGGGGCGGGAGTGGGCCGACGGGAAGGCCTGCTGTGACTACGCGCTGCACGTGGACATCCCCCGCTGGAGCGATCGTGTCCGGCAGGAGCTGCACACCATGGTCCAAGAGAAAGGTTTGCTGCGCGCCGGCCTCTGTGAGCCGCGTCCCCTCGCCGCGGGGTGGTGCCGGTGGAAGGAGGGCAAGGGGTGACCCTGCTGTCGTCCATCCTCTCGCTGCTGAGTGCCCGCTGGGATCCTCTGTGGCGCAAGTGGGAGCTGTGCCCTGTGGGAGGGCTGGTGGGGAAGGCACCCTGGACCGGGGAGGGCCCCCAGCTCACCCCTCTCTCCTCTGCCCCTAGGAGTTAACTCCTTCATGGTGTACATGGCCTACAAGGATTTGTACCAGATGTCGAACACCGAGGTGAGACCCCCTTTGCCGCCTTGGTTGTGCTGGTGCGAGGGGCTGGGGGGGACGGCAGCCATGCTGGGCGCAGGGAGGCCGGGGTGGCAGGCGGCCCGCTGCTCCTGGCCAGACCTCGCGGCTCCTCTCCTCTGCCCTCACTGCCTTGGGAGGGCTGTGGGCACGGTGTGCCTGCCACGGGCCGGCCGGGCGCCCGCGCTGCAGGAGGAGGCAGAGGTCTGGCCTGGAGATTGCCGAGAGCATCCGCCGGCGGCCACGGCCTTCAGAGAGCACCGCCCGGCACGGCCGGAGCCGGTCCCCGCGTGCCCACGCCATGCACAGCCGCTGCCGGGGCCCTGGGCTGAAGGGCCGTGCGGGCTGCCGAGGCCGTGCACAGGCCGGGGTGGTCTGCCTGCTCAGTAATCATTTTTTCTTCTCTCTGTTTTAGCTGTATGAGATATTCAGCTGCCTGGCAGAGCTGGGCGCCATAGCTCAAGTTCATGCTGAAAATGGAGATATAATTGCACAGGTAACTAACTGCTCTTCAGGTATGCAGGGACTGAAAATCTATCCCAAGCAGATTTGGTGTGGGCATTGACAAAATGACTCTGAAGCTGCATGGACATCTTTCACAAGGTGATCTCTTTGCTGCTCAGCAGCAATATCAAATTTACCACAATTTTCTGCTGTGAATGTGTGGTGCATAAGCAAATTTGAAATAGTGAATTAGCGACTATCTAAATGGATGAGAGTGGACCATCAGGTACAGTACGTTCGCCCCAGCCGCAGCTCTTTGGTGTGGAGAGGCAGAGACCTTTGCCTTGCACGTAGTGAGCTAAGAGAGTTAAAGGGTATTGAAAAGTGCTGTGGCAAGAGAGGAATTTTCTCCCTGCTGTAAGCAAGCAGCCGGCTGATGGAGCTGGATTGGCAAGGGAGTTGTTATGAGGGATGTGGTTTGGTGTTCATGTGGGTAGGCTGCATCGACCTGCTGTGTTGTAATTGCTGCTGGATGAGAGAACGTCCAAATGTTTTGATTTTCATTAAGACAGAAAAGACAGCTCTGCAACTACTTGTTTTTTCCCATCTTATTCTTGAGAGTTGAAGGAGTGTGAACTAAGAGGTCATTCTTCGAACATCTTCTCAGACTACAAGAATCAGTTTTTCTTTGGACTTTTTAGAGCTGCAGTGCACAATTGGATTGCTCTTTCAAATGAAAACAAAGAGTGATCAGAGGAATTGTCTCGGATAGAGTTTATCTCTACTTCAGCACTAGCCTAACCACAAAATGCCCCAAAACTGTTAGTCGGTGGTACTTCACAGCCCTGGGAATTGCTTCCTTCTGTCAGGACTGATTGAAACATCACAGCCTGGTGTAGGGCTCAGCGTGTTGTTAGCACAGAGACTTGATACTTGTGGTCATCTGCTCGTGGTGGTTCCCAGGAAGCAGGCAGAGGATTTGTCCTCTCCATTCCCTATTTCAGTCTATTTTACTTTCAGCGGTCCTGGTGACTGTGTTTCTCCAGAATTTGGTCAACATAGGAGAGGAGTTTGCAGGGGAAGAGATGTGCTGCATGGCCTAAACAGAATTAGGACGTGAGCAGAGCTCCAGACTTCAGACTCTGACGTGCTGTAGGTGGTGGGAGAGTGGTTTGTGGTGGGGAGAGAAGAGTATTGTCAAGTCTTTGCTTGGCACTTCCACTGTGTCAGAGGTGTCAGAGAAGGTAACACGCAGCACTTACCTGCTGTGCAGCCTCATTCCTCCAGCAGCTGAGAACACATCTATTATTGTTGCTGGAGTTACACAGTCCTGACACAGATTGGTGGCCCATCGTATGCTCAGTACTCTACAAGACACAAGAAAAAGTGCATAAAACTACTTGCATACAGGCTTACTATTACTGCTGTTGTGCATCCACTTCACACCCCACGACACCTCTCGGAGAAATGTTGCCTGTTGTGTGACTGCACGTGGTGTCTGCCAGTCAAGGGCAGGTGTTGGGTGGGAGCAAACGTGCATTGCCACAGGCAGAGACAGCACGTGGGTAAAGGTGTGTGAGGGTCAGAAAGGTCCCCAAGTGCCTTGGTCAGGGCAGACCACGAAGTCCCCCTGCATGTTTCTTTTAACCTCTGTCAAAGGGAGACATTTGAAACAGGGGAATGCGAGAGAGGTCTCTAGGGTACGGGCAGGAGATAGGCAGGCCAGCACATGCAGCACACGCACGCACGCGGTCATCCGTAGTCCTTGTTTATAACAGCAAAATACTTGGGATAATGATAATACAGGAAACCAACACCCCACACCACCAGCTTCTCTAGAAGTTGATGCAGGACAGGATTTAGCACTTGCTGGTATCCAAATGATTAAATAACAGCACTGGGGACTCAGGAGTAACCTTGGGAGAATTCTTTTATTGGCTTTAATGATTGTTTTCTCAATAGTTTCTACTCAGACTACTTGCTTTTCAGAAGGGGAGCCAGGGAGGGCCTTGGAAAGGGACTGTAAACATATCAAGTGCTGTTCGTGGAGGTGGGGAGTTTTGCACCCTTTTTCCCTCCACACTGTGCTTGTTTCATCAAGGAGGTTTCAGTTGGTGTCTGCGCTCCCTCCAAGCGCTGCTGTTTCTCCATCCTCCCTCTTTCTCTCTCAAACCCCTCGAGGATGCAGCAGCCTCTCACCGTGCACGATGGTCCCACAGGACACAGGGTGGTGGCAGTCCCAAGGGAAGGGCTCAACACAGGAGGCATTTGCTTTTTTGTGTGGTTGATAGTTTCACAGTCTTGTAATGTTCCGCTGTCCTTTCAATGTCGTAGGAACAAACCAGGATGTTGGAGATGGGAATAACCGGCCCTGAGGGCCACGTGCTGAGCAGACCGGAGGAGGTAAGGTGCAAAGGACGGTACCAGCCTTGCTGCACTGAAGAGCTTTCCCCGCTAGTCACAGTAGGGCTTAGTGTATGTAGTGGGGCCAAGTGAGCATTGCATGTTTGTGTGTGTATGCGTCTATGGGTATCCATTTATACAGGCAACACCGTCTTGTTCATCATCAGCCCAGGAAAGAGTGAGGTGCGCGTTTGCAACATTTTTCAGTCTTGCTCAAGTCTCCTGGCAGAGACAAGGGCTTCTGAGTCTCCCAGAGATTAATCAGTCAACAAAAAGATCTGTATGGCTGTAGCAGCATTTGGGGCTGGTTTGGGGGCATTTGTCTTGTATAGGTGACTCCACGGGTGTAAGAGGCCTCAGAAGAATTGAATGACGAGTTTTAGTTCCGCTGAAAATTCACTGCTCTCATCTGTCTGAGTGCAGACAGATTCCAGCTTCTCCCTGCTTAATCTCTGCTTAGGGTCTAAAGTGTGTTTCAAAATCAGACAGACAAAGCCATTGGTGGAAGGAGTGGGAGGGAAGGAGAGGGGGAATTTCCTGGGTACAAATCATTGTCAAGACACTAATTAGATTACTTCTAATTTTAGCTCACGGGGTATTTTTCTGTTTGGTCCATTAATCTGAGTTGGGTCTAATTTTAGATAGGTTTTCTTGAGACAGCTCCCTGCTGAGAGGTGCTTTTAACTTTCCACAGCATGCAAAAGAAGAAAACTATAGGAATTTGGTACAATAGCAAAGCTGAGCAGAGGAGCACAGGGACAGATTTGTACTTCAAGGTCTGCTGGAAGTAAAATCAGTTGGCTTAAATTGAAAGTGTAAGAAGCTGACTGTATTATGGCTGGTAACAACATATATAGCTTAGTGTAATACAGTGTTTAATCTCTTTGAAGTATGAGACTGTAAAGCATTTTCCTGTACAGGGAAGAGACTTGTTGTCAAATGCTGTAGATCAGAGTCCCTCTGTGTGTAAACTGCCATTTATTTTTATGGCTCTAGACCCGTTGCCACTAGTTGGCAAGCTAACCCGCAATTATGGGATGCTGTCGTCGTGCCAAGATTTGGGAACTGTCCTATTATCATAAGACAGCACTGCGGTTCTTCTTGTCTAAAGCCAGTAAAACATTGTTGAGTGTTTGATCCTGAAATGCCATTAAAGCATGAGGCAACTGGGAACAGTGCAAGAACGCTCTAGATACCGTCTTTCAGCCAAATCCAGATCTCATTGCCTTTGAAAATAAACAGTGTCCCTCTTCCAGAATATCCTCTACCTGGGAAAATGTTAGGTAGAGCACAAATGACCCTGCTACCCCCACTAAAGCCTGCAAGTTGATGGCAAAGCATTGGGAGGGTGGTCCATAGCTCCGTGGGTCTGCTCTGTCCCAGAGGGACCTTTGAAGAGCATGTCTTTAACCCACACTATCAGGTGATGGTGGTGATTTGGTAGGGCAGGATGGTGCTGCTTGAGATTGTAAGCTGCTGTGAAGGGTATTCAGTGATGTCTCTGATTGCTCCTGTCCACATGTTAAACCCCGTCAACTACTGAAGTCTGTAAGCGTGCTGATAAAAATATTTTCTTGTTTAATTTCTGTTTAAAGAGTCTTTAAGCTGAAGAGATAAACCTCTTTTCACTGTGCAAAAAATTAGCCTGCAGAAGTACGAGAGGTGTATGGGTGCATGTGTGTCTGGGTGCAGTGGTCTGCTACTCCTGCTACTGGGAGAGTTAAGCTTGCAGGGACAGCTGCCTGGCCCGCAGGCAGTTACTGCATTCCCTGAGCTGGCAGTCCCGGCCTCCCCCGGGAGCTAACTGATTGGTACATTGTCTTTTTAAGGCTTCTGTTTTGAACTTTCTCATGCCAAAGCTTGAAGCCAAACTGTAGAGCAAACACTTGGAGAAACTCTGGGGTTGAGCTCAGGCTGAGCACGGGCTGATGTAATAGTCCAAAGATATCCCTCATGATGGAAATCTGCCCTCCGCTAACAGCAGGACAGTGAAACGCGGGGCGGGTGTCAGCAGGCTGGGACGAGTAGCAGCTGCATCGCAGGACAGCCAGACCCTGATGCAAACAGCCTGCCAGCACATAGCTCGTTGCACCCCAGCCACAGGCAGGGTGATGTTTGGTTAAACCAAACGCAGCCGCAGGAGAGCCTGGAGCAGTGGCCGTCTGGCATCAGCCTGTGAGCCATGCTGTCAGGCACAGGCAGCAGTCCCTGGGCTTCCAGAGCTGGAACCAGGCAGTGGAAAAAGCAGATGCAGCTCTGCGCTGGCCCCCGAGCACGGTCCAGGCAGCGCTCCCCTGCTGAGCATTACGTGGCTGCATCCTGTGGGTTGGGCCAGGCCCCAGGGAGGCTGAGGCGTCCCAGTCAGGTCTCCCTGATTAACCTGCCCTCGGAAGGGTCAAGGATGAGAGCAAGGGCACAGGGTGTCAGTAGGAAGCCATGGTGTGCTGAGAGGAACAGGGACTCTTCCCCACCCCTCCAGTGCTCCTTTGCAGCCGTGTGCCGTTCTCTCTTCCAGCTGGAAGCAGAAGCTGTCTTCCGGGCCATCACTATTGCCAGCCAGACCAACTGTCCTCTCTACGTGACTAAAGTGATGAGCAAAAGCGCTGCTGACCTCATCTCGCAAGCCAGAAAGAAAGGTGAGTGGCAGCTGCTGCTGCACACAGCCTTGCTGTTGCCGCTGGGATCTTGGACAACTGGACTCAGTGGTCCCCACGTCCTCAAGGTTGTTTTGCCAAGACCACCACTGTACCTCGAATGCAGTCCAGTGCTTCCCCTTCTGCTGGGGAACAGTTAGTTCAGGGATTTATCTGACACGTGAAGGGCATGGGGATGCTGCACCAGCCCACATGGAGCCACCTCCTGCTGTCACATCAGGTAACATCAGCATGTGGGTCGCAGGTATAGAAGCAGTGCTTTAGACAAAGTTTGTGTGCAGCTGTGAAGGGCTCTCTGAGGAGGCTCGTCCGATCCATGGGCAAGTGGTTTGAGCTGCTGCATATAGCCCTGGCCTCCCTTTGGAGTGCTGGCCCCTTGGGGGTGCCTGGCTGCCTTTTCAGGTGGCTGGAGGCTGGATTTGTCACTGGTGGTGGAGCACAGGGACTCCCCACGCACATGTGTGCACGTCCACAGCCATGTTCAGTGAGCCTCTATAAAAAGGTACGGAGGAGAAATGTAGAAAATGTATTTGTAGAGAGGGTCTTAGTGGAGTTGGTAACTGTGGGATATAATGACAAGTGTCTCACAGAAGCACTCACCTAGGTTGTAGAGCGTGTTTGGAAAGAAAAGCACAGTTTCTCGGTCCCCATCCTAGTTTATCAGCATGACACGCCCTGCTCTGCAAAAAACCCTTTGTCACCAGTGGCTGCCCTCTCCCCTGGCTTGTCTCTGGAGTCAGGCACCAGAAGGTGAGTGAGGAACAGGAGCAGGGGACAAGCCTGCTAGCTTTTTGATGGCACATGGTAAATATTTATGAGGGATAAGGGAGGAAGAATGCACAGGAGATGATGGTGAAGGAATTTGTGAGAGCCTCGGTTGATGGCCCCATGTGGGTTCAGTGTCAGGCTGTGTTGTGATCTGCCTGCCCAGTTGCGGGCTGTCATTTCTTATCAGATTGCCTGACCCCTGCCAGGTGTGCCTGTGCTGCCGGTGAGCTCTGCGATGTGGCTGTCGCTCTTGGGCTGAAAGTCAGCAGGGTGCAGTGCCCCCGGCTACGGCGCAGGGACACCAGAGCTTGCAGGAGCGGACCGGGGGCCTCGCTTCCCAGCAGCGTGGCCGGGGCAGGGCAGGCTGGGAAGCAGCCGTCTGCCAGGGCAGGAGGCCAGGTTGCCAGCATTGTTCATCTCTCTGTGATGTCTTCTGGGGAGCACAGCTCTGCAGCTGTGCCCTCCCACAGCGTGCTCCTGCCAGGCTTGCTCTGCCAGCAGGGTCTGTGCCCTTCAGCAGGAGGGCCTTATGGTGATGGCAGGCAGGTCTGTGGGCCTCACTGTCCCTCCTGCCTGCCACGGCACCTAAGGTCCGAGCAGGCAGTGTGGGACAGCCCAGCGTGGGTCTGGGTGTCCTCTGGGCACGGCAGGCTGTTGGTAGTGCTGCGGAACAGAGAATGCCTCCAGGCTCCACCAAAACAGAGTCTTTCTGTCCCCCTTTCCAGGCAATGTGGTGTTTGGTGAGCCGATCACAGCCAGTCTCGGGACTGATGGGACGCATTACTGGAGCAAGAACTGGGCCAAGGCTGCGGCATTTGTGGTCTCTCCGCCTCTGAGCCCAGACCCAACAACCCCTGACTACATCAACTCCCTCCTGGCCAGGTGAGCAACAGCTCTGCTGGGCGATGCTGCTAGCGGGTAGAAGTGGACTCTGGCCTTGGATAGGGAAGGAGAAGGTTAGGGAGTAGCTGGGCAGCATAGGCATTAGCCCAGCCTGAACCACTTCACTGTAGGTATTTAACGAGCTGACTGATGAAATGGCTCTGACTCAGAGCCGTGGTGGCTTATCCCCAAGAGTGGAGGGAGGACAGGGGAGGCACCATAAGCTTAACATCCGTAATGAGAAAAATACCAGGGCAAGTAGTCATGAACCTTTTAAAATACCCTGAAGAAGGCAAAGAGATGAGGACCAGCTAACACAGACTTGTCAACAAGAGCATTCACTAAGCTGGAGAAGCCCTTCTGCGCGTGAGGGGTGGGGAATGGCTTCCTGGGTTGTGATGGTGCAGGAGAAGGTGGAGGAGTTACAGGTGTCACAAGCTGGTGGGGGCCCACCGGTCAAATACAAAGCAGATGTTTTCTTACGCCTGTGCAGGTTAGCAGCAGTACAGCCTGCAGAGCGCACGAGGCCTTTAAGGGCAGCTCACGCACATCTGACAGGGATGGTAGGTCATTTTTTCACCCTGAAGGCAAGGGGGTGGGGAAGGGATTTGTTGAAAATAGAGAGCAAACAATAAAAGCACTTCAGCAATTTGCTTTGACCTTTCACAGTTATACTCCATCCTCTCACTGGCAAGGCATGCACAGCAGCTAGGGACACAGAGCTTGTTGCTGGCCCTGTCCACGCACCACGTGTGGATCACACACCCCTCTCACCCTGTGTTTGCACGCTGAACTGTGCGTGGCGGCTGGTCTGTGTTAGCCAGAGACGACTGACACTGAGGGGGTTGTAAATGGAAATGACCTTTGAGGTAATGCTGGAAGCATCTCTGCCTAGATGAGCAAGGGATGACTGGTCAGTAAGAGGTGTCTCGGCAGAGGGACATGTTAGGATAAACCTGGGTTGTGCCGGGGTGGAGATGCCATGGCTGGCCTAAGAGAGATGCTGGTGCATTTGGGGTTGGAATATGCAGCTCACCCTGGATTTTGCTGTGATCAACGAGCAAAATGTGCCTCTGCTCAGTCCGGACGTATGAAATAGGTGCAGGTCTTAGGGACTGGCAGGGAAAAGTGAGCCTGGCTGCTGAACTGGCTTTCTAATCCTTCCCTTTCACTTCAAATTTACCCCATACCTCAAAGGAGAGACAAGAGCACTTCTGAGTCCCTGCAGCCCACAGGCGTCTATCCTGATACCTTTCCCACACCATTTTCTGTGATGCTTCAGCAGGAGGAGAGGCTGCGAGGCTCCAGCTGGGCTGGATGGCTTGTTTTCTTCCACTGGGACAAATCTGGTGGAGATTAGGGAGCATGTTGTGTCGTCAGCCTGGATCTCTGGCTGTGCAGTCAGTCAGACATATGGCAGAAATTATCAGAGGAAGATGGAGATTACCAGTGGATTAGGGCTGATTCACAGCCCTGAGCAGAGCCGTTGTGTCCGCACCGTCCATGGTTCAGGCACAGCTGGTCTGGGAGCCACATGCTGGAGGCCACTGGCCTCGTGTGGGCAGCACTGGGAGCTGGCCCCTGTTGGTCTGCTTCCTTTCGCCCCGCAGCAGTGACTTACCAGCTGCTGCCTGTCCCCTGCTCCCCGAGGACCCAGCAGCAGATGGGTGACTTCCAGAGAGCCACAGGCACTTCCTCACCCTCCCCTGCCTGTCGGCAGCTCTCCGGCTCTGCCCGTTCCTGCCTCTGCCGTTGGTGTCAGGAACAGGATGGGTCCGGGCATCTCATCTGACCGGTGACCCTTTCTGGGCAGAGCAGTCTGGATAACAGCCTTGGGCAGCAGCCGCTGTAGAGCGCCGCAGTGAAGCTTTCCTGGGCCTCCTGGAGAGAGCTGCTTCTGGGGAGTCCTGACTCCTTTCATCCCACTGTCAGATTTACGTGTGGCCGTGAGGGGCGTTCACTTTTGTAGCAGTGATGTGGCAGAGATGCTGCCGCTTGGGCCAGAGGCTGCCGCTTGGGCCAGCCTGCACTTGCACACACAGCTTCTGTCTGTGCTGCTGGCTGCTGCCGCTTGTGCTGTGTGTCCATGCGGGGCTGAGAGGAGCCTTCGGTGTGCTCCTGCCAGATGAAGTGTCTCAGGCCGGAGCCCTGGAGCCGGGCTGCGGTGCTCTTCTCGCTGGGGAAGGTTGGCAGTGCAAGCAGCAGGCAGCCCACAGGCTCAGCCCCCCGTAAACCCGCTCCTGCAGCCACATCCCCTCTCCCAGAGACAGGGGTGACGCCTGCATACAGCAGGCTTCCTGTGGGGCAGGGGAGGGCTGCGCTTGCCTATCGGGGTGCAGGAGCTGGCAGTACACAAGGAAAGGGCTGCCTGTGGGGGACAGTCCTTGGGTGGAGAGGCCTCTTCTTTCCCGTGTGGCAGAAAGGCTGCTCTCCAAGGCAGACCTGAGGTGTCTTTTCCCTTTGTGTTAGTGCAAATGTTGAAGTCTTGTATGGAAGGACATTGTCTGGCTTGACACAAAGGCCGCCCTGTTCCCTGGGAGCTGAGCTGTTGACTCCTGTTGTGTGCAGGATGCTGTCCGTGCCCCAGGCGGGCAGTGCGGCGGGCAGAGCTCTTGCCACCGTGCCCCTAGGAGACACGGCTGCCGCAGGGGCCAGGTCAGGTGGAATTCTTCAGACCGAGGGGCTGTAGAAACAGGGGCACAGAGTAAAACAGAGCTGAGCCAGGGGCTGCCTGTGCCCAGAGGGGATCCGTGACCCTCGGGTCCCTGCTGTTGTCCCGTGACCCTCGGGTCCCTGCTGTTGTCTGACCGCCAAACGGCTGATGATGTTTTTGTTACCACCCCCCCAAGTGGTGACCTGCAGGTTTCAGGAAGTGCCCACTGTACCTTCAGCACTGCACAGAAAGCAATTGGAAAAGACAACTTCACGGCAATCCCAGAAGGGACCAACGGCATAGAGGAACGAATGTCTGTCATCTGGGACAAGGCAGTGGTAAGAGTCACGCCAGGGAGAGGGCAGAGCGGGCAGGGTTGACGGGCACCTCAGACACCCGTGTTCTCGCCCCCACAGAGCTGGGCACCCTGCCTGTCTCCTCTCTGGCTTTGAGAGGCGAAACAAACCAGAGCAGGAGAGGCAGCTGTCATGGGTTGAGGGTGAACAGCCAGGAGCTGTGACTGTGTCCCCAGTTTTCAGTCTGTCTGGTGCCAATAGTAAGACCAGCCGCAGCGTTCTGGGCCCAGCCAGCCGGTGGCTTGTGTGGGAGTGAGTCTGGTGCTTCACGGGGCTCTTACTCTCCCTTTCCCCGAAAGACCACTTAGTTCTCTTCCTGTCTGAGCAGGCCACAGGAAAGATGGATGAAAACCAGTTTGTGGCTGTGACAAGCACTAATGCTGCAAAAATCTTCAACCTGTACCCACGGAAAGGGAGAATAGCAGTGGGCTCGGACAGTGACCTGGTTATATGGGATCCTGATGCAGTGAAGATCGTCACAGCAAAAACCCATCAATCTGTAAGCCGTCTGCTTGTCTGTGGTAATGCCAGAGGGTGGGAGGCGAGTAGCACTGTATAAAGGCTACCTGGCCGCTGGGAGCTTGGCGCTGCCATGCCGTGCTGGGCTCTGAGGAGGAGGGACTGAGTCCAGGCTCCGGGCGATGCCAGCTGTGACTGTGGGGTAGGATGTCTGTGAGCCCTGGGCTCTGCACATGGGGCTTTTCTCACCCTGCTGTGTTTGTTGTCTTCTCCTGAGCCTGGCCCACGCAGGTGTAAGGACACACACTTCTCCTTATTTGGGTTCCTCTTCTGGGTTTAAGTTTTTCCTGTCTTTGCCAGCGTGCTTTGTTCATGCCTTACCTCAAGTCTGGGTCCTGCCCTCTTCTGTTGTTGGAGTCCTTGCTCACGCCGAGCTCCGAAGCAGCAGGTCCTGGTTCATGTTGGGAGCTCTTGTGGGTTCTTAGTTGGATGGGCTAGTGAACTAAAGGAGGCCTCTGGGGCAGGCAAGGCCGTTACAGGTGTCCTCTCCCTGCTCTGGTGACTTCAGCAGCGAGGTGAGGACTGAATAGTCGTGCTTAAGTCGCTCCTTAATGTCATCTCCTGGTTGCTGCAGGTGGCTGAATACAACATCTTTGAAGGGATGGAGCTACGTGGGGCCCCGCTGGTTGTCATATGCCAGGGGAAGATCATGCTGGAGGATGGCAACCTGCACGTGACCCAGGGGACTGGCCGCTTCCTGCCCAGCAGCCCTTTCCCTGACTATGTCTACAAGCGCATCAAAGCCAGGAGGAAGGTGAGGAAACAGGGATGCCAAGAGGCAGAGTTGTGAAACTGTTAGCCCAAACAGCCCTTTTCCCTAATAACTGATTGGTTTTCCGCTGCTGTTCTCACTGGACCCTGGAAACAGTGCTGCAGACTGGTGTATTTTGAACCTGCAGTTGGGATAGTTGAAGCCTGGGTAGAGAGCTTTGACCTTGGAGGCAGAGGCTGGGCTGGGCCAACGGGGGGTGATGCCTGCCCTTGTTGCTGTCCTGCTGCAGCAGAAGTCTGGGGGGAAATGCTGAGTTAAAAACGAAGAGACTGGGCAAAATGGCCTTCTCCTTCCTTGTCCATGCAGCATAAACCCATGCCTGTTGCACCGGCTCTGCGCACTTTGCAGGGTGGGAGCGAAGGGAGGCTGTCACACAGGAGGTGGGCGGTGGGGCTGTTCCAGGCCTCAACACCACAGAGAGGTTTGGGGCATGCAGGACAGAGGGGCACAGTGGGAATTGCCTCTGCAGTGGGACTGGGGAGCCATGGATCGCTGGAGCATGATGCTGCTGTGGCAGGATGCTCCCTGGGAGCAGAGAAGTGTCGCTGTCCTCTTCTCTCCGGTCACAGATGTCAGACATGCATGCCGTGCCCCGGGGCATGTATGATGGACCTGTGTTTGACCTGACCACCACCCCCAAGGGGGGCACCCCTGCGGGGTCAACCAGGGGGTCCCCCACGCGGCAGACACCCCCCGTCAGGAACCTCCATCAGTCCGGATTCAGCCTGTCAGGTGAACACACGCGGCGGCTGGGCTGGGAGAGCGCAGGGCCACTGGCCATGCTGCCTCAGCCCCTGGTCTGGGGCAGGGGGTAGCTGGGAGGTGGCCTGGGGCAAGCTGAGCGCAAGAATGGAGCGTGGCAGGGTGAGACCCCGTGTGTCCCTTAAAGGATATGGCTGGAGCTGCCCCCCCACTCTGCTGCACCTTGCAGTAGAAGCAAGGTAGACTGTGGCCGTGGAGGTGCCAGCACAGCATCAGACCCTGCTCTTGCTTCGTGGGTCAGTTCACGGAGGAGCGTCTACAGAGACGTTCAAGCCACTGCTGCTCTCGGGGTTGTTACTGGAGTTGGAGGGGGAGCAGGTTGCTGTAGACAGCCTCGAGAGGCCCTTCCGCAAGACCCCAGGCTGCCTGACTGCTCAGTCCTGTGAAGAAAATGCTCTTAACTTTGCTTTCCCCCTTCCCTTTGTGCTTTCTTGTCCTCTCCCAGGTACCCAGATTGATGAAGGTGTTCGCTCCGCGAGCAAGCGCATTGTTGCGCCCCCGGGAGGCCGCTCCAACATAACCTCCCTGAGTTAAATGTCCCTGCCGAGAAGGAAACAAAGTCCCTGTTCAAGCGAAGGAAGAAAAATGGTACATTGGTGTTTAAGAAGGAAAAGCAAATAAACCTGTTCTGAAGAATCAATAAGCCTCAAGCCTTATGTTTCACAAATGCTACTTGCTACCTAGCTTTAAAGATATTGCTTCATTTTGTTTTATGCATAGCCTTAAAATTCTGTTGTTGTTGTGGGTTCGGTCGGGTTGTGTTTTAACTCTTCCTTTCTGTATGCATGCCGCTCAGACAGGTCGCTCGGTTCAGTGTGTTATTCGTGTCGAACGCGTGTGGGATGCCGCGGTGTGGGACGGCGAAACGCCCGGGCGGATGAAGTGGCGGGGGCCGGCCGGGGGTGCGGTGTGGGACGGGGAGGGCAGGTTCACGGCAGCTGGTAGGGGCAGGTGGGTCTGTGTCGTGTTCGTGTCCTTTGTCTCTGCCCAACGCTCATCGGCATTTGACCATGAGGCCCATGGGGGAGCCCGAATCATCTCTGTAACAGCTGTCACAGCACCTCGTGTAAGGAGTTTTACTACTTTGTACACTTTATTAAAAAAAAAAAAAGTTGTTCCTTCAAATAACTCATGTTTCTGGTTGGCTTTTTTCTTCGCCAGGCTGCTGCCGCTGGGCAGGGGTGCCGCGAAGCTGTGCCCCGCGGGCGTGCTGGGCAGCGGGGCTCCAGCCGGGGCTTTG
Organism: Ibidorhyncha struthersii; assembly: GCA_013398815.1. NCBI lineage: Eukaryota > Metazoa > Chordata > Aves > Charadriiformes > Charadriidae > Ibidorhyncha > Ibidorhyncha struthersii. The sequence continues at coordinate 97,849 of VZSZ01008490.1, forward strand.
GGCGGTGTTTGAGCTGGAGGAGCTACGGGGCAGGGACGGGCTGTCAGATGGAAACTGCGCAGTGCTCGCTGCTGTAGGTGTCAGGGTATGGGTGTAGCTTCCCTCACAAAAGCAAAGGTGTCGGCAGAACAGCGGGTTGCAGGCGGAAGTGTGTTCCGTTTGTCAGTCCGGTCCCTGTCTGCAGCCTGAGCTGCCCATCGCGGGCTGTTAATGCCCGGCGGGAGCTGCGCCTGTTACCTGTGTGCCCTGACAGGGACTGGCTCCCCATGGCACTGCCTGGGCTTGGTGTTCAGGTCTTCCCAGCTGGGGCTGGCTTGGAGGCTGTTTTCTGTGGGCACCTGTGAGTTAAAGGCTCCCTGTCTATCGAGCAGTGTTTATCAAACCGAGGGTCACTGCCTTCTAAAGCTTGCAAAGCATGCAAAAAAACCAAAATCTTGATTGGTTTTTAAGTATTACAAAAATTAAGTGTCAGTTTAGGCTGTGCTAAATAAATACACTTTTTTTTTCTTCCTTAAGTATTTGACCTTGAAATATTTATTTTTACATGCCTGCAACTCAGACAGGACAAGTTGTCCATGCAGCAGTCGTTAAGGGGCTGTGCCAGAACAGTCCTGCCAGGGGTGGGGAAGGCTGTTCATACTTACAAGCTTTGTGAAGTTCTGCTATCAAGTAATCAAAAGATTTTTCCCTGTTGCCTTGTAGTGATTAAGCTGAGACTGTGCCTCTGTTTACAGAGGAAGAGAGGAAAAGGGAGATGGTTGTGGAAGCCTTCAGGAACTTTTAAAGATGTGATGTTCTTACCATTCAAGTACTTGAGTTCTGGGGGTTTTTTGGTCAGCCAGTACAATGGTATTTATGCAGCAATAGATTTTTCCCCAGCCAGGAGCAGGGCTAGTTTCCTCGCCTGGGGCTCCAGATGAACACACTTCTGGTGTATGAACCGCTCCAACACCCACACCAGAGGGAGAGGGAGGCAAGCGTAGCTCTGTGCTGTGCAGGGACAGGGACCTCTCGATGGTGCCTAGCTCAGACCTGGGGTGGGACTGGGCAGAAGACAGAGGATCCATGGAAAGCGCTGCCAAGGCTCTGACTGGCCTCCCTGGGAGTGACAAGTCTGAGGGCAGAGAGACACAGAGACCCCTACCCCGCTCAGCAGTGTTACTGCTAGAAAACAGGGACTGCTGGGGAAGGGGAGAGCAAGAACACGGTGATTCTAATTTGGATGAGCTGTGACTTAGCAGGAGAAGGTGGCTTTCCCATTGCCATGACCTTCTCTGAGGACTTCAATTAACCACTTACTGGTGAATTAATTCTGCTCTAGCTTTGCAGCTCCCTGGACGGAAAAGGGTGAAGCTTTCCCGGTGGGTTGTTTCCATGCTGGCAGAGTACAGCGCTGCTGCTGCCCCCGCTCCCCAGCGCTGCACACACTGTGCTGCAACTACGCCAGCAGCCTGACCTGAGCAAACAAAACCAGGCTACCAGGCACAGCGTGTGGAAGAAGGTGGTGCTGCGGCAGTGCATCAATCCCTGCGCCTGCAGCGTGTGTCCCAGCTGCGCAGAGCAAACCAGGACACACTGCACAGCCCTCAGCCCCTGCAGCCTTTGCCCAGAACTGGCTTCCCCTTACCCTGGCACCTCCGTGTGATGGCAGGAGAGAAACTGCCATAGTCATCTACAAGTGGGGGGCTGCTTTATCTTTATTGTCCAGAGGGGAAGGCACATACTGCCACAGCACCACGTCAGGAGAGGATGCGCAGTGCAAGTCCAAACCGGCTCCCTTTGCATCCGAGGAGGTGCTCGCAGTGCAGTGCCAGCATCCTCCCTATGCCCTACCTGTTAACAAAGATAGCGGGACCTACAACTCACATCTCTATTAGAAATCACTCCAAAATAAAAGCCGGATGGATGAGAGCGGTGCAGAAGCTGTCCTGTGGGGCCGGAGCCGGCAGGGTGGAGGGTCAGAGACAAACACCAGAGCTCTCCTAGCACAGAGGGAGCGGAGCGGGTGCCCCCCCAGCATCACCGACTACAAAGCAGACTGCCCAGAGAATCCGGCCCCCAGGAGTGGTGGGAGAGGGCCCGGATGGGACCCTGTACAGACCCATCGTGACCACGTGGGACTGCCCTGCTCGACCTTTCTGCAGCAGACATGGCGGCAGAGATGTGCTCTGCTGCATCCCCCACGAGACACGGCCAGCGCCGGCAGGAGACCCGGCATCTATCGTAATGTGCAGGAAGGCTCATAAAAGCCACTTGTACAGTGAGGGTACACGCTAGGGAGCAGCTACACCCCCCCCCCCCCCNAGAAAGTGGAAGCCACCTACCTAAAGCTTATTTTTAGGCACAACCTATGATGGAGCTGCTCAGTGCTGGGATGCCCGGTACATGACACGCAGAGGTGGACGGGCAGGATGCTCTGCTCAGTTGCTGGGACGGGTGATCCCCTGCCCTGCATTCAGGCAGGCCTGGGAGCACGGAGATGCTCCTCTCCCAGCAGCCACAGGGATGGCCGATGGCCCGTGCACATGCATAAACCACGGTTCCCAAAGCAAACCCACCAGCCATCAGCAGATCAAGGAGAGGGGTTATTCCTTTGTCAGTCTATCTGAAGCAGCTATGAAGACCACTGGGAAGTCTACTGCACACAACCTGATTTTTTTTTTTGTCTCAGTAACAGACTGAATCTACAGCTCCATGGCAGAGGGTGTCTGAAAGTCTCCAGCAGAGGAAAAGCAGATTTAAACTGAGTCCAGTAAAGTCCTAGTTGGCTCTAGGCAGGAGGAACACCCATTCTGCCTTGCTATGCAAGTAACCTCAGAAGTACCAGTGACTTTTGTGCATCTGGGAAGGAGCCTTTCATTTGCTGTTGGTTTTATTCAGACTTTTTTTGAGTTGATCAGATTTAGCCAGAGAGAAAGACAGGAAGGCACAGGGGATACAGAGAACACCTTTGGGCAAATGGTTCATCATGCATTCATCATATTGCTGAGAATAGGAAAAATGTCAAACAAGGAGGTGAAACATCGGGTCTGCCAAAGCGTTTAAATAACAACATCATTCCCAGCATTACCGTAACAGAGATGCTTTGGCCAATCTCAGTCTTGACAAAGACCGTGCCAGGAGTACGGCTGTTGCTGCAAACAGAAGCTGCTTAAATGGTAGAGCAATTAAAAATACACATTTGAATTTACCTCTGATGTTGGAAGCCAAACTCCATCAGATTCAGTGAGTTGCAGCAGTTTAATGTGATGGTGAATGGGTTTTTCAGGCTGACCTGGAAAAGCATCTGGGTGCTGGTTACTTGCCAGTGCCTGGTTGTTACCTCTTCGTTTCCATGTCTGTCTGCACGCTCTGAGCGCCCACCGGGTACAGGAGCCAGCACGGAGAGTGGGGGACCGGACGGGAAGCCTTTGCTGCCTCCTCCCAGCTGAGGAAGGAGACCATTGCCACTTCCAGCCCTCCGTGCCCACACTCACGGGACAGTCGCAGGAGGCCACCTTTGTAAGCAAAGGCCACCTTTGTCACTGTGCACTGGTAGAGACACTGCATCTGAGAGCAGCCTCTTCCAGACGGAGCCATTAACTGCACGCTCCTGTGGGAGGCCCGACCTCCACAGAGCCTGGACCCACAGCGCTGTCGCAGACCCACCACCAGCAATGATAGTAGCAATGACACCTCTACAGACGCTGCACGCTCAACCCTTCGGTTACGCTGCTGGCAGGCAGCACCACGGGCTGCGATGGGGGCTAGCCAAGCCGAAAGGGTGAACACCAAGTGGCTCATCCATTTTCACACGGTCACATTCCTGCCGGCAAGAAAGGCAAAATAATAGGATCCGAGTCTAATGGACTGTGGCAAATTGCGGAGGCAGGACCCATAGCCTCTCCCCCCATGCCCAGGCTGTGGGGTGGAAGCAGAGGGAGCGGGTGCCCTGGCCCTGGGCTGTCAGCAGCGTCCCGGAGGCAGGGGACAAGTCCAACGGCCCAGTGACCTGACGGTGGGTGGGTGGGCACTGGCCCCACAAGGAAAGGTCCAGCAGGGGCTGTGGCTGCTCTCAGAGGTTGTTGTTCTGGCTGTCCTCCTTGTACGCACCTCTGCTTTTTGCCAGTGTTACGGTCTCCTGGGTGTCGTTGTGGTGGTGTCTCACCCTTCGGGAGAGAAAGGGACAGTCGAGCTGTGAGGGACAGCCCAGGCAGCGCCGAGGTCCACACAGCCACCCGGGAGCATCCCGATCCCTGGCATGAGCTGCCTCTTGCCCCACAGGGGCTGCACCGAGCCCCACAGCCCCGAGTCCCCGCAAGGGCTGCCCCGAGTCCCCACACCCTGAGCCCTCACAGGGGCTGCACCGAGGCCCCACACCCCGAGCCCCCGCAGTAACAGTCTGCCTGCGCAAACAGGGCAATGACGGCAGTTCGTGGCTGTGGGCCCACCCCTCCACCTCCAGAACAGAAACGCCACGTCGGTCCCTGGCAGACGACAGGTCGGCCAGCATTCGCCATACCTGCTCTCCTCAACTGCCTTCTCAGTGAGCCCCTAACCCCCCACCTGCAGCATTTGCCAAGGTGGCCCAAACCCCACGTCTGTCAAAGCCAGAGTCTCCGATGCTGCCTCTGTACCAGGACTTACTTTTCTCTGTTGAAAACAATGAAGTCCCTCTGGAGCATCTCTAGGTGCTTTTGAAGGTGGCAGGCCTTTCACAGTCAAACAGAAAATAAAGAGAACATAGAATCACAGAATGAGAGAATAGTTTGGGTTGGAAGGGCCCTTTAAAGGTCATCTAGTCCAACCTTCCCAGCTGACACAGGAAGACATAACAAGGACAATTTCAAGGCGATACAGAGATATTTTTAGGTATAGAGCATCTTTAGCACTGCAGTGGGGAGAAGGGCATTAAGACTCTCCTCACACAAAACCCATGTGTATATATGCTGCCTTCCACCAAGGAAGATGTGGAAGAGTCTTGGGAATAAAGTTGGTCGCAAGGGAAAAACACGCTTGCTCTCACCTGGGAGGAATTGCTTTTGCTGGTGTCTTTCTCCTTCTTGGCCAAGCGCTTTTTCTTCTTGTGCAGAGGTTTGGATTCTAGGATCATTTCTTCCAGTTCAAAGGCTGGGTCACAGTTCAGTCTGCCTTTCTGGAGGGGAGAGAGAGGTGGCCTTGAGTGATCGGAGCCTGTCTTGAAGAGTATCTCATAAACTGGGCCGCATCTGGGAGCTGAATTTTGTAAAAAATAATTACAACTGCGTACACAGCCAGCACACCTGCTGCACTTCTCACGTATTTGATCACTTCCCTCAGCCAGGGGACATGTTAAGGTGTGACAGTCGCTCTGTTTGTGCTCACTGCTTCTACTCAGCCCTCTGGCTGCTTGGACGTGACAGTGAGGACGGTGTGACAGTGTGCCTACTTTTGTTTGGCTGAAAAACAGTCAGAGTAACACTGCGCACAACAGTCCTTGGATTATTTTCCGTAAGGGTTATGTTACTTCTGTGCTGCTTTAATCCAATTAAAACAGGATCAGAAACACTAATCTACTGTATTTGTTATTTTACTATGAACAATGGTCTTCTTAGGGAGAGTCATTACAGGAAGAAAAAATTATCATAAAAGGTGGGTGATCTTCAGGCTGCTAATGAGCCAATGTCTGTCCATTGGCTTTTGCATTTGAGGAGCTGGTCCTAAACTGGGTGGCTAAGAAACGTGGTGCAACACAGGACGGCTCACGGGCACTGTCAGCATGTGTTCCATCTATCGTGCCACGGACAGTCCGGAGCGGGTAAGACCAGTTCTGCATCTAGAAATTCTGGGAATACTGTAAACAGAGCAGATCAATTTTAGGGCACCCATACTTTGCAGTCATCCCCCATTACTCTTTATTACACCCACAGGAAAGTGAAATTTTTCCCCTCGCCTCTCTGTTCCCCTGTCCCTGACGACATCTGATGTTCTTGTGGAAATCTGTAAGAACTTCCCGTGATCTGGTGCCTGGGGTGGGGGGAGGCTGCAGCGTGCAACGCTCGGGCACATCAAGAACCTTTTAAAATCAAATTGCCTTACCATGGGAATGAATTCCGGCATTATCCTTTTCTGGAGAACAGCATCCCAGTTCACATCTGACAGATACGGAAAGTCCTGGATATCTTTCAGCTGAGAAAAACGCTTCTCGGGGTTCGGCTCAAGCAACTGCAGTGAGAGTTAAATGGACGAGGTGCGAAAGTGAGACCCAGCAATGTGCAATCAGAGCTGAGGTCCATAGAGATGTGTTGGTGGCAGAGTTACAGCAGGTAACGGCTGTGGCAGGGACCCGAATGCCAGACTTCTGAGTGCGTGTCTGTCAGCAGCTGCTTTTCGAAAAGGAGCCAGTTTTGCCTGTGACGGGTGGGACAGTCAGAGGAGATGGGAACGCCAAGGGCTGCGGTGATGGCACGCAGCTACAGAGCCCCCGGGGCCGGTGCTCCAGGGCAGCGTTCCCTGTCCTCGGTACCGGGGTCCAGTGCAAAGGCGAGGCAGGCCTCCAGTTTGGGCTGGACCACAGGGTTGGCTGTGCCTCACCCTGCGATGAGGAGCAGCCGCTGGGGACACCATGGCCTCTGTCACGGCTGGGGCTTCGGGAGGTGTCCCGGGGACGCCCCACGCCATCACATCCCCATCCCCATCCCTGCAGGTCAGACGTGGCACTGACCGGGGCTGGGGACACGCAGCGCCAGTGACACTGCATCAACATCAGCACCTTGAGCCAGTGCCTCTTCTGTTGCTCCAGCTCAGATTCACTTCACCAGCGCATGCGAGGCGCTCACAATCTTTAAATCTATTTATTCTCATTTTTATGAACAACTCTCGTCCCCATGTTAGGAGCAGGCGATGAGGCAGCACACAGATGTTAAACAATTTGTCAAAGGTTAAAAATAAGTGTTTGTTTCAGAATGGGGAGTTAATGCCTTTGTGTTACCAATTTAATACCGTATCAGTAAAACATCCCCTGTTTTCTCACTCTAGTAATGGAATATTCATAACTACAATTCCAGTGTGAAATGATGGATTCACACTGCTTATTTTCAGTGTTTTTTAACATTGCTGTAGGAATTACTTGTGTGGAAGGAAATCACTGAGGTTTGTCTCTGAAGTTCAAGGATTCAGCACTGCATAAACTCCTGATTGTATTCACTCTGAAAACCCAGCAGGAAAACAGGCGATGCAAACCCTGCCGGAAGGGGCAGACACGGTGAGCCCCGGTCCGGCACTGGCATGCAGCAAGTGTGGGCAGCGAGGGCTGCGCAGGGTGAGCGGTACAGAGACGCCCTGCGCAGTCCCCTTCCCTCTGCCCGGCTCCGTGTGCCCGTCCTAACGCCAGTGACCCGGCTCTGCCACAAACGACCATTTGCCTTGAACATTAATAAATACAGAAAGTCACAGGAGATGTTTGAGCCAGAGCAGAACCACAGTTGGCCTCATCTATAATAGATATGGCTGTTAAACCAGATGCAAAGGGGCATTTGGAAATTTAAATAGTTGTGACATTGCATTATTTATTCACAAGGCAGCCTATATGGCTTGCGGCACATTGTGGTCCAGGGAAAGACTTCCAACATAACAACACAGAGGACATCTGCAGTAAATATCCCTATATTACTGTTAGGCTTAATGGAATATTAACTCCATTTAATTTTAAGCAAATGGAAATAGTCTTTAATTTTCTTCTTGGAAAATATGCCATGATTCTGTCTCAGCAAAGAATTGACGTCTCATTTTCATTAAAAAGTTTGAGAGTACTTCAGTAGAGAGGACAAAATACTTCTACATACTATTTGGAACAAAAAAAACAGATGAAAGCTACATTAGGTAGTACTTTACTGCCTACACTTGCTTGAAAATTAGAAAACTATTTACATACTTTCCAAAATTTGCAGCTAGTGCTGTTAGGCAGGGTTCAGTATTTCAGCTTTGCTGCCGCTGTATGCAAACAGTCTCTGACACTGTCAAGCAATGGTTTTGTTTATTGAAGATATGGCTTTACTTCAAACATGATTTCAGCTTCAAAATGATTCCAGTAATGATTTTGAAGGAATTTTGATAACAGCTGTATTAAAAAATAATTATGGTGGTGCATAAACCTCACGGCATCAAAGGACTTCAATGTATCAGCACTTCTTGCAAATCTTTTTGTTATTGGGAAAAATGTTTCTTAAAAATTAAAAAGAAAATTATGCATTTTTTTGACACATACATTAATATCTACTTCTAAATTACGTCATTGCAGAGAGACAAAGTCACAGGAGAAACTCTGGAAGCAAAGACTGCATGTGTCCTTGGAAGAGCCGCATTAGCAGCCGCCGCGCTTGCCAACACAAGCTGCATCCCCCTCACTCCAGGCCACGGTACTGCTGGTCACCACATCCCTGTGGCTACAACGTCAGAAGCAGGATATTTATCATACAGTGCCATCTGAAGGTCACTAACCCTGGGTGTGGACACAATTTGCAACGAATCCCCACAATTTACTGCAAAGGCCACAGAGCACGACGGAAGGACTCGTCTGCTTTCAGCAGGCGCCGGATAAAAGACATCGAGCCCCTGTGCCATCCGCTTCCGCGCTACCCTCACCTTTTTGATCAGCGACACCATCTCTGTAGACCAAGCAGCAGGGTACATCACTGTAGCTGTCTTGAACACATGAGCGATTTCATTTGTGGAAGTGTTGGCGCGAATATGATACGGCCTCTGTGAAAAATGGCACAAGGAAAGGATTTTAATTTATATCTATTTTTTCAGACCCCTTGGGAAATCTTTTTAGAGCAAAGAAGCTCCAAAGAAAGTGCACTCCCCAGGCTGAAAGCCTGTCCCTGTGTGATCATAGTTCAGTTGATATAAACAAAATAATATCAGCAAGAACAATGGTAATAACCAGATATTTAAACAGCGTGACAGACAGGAGGCAAACCCCAAAAGTTAGTCATTAGCCAGCTTGTGTTTGCTTGGCCTTTCCAATAGTTGCATCTTAAAGGGCGACCAAAAAAGATTTTATACAAATAGTGCTGTGGTTAGAGCAGTCCCAATGTTCGCTGTAAAACATGCTGCTGTCTTTGGGTCTCTGTGCATGTTGGAGACGACACAAGTAAGGAGCAGAATTTCTCCCACCTATCAAATCAGCTGAAAAAATGATGTTCCGGGAAGGGTTACAGGTCCCGTGCCCAACGTCCCACCACAGGAGCAGTGCCTGCTGAGCACTGGGGAGCTCAGTCTGGGACGATGGGCCATGTGCAGCTGGTGTTACCGGCCAGGTGAAGTCACCTCCACGTTTAACTCACAGCTACAACAACACTACTGCCTTACTTTCAAAGAGAATTTACAATGGCAGAGTGTTTCCATTTTGAAAGATTTTTGATTCCCAGATTTTTATGGTACCTAGAAATGGTCAAATCCAATCAGGTGCATTGTGCTTAATATGTGCTGACACTAGATGGACCTCAAGGTCTCCCTTCACTTCCCCCCATGTGGTGACCACCACTGGTGCCACCATCTTACCACGGCTGTGCCGTCGGGTTTGAACACCGAACAGCATTTCTACTCCCATCTTTGGAACGAGTGCCATCATGCCAAAAGTCAGTGTGATGCCTAGTCCTGCAACTCATTTAACATTACAAATGAAAACCTCAAATACCATATTAATATGCTTACAGGGGGCACATGGCTTCAGTTACCCAACAGGTCGACAGCCATGTCCCCTTAATGTGTGTTAACTTGACTGCTCGCAACTTGAAACACTCAAATTCATCTGAAAATCTGTTCTTTAAAATATACCCAGCAAAACATTCTTTTTGGGCATCCTGCAAAGACTGATGATAGAGTTTCTTAAAAACACATTTTGCATACTCGTACTGAAAGAAGAAGTTTCCTAGCCTCACAAGATTTTAAACAACCTTTTGCTTAGATGAATGTAATTTAAATAATTTTGTCCCACTTTTTTACACAACACTTCAAAAACACTAACCTGACCATCTGTCTACAAGGCCCCCAGCCTTACCTGCGTTCACAGCAGAACACTGATGTGACAGGCAGGGATTGTGCTTTATTAATAATTTACACATTGCAATTTGCTTTTGCTCAAACTGCTCAGTCTTATCACAACAGCAATGGGATCTTTTTCAAGTTTTCTTTTTTTCCTTGCAGGACGGGCGCTCAAAGTAATCTATACCGCAGCCCAAACTTCAGGAGCCATCACTCATTAATCACCGGGTCTGCCCTGCCCAGCTCACGCCAACCCAGAGGCCCTCCGGTGCAGCAGGGAACTGCCGCAACGTGCTGTTCTGTATTGCGACGGTTTCTCTTTGAGCTCTTAGCTGTGATAATGAGAACCCTACTGAAGATGAGGTTTCTGCTTCCTACACTGGAATAACCCTTAAGGCCTTGAATTTGGCTCGGCCCTTTCATCCCTGTTATAGAGCATTAACCTTTCCAACAGTGTTCAGGGAAAGAGACGGATGGATAGGGACAGGAGTCGCGTGCACCATACCCGGGTCCTGAGCAGCTCGTAGGCAGTGATTCCCAATGACCACCAGTCCACAGCAAAGGAATAGGCGGTGGGTTTTGTGGAGTTAAACATTTCAGGTGCTGTGAAATACAGAAAGAAAGAAAATTTGCCTTACTGCAATCTCAAGTGGAAATGAGCAACACAACCGCTCGACCCACACCACAGAGAGCATCCCTGTTATTCTGCCTGGGACACAAATTACCATATTACCCATTACCACACCTTTGATAATTTCTGCTTTTTCCTTCAAAACAGTAGCACACAGCTGGTAGGTTGGTCCTTTACCAAAGCACCGCTGAGGTGGACATGAATCAGCACGCATGGGTCTCCCTGCAGGAATTCATCTTTTGGTCTCTGCCCGGTTCCTCGCCTCACGATGCAGAACCACCCCACACTGAGGAGCCTCAGCGCAGAGGGATGCCGTGCGGACCACCCCGCTCTCCCACCCCGCAGCGCACAGTGTGCGGCGCGGCAGGACCAGCCGACCTCGCGTCCTGCTTGGCGCCGAGCACTGTCTCGGTGTGAGCCAGACCTGACACAGTTCCCAGCACGGCAGCTTAGCCCAGATACCTGCCTGCCCTAGGAGCAGATACTCCTGGAAACCTCAACCCTGCTGATTGATTACCTGCGCAATTAGCACAGCATAAAACATTTCCTACTGCGTTAAAACCCAAAGAGGCAGTTCAGCTCCTCTGTGCCTTACTCTCCCCGCTGGTGAAATGGGACTGCCAATAATTTCTACTTCAGTGCAATGTAACAGAACTTAATTGATTAATGAGTGTAAATGATGGGATGGCCTTGAGCAACAGGTGTGCTCTCACCTTTGTAAATTGAATGCCTGATGTTCAATAAACACAACCCAGTTCATTTGGATTATAAGATGTTTTATATAATCACTAACAGCTTCACCAGACCCTACTAATTTCCTCCATCGTGCAAAGCACCACAGCCCCAGCCGTTCCGGCACAGACCCCTCCCCGTGCTGCCGTGCTCCCACTCCTGTGGCACCCGCCCCCTGCCATGGTCCCCTCCACGTGGGTCTCAGTGCTGCTCTGCCTGCAAAGCCCAAAAAGAATAAACTCCTTTTGCTGACATGGGAATTGCCTGTTATCCCACAGCAAACGTGCTTCAGAACAAGGACTAACCCTAATTCACTGAATCTAGGCATAAAAGTGGCCTGAGTATCTCCTCACCCCTCTGAAAGCCTCTCTGCCCTCAACTCGTGCTCAGCACATCCTCATGTTGGAAAGCTGCTCCCGTCCCACTCAAATCCCTTTGTTCGTATTTAAAGTACTTCAATCTGGTGGAGCCTAAATACGGCCTCACGCAGTGACTGGAAGCAGCTCTTCAGAAACATTAATATGCAGTGTAAGCGCAGACATAGTGCCAACTGTACCCTTGGCAGGGAAAAGCAGATTTTAACTGAAGGAAGCCTGAGAGCCACAGCTTTTTAGGAGGAGGTTACTGAGCTAATAGGAAGTGAGTGGAGGCACAGACTCAAATGCTCTTTCTTAGCCAATAGATTTCCCTTTTGAGATTAAGGAAAAAAATAGTGTAGGATTTTTGCGGGAGCTGGGAGGCAAGAATTTCACTAAAAAAAAGAAGAGGGAGCATTGCTTTCTTTTTGTGCATGTTTTCCTTTTTAAAAGGATTGCACTGGTGGTGCAAAGGTGAAAGGTCAATTTGGTCATCCTGATAAAAAGGAGATTTCTGGGGATCACCCTAAGGGATTCGGCTATGGAACAGCTGTAGGGAGGCTGCATTATTTAGAAGAAGAAGGAAGGGGGGGACATTTGGAGTGATGGCGTTTGTCTTCCCAAGTCACCGTGAGGCGGGATGGAGCCTGGCTGTCCTGGGGACGGCTGAGCACCCGCCTGCCATGGGGAGCGGGGAATGAATTCCGTGTTCTGCTTCGCTTGTGTGCGCGGCTTTTGCTTTACCTATTAAACTGTCTTTATTGCAAGCCATGAGTTTTCTCACTTTTACTCTTCTGATTCTCTCCCCCATCCCACCAGGGGGGAGTGAGCGAGTGGCTGCATGGTCCCATTTGCTGGCTGGGGTTAAACAACGACATCCCCTTATAAAGGGGAAAAGAAAAAGAAGAAATTTGTTTTGAATAGTAGGGAAATGAGGTCTGCATAGGGAGCACTCCCAGTGTGTCTTCCTGCCATGCGTGTGTTGATCTGCTCATGTAAACTGTTTCTCCAGCTGACCCGAGGCTGCCATGCAGTGATCCGCCTGCTCCAGAGCCACTTTGCCCTGGGAGAACATCCCCCCCCATGCACTCCCACCACTGCCTGACAAGTCTTCTTGCCTGGGACTCGTCCCATGCCATTGCCTGGAGACAGACTTCCTAAAACCTGCATTTTTTGTGAATTGAAGAAGGGGAAGGGGATGTTATGTAACCCCAGCAACCAGCACAGCTACTCAGCTCCGCGGACACCTGGAGGGTGGTACCCCACTTCCACAGCGCCAGCACCCTGCTCTGTGCGCTGCGGGCAGGTCAGCGTGCCAACGTGCTGAGCACCGGGGAATCCACTCAACAGTAGGGCCCAGCTGTGGCTTTCCCTTCTATGCAGCTCTATTTCCAGGGCTGCACGTGGATGGTTTTCACTTGTTGGCAGAAATAGCCACATCTGCTGATAGTGGCAACATAGGTACAATAAGAGGGTTTTTCAGAAAGACTGAAAAAATAGGCTCGGCATTTATCTTCCACTTCTGCACCAGCTGTGCCTCCCTTTGCTAAGGGCAATGCACACCCGTCACCGCTGTGCTCTGCAGACCCGTTACAACTGCCCTCCCGTCCCACTGCCCGAGGACGGGATGCTGTCCTCAGCCTCGCTCGCCTCCTCCTGATGCAGACCTGGCATCAGCACAGCACTGCTCTCGACCGTGTCAGCCCGACACCAGCGTACGGGCTCTTCCCTGCCATGCCAAGCAGATGCTGCAGCCCAGGACAATACGTCCACTCACCTGCCCTAAACACAGAGTAAAGCTAGTTTTTAAAGCGGCCGGTTTATATAAAAATTCAAATTATTGCTAGTGATGCAGCAGTGTCAGACTTGCGCTAATGTACTGAGAGCCCAAATACAACCCTTTGTGCTTCATTTTCCTTCTCAAGGGTAACAAGACACTTCATCACTGCTACATGGCTCGATGGCTGCTTGTGAAATGCTCTGAGATCTCAGGAGTGCAACTATCTTGTTTTATAATCAAAAACACGCGGTACAGTGTGGCATAATGGCACTAAAATCTGTGTTTGCAGTATGCTTGCTTAGGTCTGTTGTGTGAAATCACATTTTCCAGCTGTGTCAGGGTGTTACTGGGGAGGGACTCCTGCACACTCCCCTGCAGCACCTCTCGAGCGTGTTCCTCACGTCAAACAATCGCATGCGGTTTGTTACACACCGCGAAGAAAAGCGTCCAAACTCTCATCAAAAAAAGACTTCATCTGAATCCCCGCATGGCTGTTAAAGCAAGCGCATAAAATGCCAATTCAAGAACACATAATCGCCATCGGTCCTTACCCATATATGGCTTTGTGCCAGCAATGGTGGTGACTTGTATTTCTTTAGTCAGCATCGTGGCAATATTGAAATCGGTGATGTGCACGTGTCCTGAAAGACAGAGGTTAATGTGTAACTTGATTTGCTGTAATTTCACATGAGAAACAGCTTTGAATCAGAAACTTAAATACTCTATGGAAAGGAGCTTCCAGGAAAAAAAATTCTGGTGGGAAAACTGATAGCAAATATTTCAGCTCGTGGGCTGCTTACAGATGTATCTTGTTACATCAAATATCCCCTTGTTTACCCTTTGGGGAGCAAAAAATGGAGTTCTCCAAGAAGTCATTTAATGATGATTGTTTTGAGTCTTTATAAATTTTGGGGGAAAGAGAACTGAATTTTTTTCGCAGAAAAAAATCCACTATGTTTTTGGAAAAAAATAAAATCCTTGATATTTTTTGCTTTCTAGCTACTTGCCCTTTGGTGTTCCCAGGTACTAAGCACTCTCTCCACTTTCCTCTTTAGAGGATGTTTCTAGAATGGAACAAAATAGCTCTGGCAGCAAGCAAAAAAGCCTTGCGCAAGAAATTGAAACATCATGAAAACACCCTTGCGGGGCAGGAATGGTTTCTGCTATCACCGCTACCACGTGCACAACCGCTACCTGCAAACTGAAAAGGGAATAAGAGAGGTGGATATGATTTGCAGGGATGACAAAGGAAATGCTTCCACCTAGCTCCCGCCGGCTCTTTCACTTGCGCTTTCTTTTTCTTTTGTTTGCAGACACTTAATTTATTATTCCTTACTCACTAAACCCCTACCAGCGAGCAGCAGAGCAATCATGTGCAGCAGTACAGGTGATCAATTCAAAGGAATTTCTTTGAAACTTGTGGGTTAGTTCAGCCTCATTCGCCTGATTCAATGCACAGTCTTTTCTCCTTCCTGACCTCACGCCCCTCCTCCTCAGGCACTGAACCTGCCCAGCCCGGATAGAGCTGCGCTCATTATCAGAAGCATCAGATGTTTTGTACATTGTGTTTTGCAGACTCATCACTGTCCTCTGCAATAACAGAGGGTGGCTGAGTTGCTGTTGTTTCCTCTAACCACAGAGATCAAACCAAAGCGGCCTTTTACTGATGGAGACGCTATGACAATACTTCCCTCAGCCATCAGCTCCAACAGCTAGAAACTCCCTGCTGCTGTAGTTCACCAGTGAAAGCAGAATAAGATCACCTTTATATGTCTACAAGTTGATGCTTTGGTAATGAACTCCTGTTGTCTTGTCTGGATGCTACGAAGCATTTAAGTAAATCTTCACAATTGCGCCCATATATATCTGTTATATGAGAACAGTGATACAAGTTTGACTGCTGTACATATCGGATCTAGCTGGGAAAATGTGGGGAACAAAAGTAGAATTTGTGATTTCACCTAAAACCAGTGTATCACACCCACATTCCTGCCTGTGCCTCCTCCACGACACGTGCAATGTGTAAAGCACAGGAGCTTCTTGCCCATGCTCCGTATCAGCTGTGGCCAGTGTGTGAAACGCACCCTGGAACACACGCACCCGAACCATGTGTCCTGCAGCGCGGGGGCGGCTGGACGTGCGTGTCTGGCTCCTCCAGAGACAAGCTAGGAGCGGACCAGATGTGCACCAGAACTGGGGGAGGCAGCCTGCCACGCGTTGTGCAAACCCAGGCACGTTCAGTGCTTGGGCTGTGCTTTCCCAGGGACAAGGACCCTCTTTGTCAGGCACCGGCTCCTGCCTCCCACCGAGCCCTGGCCGTACCCCTCCCGCCGGTACGGCTCGGCACACAGACTGCGCAGACACGACCCTTATCCACAAGGCCCTGCGATCACGCCACAACCACTCAACTTCCACCTCCATGTCCACATCTGGCGAGGAAGTATACACCTCTCAGCCCCTCCCTGTGAAGTTATCATCCATCTTTTCCTCAATTTCAAATTCTACCATCAGCCTGCCTCAGGCAGGGAAAGGGCAGGCACAGCGCAGCAGGACCTGCTAACAGCCCGTCCAGGTGGGACCCGTCCCTGCACTCGGGGGTCTATGGGAGTCCCACCCAGACAGATTTCCTTATCAAATCTGTGCTGCTTGTCAAGCTTGAGTTTGAAGGAAGAAAACCTGCGGTCCCTGCGGTGAGCCATGGGCACTGCTGGGAGCGCGAGCAAGGTGTCAGAGCTCACCCCTCACCCGGTACCTGACCGACCTGTCAGGAGCACGTGGCTCTCCTTGCTGCTCACACTGCTTCACACATCAGCCATTCCCTCTCTTCTTCAGCCTGCCCACTAACGAACGGGCATCAAATCACTGGGGAGTACTTGAGAGAAAAGAAGGACACACAACTGCCTTGTCTGGGTACGTCCTCTACGTCCTTGCACTGTTTTTTCTTTCATCTCCAGCTCTCACTCCGCTTTGTGGGGAGCTGCTTTCATAAATATGAATCATAAAGACTTACTAAGAAATTGATATTCCAAGCACAAACGTGCCTTCCTCTGGATGCATCTTTTAAACTATGCACTTCAAATAAATCATGAGTTTTATAAACTAGCCCACTTGGGAAATTACCAACTCAAGCCAACGAGGCTGAGGAAGACGGCTCCGGCTGGCACGACAAGGCTGCGCTGCAGAACGGGGTGGTCCAGGTGACCAGGGATGGCAGCTACTGGTAACCAAGAGGGAAGCGCTGGGTGTTGCTGCTGAGCTTTAGGGTCAACCTTTAGGGCTTGTGTTTTCCTGATTGCTCAGTGTCTCTAATTGCAGCGAGTTTGGAGAGAATTGTACGCCACACCATGTCCTTCCCGAAGCTCATCTGTCGCCCCGAAACTGGCACTGTCAGATCAAGACTTTGGTTCTGCATTAAGGCAATGAATTTTCTTATTACATTCAGCACCTCTGTTACTACATAACTCCTTCACCTTTCTAGAGCATCTTTTGTTCAAGAAGTATAAGGCCCCTGCAGATTCAACCAAGCTACCATTTTAAAGAATGTGAAACTGGAGACATTTGGAGCTGTGGAATACGGAGGCTCTTGGACAGACTGTGCTGTAACTCTCTTACCTGAGATTGGAGAGCAAATGGGCTATGCGTGCAGTGCCGCATTGGCATGAACCCACCCACTGCAGCACTGCCCTCGAGAACCTTTCAGCAGTGGTACCAGAAAGGTACAAGCCATTATGGGGCTCTTGCAAAAAAAACTCTGAGTTTTACTAGAGATAAAACTCAGCTTTTCTTCAATTTTATTAGAGAAAGGACCTGGCCAAAACCTCCTGATGAATTAGTCACAATTCCTGGAAACTGCCATCTGTTATATTCTTTTATTCCCAGGTGAGCTGTGCTGTCATTGAGCCAAATTGATATTCTTATCATTAAAGGAGGAAATCACTTTGTGCTTGGAATGACTGCTGCAGGTGGTCATTGTTGCAGGCTGAGGATTTTTTTGTTGTGGGACCTGATCACAATCTCTGATGTCAAACAACTGCTTTATTTATTGCACAGAAAGACATTTGCCTGACATCTCACCTTATTTATGGCTCACTTTAATTTCTTAGCTGAAATCGATATGGTAATACAGAATGTCACCGGGGAGGGTGACAGCAGCAAACACGTGAGGGGTGTGTTAAGGTCACGACAGTCAGCAGCAGGACAACACGTGTCAACGCGTGGCATCATGAGAGGCATTTGTGCTATCAAAACCAGCCTCTTACGCAAAGACGAGATGATGTGCACAAGGCCTCCTGCAGCCTCGTCAGGGATTAACACCAGCAAAAAGGGCGCTGCAGTTTGTAATGGACGTGGGCGCCTTTCGGCATGTACATCTGAAAGGGAGCAGGAGTCACAGCTGGAAAGGTGCTTCACAGCTGGAAAGGAAAATGGGCCAAAGGGCAGAGTGAGGTGGCAAGAAAAGCCTCAAAAATGAAGGACTGAAGTCTGATTGCTGAAGGTCTTCAGGTGCTTCACACTCTCCAGGGACCGGTCTCAATCAAGAACATTATAAAAAATTGATGCTGGCAAATAGCATCTATTTTGTGACCAGAGTTGTGAAAGCCTGGTGAAGGGAGAGGAGAGGCAATGGGGAGCTGCAGCCCATTCCATGGGGAAAGGGGTACTGAAAAGCAAGCACAGGCTCCTAGGCTAAATATAGATAAACACGCTATGATAACAGTTGCTCCAGGGACAGGAAAAAATTGAACAGTGTTTGCACACAGCTTTCTGTATGCATGAGAGGACACACCTTTGCTGCCATGGATGAAGAAAAGACATACAGGTAGTCACAGTCAGAAGAACAGTGAATTTAAGGGTAAATCCAGAGAAAATAACTCTGAAACCTCTACAACAGTTAAAACATCACAGTGAGCAGAGAATAGGCTCAAAAATCAACTCAAATTGCAGTGTCATTATAGACGCTTGCAGGTTACATCCCGCTGAATGCCACTGCAGAGCCCAGCAGAGCTTTTTCCCTCTGTTTTTCCCTCTTTGGGAAATGCTGACCTACATTTCCACGGCTCTTGTGCTCCCTCTCGGGTGGCTGTGTCACCCCACTCCTACGGGGCACAGGGGCTGTTGGAAGATGGTGACAGGTCACCTGAGCGTGTCCCCTGGTGAAGGCAGCCCCGGCCATGCCGGCAGCCCCGCTGGCCGAGCAGGTCCACGGTGCCTCAGTGGGAGCTGGCGGGAGGGAGGACGGGTCTCTGCATCGGCTGTGCACGAGGCAACAGCAGGAGAAGAACCGAGTGAGGCAGGAGAGGGGCTATGGCACTTGGGGGCAGAAGCAGGTTTGCTGACAGCTCCTAAATAAATAATTAGCTGGCGCTTTGAAATTAGAGGTCATATGCAAAACAGGTAGAGTGTGGGCTCCGGTGCTGCCAGGCAACCCTCGTCACACAGGAGAGCCACCGCCATTCCGCAGGAGCTTCAGCATCTCCATTACAGCCTCTGAAGTGATAACGAATTGAGATACGCCTGGTCCCTGGACTGACTTTCTCTCTGCAAGTGCCTTGCTGCAGCTGCTAATGAAGATTTCTCACAACAAGCCAGATACACGGATTTGCAAAAAATAGGAAATGACAAAGTGTTTTTCTAATCAGTTAAGAGCTAATAAATATCAGGCAACTCTTTACCGCGAGAGCTTTTCCAGGACAAAAAATGTGTTTAGAGAGTAATCCAAGAACATAGGTAGAGTTTTGCCTGAGAAAAAGATTAAAGAAAAAATAATAGCAACATCTATAATATCGCCAGCCCCAAGTCCTCTTTGGAGCTCCCTCCCAATATCAAATGCTCAAGGAAAAAGAAATCACCTGAATGAGGATTATCTGTTCACCCATAATTCATTGTTTGTGAGCACACATTACACACAGCCTGCAATTGCACCAGCAGTTCCATTCAAATGTTACATTTTGAGTAAGTTTTAAGCAAGAGCCAAGAAGGTCTTTAAATGAGGTCTCCTAGACAACTGAGCCCCAGCAGCACAAAACGTGTCGCCCCTGCCAGTGCCTTCCAGAGACAGCAGGAGGTCAGTCGGTCAGATTAAACACACCCAGAAATACCACAGCATCACGGGGTGCCCAGCGCCCTGAAGGTACACGACGCTGCCACTCAAAAATCAAAAGACAGGAACCAAAGCACCAAAGGATAGTCCGGTTCCTCACTGAACTGAGCGAGAGAAAGCAACACCAAATGAGGAAAACAGCAAGCACCTAAATGTGAACTTGATGTCCTGTTTCTGACTCTGCTTTTATGCATGTGCATGACCACAAAGCTACCGGCACTTACCACGCTCATCCAGTAAAATGTTGTCAGGCTTGATGTCCCTAAGAAAAAAGGCAGAGAAGAGGAGAGAGCCGTTAGCCTAGAAAAGGGACACGAAACACGGCTGGAGACACTCGAGGGGAGCCCAGGCCCTGGGGGGACATGCTCCCAGAGACATTGCGCCCTAGAAGGTGTCTTTGCTGGGGCTCTTCAGCTCTGATGTTCCTGCAGGGTTTGGTTTAGGCGTGAGAGAATGACTAATGGAACAACAAGAGCAGAAATGGTGGTACAGGGCTACGGCTGCGAAGGCTGCCGTGGTTTGGTCTAGCAGCACCCAGGTAGTCCACCTGCAACATTGGAACTTCTTTTTATCTTTTTCCTCCTTCTACCTCTTAATCTATTTCAATACTATATTGAGAGCTGTTCCCATTTACACACCAGAAATCAAATTATTTTAACACCTTTGTTCTAGAAACAAATAGGTTCTGCAGGGTTTTTTTCCCCCGAATGAAAAAAAAACCAACCAAAAAAAAATAATAATACCTATAGCAACGCTGTAGGGAAATGCTTTCTGTTGAAGGGAGAAAACATACACCTGATATGCCTATTGTATCCAGCCGAGTGACTTTACAAGACATTACCTGGTTTTAATGAGCTAATTACACCAGTGCCCATTCACCTGCCACCAGCCTGAGCCAGGCACCCGGCAACTTAATGCCCCGCGAGGAGATGGGCACACACACAGAGCACACGTGCAACAGCCCTGCACCGCCCTGATGCCTCCCACTACGCCCACCACACCACCTGCACCACGCCACGCTTCAAAGGGAAGAAATGCACAGGTGTAGGATTTTATCTTTAAAAATGCAGTCACTAAGATAAAGTCTGAATTCACCTAGCCACCTGGAATGGAGAAAAGACAGCATATCTAATTATCATGTAATAGCTTACAGTTCTCTGGCATCTTCTCACCCGAGCTACTTCCAGCGGGTTGTAAATACCAGTTACCTTCTTGTGCCACCCCCATCACACAGGTAAGCACAGGGACAGCCGTCTCTCGAGAGAATGGGGCGGCTGCAGGGAAGCGGATGGTTTTCCCCCTAAGTGCAGCAAAACTGCCACAGGTTAGAGCCAAACAGTCCCGTGCTCACACCCACTGTATTTGATAGTGAAACACGGTGATGCCACACTTGGTATTTTTGAGAAAACACTAACTTAAGGAAAAACTTTAAGAAATGTTTCAGCAAAAAGAGTTTGAAAAATATGGATTCTTTGAATCCCTTGATACAAAGATATCTTCAGAGTTTTGAAATGAACCATAAAGACAGGTGTTCATTTCTCATCCAGTTTTCAACTTTTTAATTATTAATTGTTTTAGTTCCTCTGGGGCGTTTTCTGATCTCACGCAGTCTGGTGTGCAGCCTATGGAATTACGCCAGCACGGTGAGATCATTCCCAGGATGCAAACAATGAACAGGGATCATTTTGTATATCGATCATTTGTATATTTATTTTTTATGAACTGGTTATACCATTTCCTAGCCTGAAAAAATTAACAAATATTTCCCACTCTTCTACATGTAGGGGGGAAGTAATTCCAGCCATCAGCCTG
The DNA here is from genome assembly GCA_013398815.1 of Ibidorhyncha struthersii. Lineage (NCBI taxonomy): Eukaryota > Metazoa > Chordata > Aves > Charadriiformes > Charadriidae > Ibidorhyncha > Ibidorhyncha struthersii. The sequence continues at coordinate 119,265 of VZSZ01008490.1, forward strand.
TTTGCTGCCCTGCGCAGCTCTGCTCAGATAAAATAAGCAGTTACTTGTCTGTCTCCTGGTGATCCCAATTACAGATGTTGCAGTGTAATTGACTCAGCTGAGTCACTCTATCAATCTAATACCATCCCACTGGGACAACCTGCGTTACTGTGTTAATTAAATAACTTGCAAATTTTACAGACTGTCATACATGTTGTGTTGTACTCGATTCACCTCAAGCACGTATAGCTGCTTGAAAAACACACTGCAGCCTGAACTTTAGCTTCTCCCCCCTGTATTTACAAATAACCCTGTGGGAACTCCCAGGAGTTTTGCCCCATGGTGTCTTCATACCTGCCCTTACGCTGCAGCCGTTGCGGGATGCCACCCACCCCGCGGCGATGCTGACGGCCATGGGGCTGCAGGGATGTGGCTCAGAGCAGGACCGCAGCCCCCAAGCACCCCGCACTCCCGTAGCTGTCACAATTTCATCATTACGACGAATGGTCTCCTACTGCAGACTTGTTTTTACAGCACCGAATTGTGGGGAACCTTCAGCCCCTCAGTCCTGTAGACACCACTACTCACTGTAACGCATCACTAATAGAGACGGATTTGTGCCCTGTGCTTCCCTCATGTCTGTGCCCCACTCGGTTCATTCAGCCCAAGCTGACAGCGTGAGGATTTACCCGCCACTGCCCAGGACAGAGGCGGCTGAGGCTGCATTCACGAGGTTTAACTCATGCTCGTGCATTATTGGGTGCGGGTGAGCGGGTGCCGGGTGCAGGCGGCCAGCGCAATGTCCCTGTCACCGCACGCTGGCTTCATGTCCCGACCACAGCGGTGCCTGCTGGAGCCGGAACGGGGCAGCTGGGGGCGGCCTGCCAAGATCGGGTGCATCAGAGTAGAAATCTATGCAGGCATAAAACAAAACAAGCAGCATGAAAGCTGAGACTCCTGAGAAAGTGGGAACGATCCCCAGGCAGGTCTGGGTCCAACCGAAGCAGAGCGAAACCCCTCCGGGGCTCTCCACAGTTGTGCCAGAGGTACACCAGGCGTCAGCCTTTCTGCTCCCACGTCCCGGAAACGGCAGCCAAACGCTACGGACACGAACAAGCGTTAATCTTCATCAGCCCTTGAAGAGCGTGTTCCTCCCCTTACTAACAACCAGGATCACTTCTGTTTCAAATTTTGCACCACGCTTTATTTTTACACCTCACAAGAATGCTCTTCTGGAGTGATATTTATCAATGAGCTAATCTTCTCTTCTGCTAGTCCCTCCCTGTTCATACCCTCCGTGAGCAGCCCTGAGGTCAAACCCTTGGACCCCCGAGGTCTGCAGTGCCCAGTACACCCATGGGAAGCAGCCGCGTGCCCGTCCGTCCACAGCCAAACCCTGCGCCTGCAGCCAGGGAACAGCGCTATCCCCTCTGCTGTTTTCCAGGTCTTCCAATGTGTGGGAAGATTGCAAATATTTTTTCACTGACCACAAAAAATCTTGGTGGCCAAAAAGAAACTCTCACCACTTCTAGAAAGCGATTTCACCTCACACAGAAAAAAGCTGTGTTTGGTCCCTTTCCTTATCTTTCAGTGCAGTACAGAGATGGGGGAGACACCTTCGAGCGTCACAGCTGGGGAATTCTGAATGCTGACGCCTACCCTCCCTGGACCAGGACGGATATTAATGAGCTACAGCTAATTAAACCTATCAGAGACAGCTTTTTGCAGGATCAGCAAACAAATCAAATATGCTATAACATAGCTATCCCAGAGGGAGAAATAACATGCTCCCTGTTGTACATGAAGTGCTTTTCCCTGGGAAGCCCACTGCTTTACAGAAAAGCAAACGTACGTGGGAGGATATTTTGTTTAGCTCTTACGCTTCTATCTGTCCTTTCACGTCAAAGAGGAACGAGTCCGCCCCCACTGCAGTCTATGAGCACCAGTGCACCTACGAGGTCCCCAGCTGACCTGTGGATGATGTGTCTGCTCTGGAGGTAATCGAGGGCCAGCACCAGCTCACAGATGAAGAGTTTCACGGTGCCTTCTTGGAACCGCACGTTTTGTTGGAGGTGGTAACGCAGGTCCCCTCCAAGCAGCAGGTCTACAACCATAAACATATCTTCTTCATCCTGGAACGAGTACCTAAAACGGCATAAGCATGATTCAAGGATGATAATATTAAAAAAAGATGGGTTAAAAAGGGGACATATGGTACCTCTGGGAATACTCATAATTCCCTGGAACTTTTTCACTTGGGAAATAATAATTTCATTACCTTTCCATGCTCCATTTCCCACTGCGACTAAAGTCCTACCACCTATATTCTCAAAATAATGGAGATGACAATAATTTCGCTTCAGATCCATAACCAAGTCAGTACGAACAACTACTAGCAGGCCCACTAGAACAGACACCCCATGTTTTTATGTCGAACTTGTTACTCTTAGCCACTTCAGAACCAAAGCCACATCCAAACCCGTTACCCTAGCGCAGCGTGCTGCTGATTTCCTCCCCTGAACAGCTGCGAAGGCAGACGGACAGGAGTCTGGCAGGCAGGCACATCTCTCGGGCGAGTTTATCCCAGGTACCAGTGACAGTGACTGACAGCACAGACCAGAAAGGGCCCAGGAGGTGCGGACCACACATATGTATTTTGGGGAGGACCTCACACTCACCCTTGTTTACTCCTTGCTTCCTGAATTGCTGGGCAGTGTACGGTGCACAGCAGCTTCGTTTGCTCAGCAATTACAGCTGCTGCCAGCGGCCACAAGCTACTGGAGCATGCCCACTTAGGGCGTGGGAGGAGGATGACAGTATGGCTGCCACCCAGTGCACACCATCAGGAGAGGCTGGGCACAGCCCGCCGCTAAAACAGCCGCCACTTCGACTACGGAGTGGTGCGGCTCCAAAAATGACTCATGTCACACCTCTGCTGGTGCTCTGAAAACCGTCTGAAAAGCCTACGCTGCCCCAGCCAACACTCGCATACATAAGACCCCTCCAAGGGATCCTGGAAGATCCCTTCACCTGCTGCGACGTCCCAGCTGACTGAGCCATGGCAACTCAATCCAGCAGTGGAAATCCAGCTTGGAGCTCTGAGTAAACACTGTCTGCTCCTGCCGGGGTTCACACTCAGCTCGTCAACACGGACATTTCGTCTTCTTCAAGCACCCAAGGAACTGACCATATGAGCAACATAGAGATGAGCCCAAAACCAGCACGTGCCGCTCTGCCCAGACTCATGGCCAGCAGACTGCGTGCCAGCGGCACTCAGAACCTGGCGCTGGTTCTCCTGGCCACAGCCTGTTAATAAACCCATTTGCGCAACACAACAGGAGACGCAGCTGCTATCTGCTGTTTCTCTTTAAGTGACCTGATTCGATGCAATCATTTACCAAGTGTCCCTCTGAGACAGTCTAACAATCAGCTATGAGCTTTCTTCTCACGGACTTTTTCTAACCAATACACCAGTGTCTTGATGTGATGAGCAGCACCACCAACCAGAATTACTCCACATGAAGGTGGCAGTCCGTGTACCAGTCAGAGTGCAGGACTGCTAAAGGCTACACCCGAGGCCAGGGACGACATGATGACAACAGAAGTGGGGAAACTCAGATGATTTGCCCTGTACAGGTCTATACACACGCATACGCTGTTTAGTCCTGAGCAGCTGAGCGAGCTTTGCCTGGAACTGCTTGTTCAGGTACGAAAGCAAAGTTTGGAGATATGTCCAGAGCTCTGGGAGGTGTAGATGCATGGTTCTCATTCAAATCCTAATTAGAACAACGCTGAATAGCAATGCCACCAAAATCATGAGAGTTCACCTAACAGCACTCAAGTTTCAGGAGATGTCAAAAAGGAACACAAAGTTATTAAAAGATTTGTGCTGTTCAGTGTGGTTTAGCCTTATTTTTTGTGTTTAGCACTGTTAAGTTCTACCTCATTCTAAAAATAAATCCAATATCCAATAAATGTAACTGCCCAACACCCCAGAGGAACCCTGTAACTACAGGACATTGCCACTTCATTAGGTGGTGTATGAGACCACACCACTTGAAATGTTACTGGTGTCCTAATAAAATTAACCTGCAGACTCTAACAGTAATAGTGTCTTGTCTAAAATTCCTTTCCACTGACCCACTGCAGGAAAACATCCTGAATCAAATGAAGGGGGAAGAATTAGTGCGTCTTTTATCACTCAGCTGGTCAATCCCATTGCTAATGGTTGGAAAAGCACTATAACCAGAGCACGTAGGTTGCATTTATCAGGTACTTTTAAAGGAAAGAGACCCTTTTATGTATACATTTCCCCTATAGACATATGGGTTTCAGCAATAAAATTTCAATAGTAGTATTTTTCTGTCAGTAAATTCAATGATAAATTGCTTTGGTCTTCGCTGATTAGCATCAATTCAGTCCGATATCAATAAGGTATTAAGCCAGGCTATTTAAAGTACAAAATAAACCACAAAATCAGAATCAGGAGGTGACGAGAGGAAAGTGCTGCCAAGGGAAACCCTGCAAACAGAGCACTGCTTGGCCATCGATCCCGCACTGTTACTGCCTGGCCCTGGGAGCTGCTTGTCGAAACAGAACTGGGTTACAGTGACAAGCAATACCTGTCTAGGAAGAAACCACAAGGGAACACATGAATAAACTCTCTTGTGCTTGTCTGGGGGGACAAGGGGGCTAACTTCTTGTTTAATTAAACAGGATTCCCTGAAAAGCAAAGCGCCGGTCAGTGGAACAGACGAGGAGCCCCTCGCAAGGGTCGGGACGGGTGCCCGGTGCAGGACACGCCTTGACCAGAGCGGTGCGGGCACCCACTGCCGCTCGCCTGCTGGCAGCGCGCAGGCAGGCCCTGCCGACGGCTGCCTGCACCGGGCTCGGCCGGCGGCACAACGCCCGTCATGCTGCGGATGGCAACATCCCAAAACTGGCTTGCAGCAGAGAAGCCGGCTGGTCTGGTCTCAAAGATGTCTCTAGCTGACACCACTGACCTAGCCAGTGAGCACAGCAGCAGTATCTTACCATAAATTAACCAGGAAGGGGTGCTCCAGGCCCTGCATGATCTGCAACTCCTTGAAAACATTTCTCACTTCATTGCGCTCCAAGCACTTTTGTTTATTCATGTATTTCATGGCATACATCTTCTTAGTGTCGTTCTTCTGCACAACACAGACCTAAGTGAGCAAACCAAGGGATGAATCAGAGATGACGGGTCAGCAAGTTTAGGCAGGTAACACCCTGTCACACAACTGGTCTCCAGTGGCTTTAGCAAAGTCTCCACTGTGAAGTCAGAGCTCCACGTGCCGACGCTGCAACGCCAGACACCACCAGCAGACCCTCACCCAATTTTCAGCCACAGAAGAAATTTTGCTAGGGGAAGGTGAGGGGAAGTAATTTATCACCACAAAGACAGGAGACAGGGAATTGTACATGAGTCAACAATTCATTTAATAGCGCTAACTCATCTTGGTTGTGTCCGTCCCTCCCACACCGGTTACTCGTCGGAAGAGTCCTTTCCACCGCTGCACTACAGGTTGGAAAGTGGGGAGCAGCACCTGACCTCCCTCTTCTTGATAAGTTTCATTCAGCTCACACAGAACCTTGGGCTTTGTCGGAGGGGTATTGGGGTTTGAATTTTAACCCTTCTTACAGTTGTATTTCAAATCTAGAAAGAAAAGTTGCTTCAGTGAAAGACTCGGAATTGGTAAAACTGCAAGACAAACCAGACTGGGTTTTCAGATTTGTTTCCACAAGAGTTTATGAGTTTAGGATGAATTTGCAAGGTTTCAGTCAACCTTTTTTGTTTCGCCACCCAATGAATCTCTTTGTCTAGAGATTTTTGTCGCACTCTGCACCTAAGGCGCACCCCATTTGTGGCACGAGAGTGCCTTTGTGTGAAGGGGCAAATGACCTTCTGGAACTCTGTCAGTGTATATATAACAGCATAAAAATAAAATGTATGACCGTAACCTGATGCTTAATACCAAACACTGTGTTTCACAGACAAATATCCTCTTAGAAAAATTGCCAGGCCTCTCATGTTGATTGTAGTTCTTTAATAAAGACACATCATGATGTTCAGTGTTGCTTCGCTGGGGAATCTTAGAAAATGCTTATCCAGAAACATAATGAAATTCAGCTCATTTGATTTATCAGTATCTCATTTTAATTTCCTGTAATATAATTTGTGGCTACAGAATGGATGAGGAATCAGGCTGTGGTTCCTTCTTGATTAGCAGGAGTTGAAGCTCCGGTCAAAGCTCATTGACAAGGCAGGAGTTATTTCTTGACTCTCACGTGAGCCTCTAATCTGCCCATTTCTCAGTTACATTTCCAGCTAATGGTGGTTAGTTCACAAAATACTTACTTTTCCGAAGCTGCCCTTCCCAATAGCTCGCAAAATTTCAAAATGGTCGAAGGTGACTGCAAGAAAGAGCAAACATTCAAACATTAAAAGGCTGAGCAACCACTTGATTATATTCCATTATTTCTACTTTTTTTTCCTTGAGATAAGAGCTGAGAAAAACGAGGGGCACCCTATCAACTTTCTGGTGCTTTTGGGTGGGAGATTTAGGTGCTGTTTAAAACTTGGGTGTTTGTCAGGCTTTTTTGCTTTCCAGCTGAGCTGCACAGGCGAGCGCCCTGGGTCAGCCGTTGCCAGTGGCAGACTGGGCAAGGAACCACCAAGTGAGTGGTTTCACTCTGCCCTGCCTGTTAAATGTGAAAGTCTCATCTTATCATAGAATCACAGGATGGTTTAGGTTGGAAAGGACCCTGAAAATCATCTTGTTCCAACCCCCCTGCCCTGGGCAGGGATACCTCCCACTAGACCAGGTTGCTCCAAGCCCCATCCAACCTGGCCTTGAACACCTCCAGGGATCTTCTTCCTGCTGAAACCAAATGCAAAGAAGTTTAGTCCATCAAATGTTTATACCACATGAAGACATAAATGGGCAGCTGGATCTTCGTATCCTTGTGGTACTCCAGACACTGTTCGATACCTGGGCAAGATAAACACAGCAACCCTGGACGCAAGCTGCGCTGCCGCTCAGCATCCAGCATGGCCGTTCCCGCTCAGAAGGGAAACAGCAGAGCGGCAGCTTTGCAGACGGTGCACTGAAACAGGGAGGGAGGAATGTGAACGTGGGTTCCAGTTCCCCTTCTGGCTGGCTGGTAGGTGGACATCTGCACAGCGAGGGAGAACGCTTAGCTTACAGCACTGATCGAAGGACCCTACACACCAAGCGTTTCTGATCCGCCAGGATGAAGCTGCCTGTGTTTCATCTCAGGCAATAAACAGATCCAGAGAAGCAGCAAATCAAATTACCATACAGCGCATGTAGAGTAACTGTGCCAGGTTCAAACCCTGCTGCCGACGGCTGGGTGAGGTACCACAGCGATGACTGCCGAGTCGAACGCTCCGAACCCTGCTAACGCCTCTCCAGGACGCCGGTGCAGCTGCGCTGTGCCCAGCAGTCATCAGCTAAGGGAAGGCCACGCTCCGGGATCTGCTCCCGAACCGGCCACCACTGAGCCATACCATACCGAGACACTCGTTCAAGGCTTCAGGAAAAGGCCTCAGACAGATTTATAATAGCTCATCAGCTTTCATTGGTGTGACCCCTGGAATGGAGAGATACCACCGATGTGACGGGCTTGAAATCGCAGAGCTCATTTGCTTTGTGCCCCTCCAGTTTCCCCACTGGCAGAAGGGGCTGGACCCTGTGGCCGGAGCCAGCGAGGGAGGGCTGTCCCCTGCTGGGACCACAGGAACTGGGCGACACCGTGTCCACCGCTGCCTTGCAGGCCCCGCGGCACCCTCCCCTCCCTGCTGAGGGCAACCGCCACCAGCTACTCCAGTTGCCATCTCAGGAGGCAAATGGCCGCGTGCTCCCAGTGCCGGTGCCCAGGCCTCGCCAGCAGGTTGGGCCCTCAGGAACAGCCATCCTTGGTGGTCTGCCTGGGGGTAATACCGTCAGCACCCCGTGCTAGCACAACAGCCGCGTGTTCTGCCACCAGACGAGACTACACAGCGCCGCTGGCACTTGGCTAAACCATAGGAAACCCCCACAGCCTCTCTCCCTTTCAGCTTCAAGCGAAACAAGAATGGAAGCACTTGCTGTACAAAGAAGCGCGGCCATGCCTGCGCTTGCCCGCTGACAGCAGCCTGGGGCGCCTGTTGGTGCCCTCCCGGCCACAGTCCGCAGCCGCTGGCTGTCCCATCATGACGGGGCTCTGCTACCAGCGCCGACCTGGCGCTCGCTGCGGGCTGCCCATGGGGTCTTCTGAGGCGCAGGCTCTGTGTAGATGTCTTGCATGAAAGCCCTGCCTGGTAGCTCCATCAGGTGCCAGAGGAGTTCCCCTCTCAGGCTGACCTGAAGTACCTCAATTACGTTGGCGCCATCCGCGAGCAGACAGGTCTGAGCGCGCCAAGCTCCCGGCCCCCTCGCTCTGCCATGGCCCACCGCTTGGACAGAGCTGCAGGACTGGGCCGTCGCCTGCCCAAACCTTCCCAGGCAGCTCTTACCATAGCAGAGCTCGGACGCGCTCGGGCTGTGGCAGTGCCAGGCGCTAAAGCCGGTGCTGGACCCACGTGCCACATGCCTGGTCGTCTGGGGAGCGAACCGGCGCGGGCAGGTCCCAGTCACATCCTCACAGGAACACGGGCACGTGAGCAACTTGTGCTTCAGGTGGCAGAGCTGCCCCTCTCTGCCCCTGCCGAGACCACAGGTTGTCTTGAAAAGCGCAGCTCTCAACACAATTGTCATCTGCTGCTCTCTTCATTAACTGAACTGTGGCACAGAAACCGAGAGGCGTTTGTCCCCAGAGCTCTGCATCAGATGAGATCGCCAGCAAGGAAGCTGTTGTTAATCACTCTGCCACAGCAACAGACGGACCCTTCTCATTACAGACTCGTGCACAATACCCGTCAGAAATAAACCCATTTTCCTTGGGATGTCCTGCCTCTAAGCTAAGACAGGGATAACAGGGCAGACACTGCATCCTTGCCACCGCACAACTACAGGGAAGTGTACTCCTACTTTGCCAGTGGATTTTTTTTCAAATGAAATGTATGTATTTTCCAAAGGAACTACCCAGGCAGACTGGGTTTCATTCAGCAGAAACATGATGTGTGAGGGTCACCAAACTGCCATACGGTCCACTGAGCCTGCCCAAACTTCCTCCAAAAAAAAGGCTGAAAACAGCCGCTGTGTACCTGGCCAGGAGTGCAACATTCACTGGGTAACCCATAGAAAACATTATTTAGAACTGTCCTGGTTTGAGGTAAAACTGGACCAATTTTGTTCAGTAACTTTGCTTCTTAGCTGGGCCTCTTCTAACTGCTGAAATTAACAGCATATTGTGCAGGCAATGTTCGCTCTCTCAGAGTGATCAGACCAATGTTTATAGCTGATGCCCAGGCACGGTATGCGGAGAGGCTCTTGCTTATACTTATCGCTATAACCCCCAAGGCCAACCAACTTTGTTGTTTGCCACTTTGGAGGGTCGGAAGCGGAAAAAGCGCAGTGGGGTCCCACCTGCGGGGAGGAGCGGACAGGACAGGTGACCCAAAACTGACCAACGGGGTATTCCATCCCATCCGCATCACGCTCAGTATAAAAGCTGAGGGTCAGATCTCTCTCTCTCTCTTTTTCTGCTCTCTCGCTCCTTCGCTCTCTCGCTCTCTTCACTTCAATCGTCTGCCTTTAGTCCCGACCCTGAAGGCAGACCCGGAATCCAGTTCCCGTCCACCACTGAGTCCAGCCTGGGACTGCCCCAGTGCCAGCCGGTGTCGTGATTGTCATCTTGGGAGCTTGATGTGGTTTTGTATATATTTCATTATTTCCTTGTATGTTATTATTAATATCTCATTAAAGTAGTTTAGTTTCTTCTAAACTCTTAAGTTTCTTTTTCCCTCCCCTGCCTCTCTTTTTGAGGAGGGGTAGAGGGGAGTATCTGTCGGTCCCATCTGGGGTCCCCCACGTCCTCAGTGGCCGATTTGGCCTAAACCACGACAAGAACAGGCACACTAAATTAAAAAATTTGTCCTTTTCCTGGCCATTATCTTTTCAGGTAGGATGCCACAATCTAACCAAAGCAAAGTTCATGGTTTCCAGCTAGAGCATTTGGAAAAAAGACAGGCTTTTTAGGCACAGAAGCCCCTTTTCAAACCTGGAACATCAGCTGCCAACATCAGAGCTAAATACAAGTTGGTAACGATTGCGCTTAGCTCGATGTGTTTACCAGTTAGACCACCTGAGAGAAGGGCAGTGGGTACCCGCAGAATAGAAGGGGAGAGTGAAGATGCTTATCACCCACAGGGAAAAGGGAGGGCAGAGGAGTGCCCGGTGCCCGCCAGGGAGAGGTGGGCTGCAGGAGCTCTGTGTCGCACCATGTACCCCACGACTGCAGAGAGGGAGTCTCCAGCCACAGGCACTGGGACGCTGCATGGGGTGGGACGCACCGCGGAATGCAGAGATCCAGCCAGACGTTAACATCTGGAACAGCTGCAAATCCAGAGGAGTTAAGCCAGCAGCCAGATGTTGCATGTTAACACCCCCTACCTCTATTGTCTTTTAACAGGAATGCTTTCATGAGCACGTTAACACCCTCCGCCTCCTTGTCTTTTAATATGAATATTTTCATTAACATTTTAAACATGAGTCTGTAACTGAGCTGGTTGTAAGAAAGCTAAATTGCATACTTTTTAAGACTCTCAAATGAGGTACAATCACTTTTTAACCTCTCTCTGTTTTAGGTTTCCTGTCATCCCTGATTTTCACAGTGAGCCAGTCCAGAGTCTCACTTCCAGAGAGTACAGAAATTTGTGGTGTCCAAATCAGGAACCAAACACATGCTCTTCATCCTGAATCCACATCTACAGATTTGACAAGCCTCATTTCACTGCCTGATGGCATCTAAAACAATGAAAAAGCCAAAGCATTTGCCCTTCAGAGAGAAAATTCATGTGATATGCCAACTCAGATAGATCACGTTGAAGAGATGCCAAGGAAGATAATACAATTGCTGTAAAGAACCAACTGAAGCATAAGTACAAAATACCATTTTGAAAGCCAGGGTTGTATTTCTAAACCCAGGTTCAAGAAACAATATTTAGATAAAAAATACAGAACCTAACTAGCCATGAAAAACATCCCCATCAGAGACAAGTCCACCCTGCCAAAGCCCCAGGCTCCATCTGCCGAGCGGCAGTCAGTGCTTCGGGGGGCTCAGCTCGCCCATCCCCATTGCCCACCCCGGTACAGCTAGCTCAATGCCACACTGTCTGTTACCACTCATCTTCCTTTTGTGACTGTAATTTCCCCCATTTTCATTCTATTCTCTCCCTCCCTCCCTTCTGGGCTCTGCAGCCTCAGGAGAACCAGCGCTACCACAGGATCAGGACACTACCGCAGGCGCCCCCGGATTGGGGAGCAGAAGTCAGCGCAGATCCAGGGAGAGGAACAAAGACACGGCTCACGCTCTTCTGGGTCCCAGGGCAGTTTAAAGACAGAGCAGCCAGTGGTGGACTAGAGAGGACACTGGCAAAGGACCACAGCGCGATGTATGCCCATCTCACCCAGCCGTTGTCCTCACCTATTATCTATTTCTGCTTTATCTTCCAACAAATGGGCCAGCTGGGGAGAATATCTGGCTGCCATCCTCCAGGGATGCTTTCCACACCCTTTTGCCCAGAAGCAGCACAAACAAAATCCGGCTTTTAACATGGTCTCATCCTGACTGCAATGGGAGGGAGATCACCTCGCAGCACTGAACCTTCTGTCTGGTTATTACATGTTCTTTTCATCTCACTAGCTTATTATCTACAACTGTGCCTACTCAGAGGAAACACTGAGAGAAAAATAATGCTGTCATTCCACTTCAGCCGACGGCAAACAAACCCCCTTTAAGAAGTCCAGCTCAAAAAAAAAAAAAAAATCATGGTGCCATGGAAAAGAGTCAAATTATAGCAACAGCAATTTGGAACAATACGCAAGAGGCGTTATGACTATGTGTGTGTATCAAAGGACGAGGGGAGCCCGCGTGAAGCGGGAGCCCGACTGCCCCGCTCCGTGCCGCCCATCTCTGCACGGCAGAAGCTGCTGCTCCAGGGAGCAAACGGCCGAGCGGTGGGAGGAGGAGGGAGCCCACCGCTGAAGAGCACAGGCACAGGAAGGTGAAGGAATCTGCCCACGGCTATGCAGCAAACTATGGCACAACATAAATCCAGATGTCTTCACCCTCAAGACAGCTCCTTAACAATCCTGTTTTGCAAAAGCTTTCACCTTGTTGCAACTGCCGGAGCATGCTCCAAATCGTGGGTTTTTTTTTATTTTTCAGCAAATTGAGAGGTAGTCTAGAAAAATTAAATCACTGAACATTACATCACGGTTCTCTGAGAAGCAGACCCGGCTCCTGGTGCAATGGCGTGATGCTCGCTGGGGCGGGATGTTCCCTCTCCCCTGTGAGCAGCACCTGGCGGCCACGGCCCCACTGTTGGATGCAGCTGCAGCACAGCACTGTCAGAGGTGGAATTTGGGCGGTGAAGAATCAGAGCCTTCCTGGCACCGGGGCACTTACACCACTCACGCTATCGCTGTTTGTATCTACGCAGGTCCCGAAGGAAAAATCTCCCTATGGCACAGCCAAAGAGGTGGGACTGCTCTCCACCTCCCAGTGAAGTGACCCACCAGCATCACGGAGCAGAAGAGCCGTCGTGCTGCTTCCTGCTGTACCCAGTGGCTCTTAATCCATTTCAATTTTAATTGACATCTAAGGTGATACAGTCTTTGGTCACAAATCTGCCAAGATAATGGAAAAGTTAATAGGGGACATCCCCATTTCAGCTGGGTTCCTATTCCCTCAGTATGTTGAAATATGACTAATTAGAGAAAAAAATGTGCTACTGCTTTTTAAATTTGGGCAGGGCCATGAAAGCACAACGGCACCAGTCTGGACACAGTATCTGGGTGCAAGGGAGACCCCCGAGCCTACTGAAACTCAGCAGACCAACACCGAACCCCTTGAGACGGTCAGGACTGGGCTTTTCCCTCAACTTGCCAGCACAACACACAAACGCACTGGGCATGGGGTATGGCACTTCACACTTGGAAAGCCCAGTGCCCTTTGCCAGAGAGCCCACGGGGGCTTCACATGCTGTTGGGTTTTGTTTGCTGAAACCACCCCCCCTCCAAGCACAGAACTGGCTCTCATAAGAAATCACCTGTCCGAGAAGATTTCCTGCCCCAAGGACAAGTCACCCTGCACAGGTCACCGCATCGCTCGGGGCGTTATTTATTCCTCAGTCACAGGAGCTGATGCCGCCTGAAGCATGTTGAACCCAGAGAAAGGCTGGGCAGAGAGACCAGCCACCCCAGTGAAAACCCAATTTGTTATAGCCAATCTCACAGCCAGAACATATCACCTCAAGGAAGGTGACCAGGAATGTGAAAAGGATCAGTCATCCTGAGCTAGCACAAGTAGTTATTTATGAGAGATGCCAATAATGAGCACTGAGATGCACCAGGAATAAAATCTCCAGAAAAACCGCACAACACTGATTTCTTTGCACTAAAGTAACTGGAAAAAAATACAAAAAAAACAAAGAAAAATCACAAACAGTTGCATTATTCATTTGGGAACCACAGTCAACTTAGCTTCACAGCCCCACACACGCCGCTGGCACCGCGGGCGAGCAGCACAGGGCGATTCACTGGCTGCGCCCAGGGGGCGACAGCAGCAAACACAGACCCCAGAGTGGGAAATCTTGTCTGCAGAATGACAAACTGAGGCACACAGGGAAGGGCCGGATCACCGCGGGGTGGTTGGGGACAGTGGGGGGAACACGCTGCTGTTCAGGGTGATTCTCCCCGCCCCCGCCAAGCAGCCGCCTGCATCGGCCGCTGCGCACAGGGCACGGCGGCAGTCTGGGGCAGGAGCCTGTCACAGAATCACAGAATAGTCAGGGTTGGAAGGGACC